>VXAZ01001887.1:0-363540 GCA_013399875.1 Gymnorhina tibicen | reverse complement strand
GCGGGCACGCGCCGCTTAAAGCGACAGGCACCGCCCCCCGCGGGAGGGGAGCGGGGCGGGGGGGATGAAGGTGATGATGATGATGGTGATGATGGTGGTGGAGCGGGGAAAGGGGTTCTGCGGCGTCCCCGCCGCTTCTGAGCTCTGCGCCCTGCCGAGCTCCGCGGCCCGCGGGAGCCTCGTCTGTCCGGAGAAGAAACTTACATGTTTAAATCGTGGCGAAAAGCTGATACATTCGTGGGAAAAACAAACAAACCAACCAGCCAGCGCATCCAGAGATGATGGAGGGAGATCATAGAATCATCAGGGTTGGAGAAGACCTTTAAGGCTGGTTAGGGCATGGTGGTGATGATGCCAAGGTTGCGGTTTGATCCCCACCATTCACTTAAGGTTGGACCTGAAGATCTCCTGTGTCCCTTCCAGCTCAGAGTCTGTGATTCCCTGATCATCAAGTCCAACCATTAACCCAGCACTGCCACTGTCACCCCCAAACTATCACCCAGTGCCACATCCAGACACCTCTGAAACACCTCCAGGGAGAGTGATTCCACAGCCTCCCTGGGCAACCTATTCCAACCCTAACAGTGAACATTTTTTCTAATATCTAATCTCAATCTGCCATGTCTCAGTTTAAGGTCATTTCTTCCAGTGCCCTCTACATGTGCCCACAAGGGAACAAGTAGCACATCCAGGGGAAAATTAATACAGCCCTGGAAAGATGTGCTTGGTGGGTGAAAAACCAACATGCCCAGGTGAAAAACAAGTGTATCCCATGAGGAAAAATGTGTGTCCACAGAAAAGATCTTTGCCCAGGGGTTGGTGAGCATATCATGTGAGGAGAGCAGAACCCAGGCTGTGAGGGAAAGGTGGCGTGAGGGAGTAGTAGCAAATCTACAAAAAATTACGTACTGGGGAGGAAAAAGCTGATATATCCAGAGACAAAAAACTCAGGAGTGGGTAGAGAAATGGGTAGTGCCAGAATTGCTTCCTCAACCGTATCTGTGAACCAGCCTGAGCCTGGCCCTGCTTTTTTTAGAGGAAAATAGGCTTGTCAGGCCTAATCCACATCCACATCAGTAGCAGAGCAAGCTAACTCCACTAAACTAGCAAATTTCTGGTGTAAAAATAAAGGCAGATCAACGCAGGGGCAGAAAGTGAAACTTCGGTCAGTCTCACAGAAAACTGAAAGCAATGGTTTCAAGCAGAGTGTGGCTCCTGCTCTTTTCCTACAGCGGGACCCTGGCACCCAAACCCCATCCTTTTCCTCTCCAGCTCAATGCCACAAATAGGAATTCCCAGGCACGAGTGTTTTGTGCATATAAATCCGACAGCAATTTGCATAAATAGATGCGTATTATCTGATGTACGTGCAAAATCTGACATTGCAGCTGAAAAATCTGGCCATTAAACTGTTCTGTTGGATTTGCACGTTTCCCAAAGAATGAGACACAAACCCACTGGCTGCATCTTTGGCCATTGAGTAGATTTAATAGCATTGTGTTAACACCTAGTGAAGAACTGAGGCCTCATTGTATTGAGCTCTGTAGACAAGAATAATGAAAAGATTGTTCCAACCCCACCAATTTACAGTCTTAGTGGATTATGGGGTTTATTTTGTTTTTAAATAAGTATTTCTGAGTTTGTTATATAACATGAAATAAATCCCATCATTGTATTGAATTTAATGTAGACCCTTTTTTATGAAGCACTTCCACAGAGGCAGAAATAATCGAGTGACACTATCACAGCAAAAATAAATCCTTCCATATAAAAAAAATCTAAATTTTTTTTCCTTTTATCTTTATCCTCAGTTTCAAAGTTTGGAGCAGATTGTTCCAGGTTTAAGGGGAGTTGCTATTTAAGTAAAACTACAAATACTCTGGAAACTACTGAGGATATTTTGGGTTTGGGCAACTACAGTGTGGATGTTCCTTTTTGAATACCTATGGCCAGTTATTTTGACTCTTGCTGGACTACAGCTGTTGCTGTGCAAGTGCTCGCTCTGCTTGATAACTTTGCTAATATGACAAGTTCTACAAGTATTGTCAAAATAAGTCTGACACCACAACAGATTGTGAAGAAAAGGCAGAGCAGTAGTGAAAAAAAAATAGAATTCTTCAACATGTTTACAGTTGATTTCTAATCTGATGGCAAATTGATTTTTTTCCCAAACTAGTTTGCCATCCCGCTTTTCTAAGCTGTGGTAACAAACTCTGTGCTCGGGGAATGAGGCTGCAAATGGAGTGAGTTCTCAATTATGTTTCCAGTCACAGTGGCCGGTGTGAGACAGCAGGTGCCTCCCAAACTGAGGTGTCTCCAGAAGGAGCAGAGGAGAATCCAGATCCGTGTTCAGACAGTGGAAATCACTGGTTTATGTGTGTGTGGTTGCTTTCACTCTACCATTTTCCTTCAACTCTTGACACTCCAATTAATTTTGGAAGGAATTACAGGTTTTCTAACTGATTAGCTACTATTTGAACTACCTCCTTGTTTAGCAGCACTTCACATGAAGTGCTTATAAAATGTCTTCCTTCAGATCTTTAAGGAAAATTAAAATATGCCGTTTACATTTTTATACCTACTGAATTTTTCCCAAACTTTTAAGATTGCAGGCCTGAGCTGGGCCTGAACATATGTTATTTGGGAGGGTTTTCTTCACTTGGAGTCTGCTGGGAGACTGGTTAGGAACTGGTGTTCTGGCACAAAAAGGAAAGAGGAAGCTCCACCATCTAACACAGGAGTGCTGCAAGATGTGGGTTTGGCGGGATGAAGACATTTGAGAGTGTACACATGCACAGCAAATCAACTTGCTAAACACCTCAAGAGCAAAACTGCTGATCCTAGGAGGCAACTTGCTGTACTGCACAACACTCAAGAGAATAAAAGGCTCATAGATGAGACATTTCCAGAGCTGACTGTGCCAGGATAATGAGGAGCGCAGAGCACACGAGGGATTTTTCCCTCCTTGATGCACACGTGTAATTCCTATTGACAGCAGTGGGAGTTGCACATCCATACCAAGGGGACAATAGAACCCTTAGTGGTGGAGATGAGTATCGGATGTGAGCTGTGTGACCATGGAAAGGGAGCCAGGGAGAGGGAGGTGTGATCACTGAGGGACGGTACAACATACAATAAAATTGTCAAGCAGCCATCAAGTATGTGAAAGCATGGGAACAACAAATTAAATGGACAGGAGGTGAGAAAACAGAGTCTCAAGAGGCTTTTGCCTTCCTAGCTTAGGGCTGATATCTGAGTTCCTTATCTGGGAAATATTCCCGCTGGCTTAACCCATTTAATTCTCTGACAAGTAAATATTTCCCTGAACCCAAGTAAATAGTTGTGGCCCAGATGCCAAGGATAAAAAGTGGGTTTATTAAAAAGTGTGATAAACAAGAAGAAACTAAATTAATACAGCATGCAGACCTTACTGTAGGTTTCTTCTGTATGATCTGATGATTCTTGCTTTTCAAGTAGGAGACAGCTGCATGACCAGTGGTTTAGAGTCACTATTACTAACTTGGGTTTGTGTCAGAAGTAGTAACAAAGGACACAACAGGAAATAATGGTGATTCTAGTTTGATAGATAATGGCAAATTATGTGTTTGTGACAGCAGTTCAAAAATAAGATGAATGAGAAATGCCTTCAGTTTAATCTGCATTTGGGATCTTTTAGGGATGTGTAGGGAAGAGGGGATGAGTGAAGTGAAATGTAAATCAGAGCTATGGAGAAATTAATGATCAGGAAAAGGAAAACTTCTACCAGATCTTGATGGAAACCAATAGAAGAAGAAAAGGATGCTCCTGAGTAGGAAGACCACAACCACAGAAGGAAAATAATTAATGGTAAAAGCCAGAGTTTGGTACATTTATGTAATTTTTAAAAGCAACTGCAACTGGAACTACATGAATGGTTGGGCACAGCTCAGCATTCTGGATTGCTTATGATCTGGCTCCAGTACAAAATCTAAAGACGAAATGATGAATCACAGAGGAGAAAGTGGCTTGAAGAAAGAATCCACAAGAAAAGGCTGCACAGAACAGGAATGGGATGTGCTTTAGTCCAAGCTGATTCCATCCCTTCACGTGCTCCCTGTGTGCTGGAATGGTGGGAATGACACAGCTATCTCCCTGGTTAAACAGCTCTTTTGAAATCACATTTTCAGTCCTGCCAGACAGGCTGCAATGCCAAGGAATTTTAACCTTCTCTCTTTTACACTACCTACTCATCCGCACATTGTGGATCCAAGGGATTCTTCTTCTGAGCTGGTCATGTGAATGGCAATGAGGAAAACACAACTTCAGAGGCCCTGTACAAACCCTTCCCGCTCACTTAATTACACTGACCAAGGGAGGCCAACTTTGGTGCCGTCTGACCTCCAATTATGAGGCACACTGTGGTCTCCTCACTGAGCTGTGCAGGCATTAGTGGCAGCGTGCCAGCAATGGCTATATTAAAATCAATTTGAGGCTCCCAATTCTGTGCCTCTTTCACCTCAGGTGAGGTAACGCACCTTATACTAATGGAACGCTTTGTAAAATATTGTAAAACAAAACTGACCTATGCAAAACAATTAACAGTTCTATTCTCTTTTTTTTTTTTTTGGTCATTTTTTGCGTTCTTGCAAAAACAAAGGGAAAAGGGAAAAGCAGACCGAGAGGCTTAATAGATCTGTATCTTTGCAGTGGATGGCAGTTTAAAGAAGGGGTATTAAAAAAAGAAAAAAAAAAGCAGAAAAGCAGAATTAGGTTTGTTCTCAGAGTCACCAAGGAGAATAAACTGCAAGAGCTCCCTGACACAGCAGGCAGGCAGCTCCCAGGCTGCTCCGTGAGGCAATGCTTGATATTCATGGAAACAATGAAATCTCTCCAGATTTAGTACAAAAAAGAAATGAATAGCCAGTCTGTGATTTTACAAGCAGGAGGAAGGCCACAGATTCCCAGTTTCCCCAAAGCCTTCACAAACTTACTGATTTTAAGACTCTCCTCATATGAGCACGTGTTTAAAAGCAAGATTGTGCCGTCACCTCAGGAACAGAGAGTCACCTGACAGGTCCTCACCTGCTTTACCTGGAACAGCAATGGGAGGAGAACATTACCAAACACTAACATAAACCCAGGGATTTCCTCCCCACCCTCTCCATGCACCCTCCTCAGCAGCTCAGGAGGAGAAGCCTTTTCTAAAAAGTCCCGTGCCTGTGATTTCCTGTGATTGCCACTGGAATGCTCACTCTTACACATTCAGCGAGGTACCAGGAGAAGGGGGCAGATCTGTGATCCAGCATCTGACCTGTGAAACTCTACAGTCTTGTAATTCTTACTCATAACACACCAGGAAACTCCAAATTAATATCAACATAATTAATAATTTTTTAAGGGACTGATGAAGGAAAATGAGAATTTTTCAGACTTGCAGCTTGTGCTGTTGTTATTGTTTACAGCAGCAAATCTCATCACCGTTGCCTTTCTTTCCTCTTCATAGACATGGCCCCATATACATTGAAATATTTACAGTAATATAACTTACTCCAGTCTGAACCTCAAAATAAGTTACCCTGCTACAAGCAGCAATATTAATAAATGATCATTCTTTTACCTAGCAAAAACATGAGGTCCAGATCAGTCTTTCTAATATTACTGACACTACATTTTTTTCTTCTTTATCAGAAAAAAAAAAAAAAAAGTTTTCCTCTGCATGGATTGGTAAAGCATAAATAGAAGTGATGTTCGGAGCTCTCCCAGCCTTTGGTGGCACCCAGCTTGTTGGTATTCCTCGCAAATATTTTTTCCTCACAAATATATCCAACAGTTTTAGCACTGCAGCAGACACTCTAAATCTTGTGTGTGTGTGTGTGCCTGGTAAATGCTGAGGCAGAACTCCTCAGAGAAAGCCCCAGTTACCTGTTTAATATGAAGTAATTTTCTGGAGCTGTCAGCATTTTTGGTCAAAAACCACCTGGAAGACAAAGCACTTTGCGAGAGACAGCTTTGACAACCTATGGATTTTAATAGTAAAACTGAAAAGATAAGAAAACTTGGAGAGAGGGGAGAGAGGGAGAGATGTGCTCTTGTAAGAGATTACTTCGTGACAGAATAACCCATACTCAAAGTAATGCAGTGTATTTCCAATTAGGAAAAGTAGTGAGAAATTTATGGTGTTTGCCTCCTTGCAAATCCTGTCAGGTTAAAGATGTATATGAAATTTATTTAAATATCTGAATCAGTGATTTAGCTACAAATGAGGATAATAATATGGTGTTCTACTAATAATATTACATGCCTAAGTGAAATAAAGCCTAGAAATAAAAGAAAGGGAACTATTTAGGAACACCGTATCCATGAATAATATGGACTGACTGCAGGCCAAGAATAATAAAAACCAAAGTCTTCCTCACATGCATAAACAGAAAGGAAGAGAAAGTGGAGACGCACAGGAGTTAAAGTTTCATTAACTACCATTGGCAGTCACCACCTGACTCCTGCTCAGCTGATAAAGGCTGGTTTTGATGTTGGTGGAGTTCTGTACACTGCTTTTGCCAGTGTCTAGAAATGCCTGAACTCCAAAGATTAATTTTTCTAGTTCATGCATTCATCTAACGAGATTATCTGCATTTATCCTATTAACTCTGACCAGCAGATCCTGTGGTCTCACATCCCCTAATCCATTCCCAGCTGCACGCAGGCTTTCAAGTCAGACTGGAACCGTGTCCAGGACACACAAACAGGTGCTAAAAATACTGGTACATCTAAGACTGGGTAACCCCCAGCTAAAGAGTGGTTTTGATCTCTTTGAGAGAGAAATCTATGGGAGATATTCCTGCACCATCTTTCGGTATGAGCTACAGGCAGACTCGTGTTCTAATAAAGCTCATTTCAAATGATTCTGATTGTGCTAATCCATCGACAGGAAACGGCAGAATCGTGGAACGGGTTTGATTGTAGGCCAGAAGCAGCACAGGATTAAATGGGATGTTTTTAAGATTTTAACAACAAATACAAATTACATCTGGTGCGAGTTGTGGGCTGCATGTGGTAACCTGGACTTCACCTATGCAGATATTTCACCAGAACAGTCATTTGCAAGCTGATCCTAAAGCACTTTATCAGAGATAAATCTAATAACCTTTCTGGGAAAACCTCAGCAGGATGCAGACATTGTAATAATCCATATGCAAGCTACCACATTGTATTGTGTGCTGTCAGACAACTCAATTATTTCCTTCCAGATCTAACATAAGCTTCTGTTTAGTAAACATGATGAGAGTCAAACTTTTACATATATATATATATATATATAAAGTGCTTAATTTGCATGCAAAATTGCCCTAAGTATGTATGAAAATAGGAAAACTCATGCACAGATGACTAATTAAGTGCATTTATGTGAGAAATTACCCAGTGCACGCATGGAATCTCAGTAATTGTACACATAACTCTGTGAGCCATTGCCTTTGCAATTTGGACACGTAACTGATTGAAAAAATTGTTTGTCAGTACTGTGTTGGAATAACTGATGTGGAGAACACGGCCAGAAGTAGGACAGCTGAGGGGGCTTTGGGAAGGAATTACAAAAGCTTGTGAGGAGCTTTGCAGTAAGAACAGAATTGGCCATCTCTGCCATTACTGTTTTTGTATTCACTTACTACCATCCTGTGCTTATCCGTGGCTTGAAGGGAGTCATATCTGTAAAAAAAAATCAGAAAAATAAAATCAGTGTGATGGCACAAGAGATGGTACCATTAAAATTAAACCTGAAGTCTGCAGCCTGCTGTTGCCTGTCCAGTATGTGTTTTGAAAACAAACAGCAAATTTTACTTTATGTGTCTTGATCAAGCTCGCTTTTGTCTCATCCAAGCAGGCTTTATAGTATGACAGCACAATATCCCTCTGGAAGGTTCAGGGAGTTTTGGTGGGAAAAGGGGTATCTATCTGTCTGTTTTAATTTTCCAGGCATTGCTGTTATTATAAGTTCTGTTATCTCTAAACACGGATTAGTTCTCTTTATACCCCCAAAGTTAGAAAGTTCATGCTGACATTGTTAAAATTCAATACAGAGAACAAGTTCTTTCAATATGATGTGATAAACATCCCTGACTTCGATGTCCTGCAGAGAAAAATACCTGTCCAAATTGTTTTGATATGCTCTGGCTCCTGAAAGCAGGGAACATCCTCAGCCTGCTTTGTGATATTTTCCTATTTTCTGGTCATTGTGTTGATATTGAGCATAACAGGTAGTGGAGCACCTGTTTATTTACCGTCAACTCGAGGCCAAACGTTTCAATCAGCCACTAACGCAGGCAAAAATGTCTTTGTGGGCACAGTCAAAGGGGAGGAGCAGGCACGGGGGAGAGGGAGAAGAGAGGCTGGACGGGGATGTGCCGGCACTGCCTGGCTCAGTCAGGGATGCTGGGCTGCAGGGACAGGCTCGGCAGCCTGGTGAGGCTCTGAGCCTGACAGCTCCGGCACGAGGGGAAGGGGATGCGCTGTTCCAGGTTGGTTTGACTCGGAGCTGAGTTCCTCGGATTGGATTTCAGAAGGGAGGATTTGAAGTCGACTTCTGCCACTAAGTGGTGCTCTAAACAGCGCAGCATCTTCGTGGCACCGCAATTCACAGGGAGGAACAATTCACAGCTCTGTCAAGCTGATTAGAACGATGCAGACACTTTAAAAGTGTCCATTACGCTGATTTAATCCTTCTGTGACACTGGATAAACCAGGGGGAAGAACAGGCCAATCCAAAAGATTAAAGAAATCCAAGGATTGAGCCCTAGTATACAGTATCTGAAGTGGAGGATTACAGAAAACAATTCTAATTTTTTAAAAGCTTTGTCTGGCTTCTTTCTGTTCCTTTTTAATTATTAGTATTGTTTTCTCTGAGTTTATGGTTGTTAGAACTTGAAGTACTTACCAAATAAAACTGAAGCAAAATGCTTAATTAATACTTGCAGTTGTTCCAGAACTTATTTTTAAAACAGATGCTCTATCTTTTTATCAATTGGGAAAAAAAAAGGCAAAAAAATGTTTTTTCTGGAGTACATATCTACATGTAGATTTAATCCTTCCCACTCTCCAAAAAAAGTGCAATTTAAAAATAGGGTAGAAATTTGGAAGGAGAATGCAAGCTTGCAAGTTCTGCTCTCTTCAGTCCCACGAGAAGTGGAAACACAGCAGGCAGAGGAGCTGTTTTGGCATTTTGACACCCTTGTTGTTGCCCACAAAATTGGGTTCGTTACCTGGTGTGCAAAAAGACAATAATTACACACCCGAGGGAGAGACATTGATTATTTATCTGAGAGTTGTGCAAGCCTGGATGCTCCGTGTATTCCACAAATCAAGCACCACCACTGGGCTTGCCATTATTTGTACACAGAAATTCGGATTTAGTGGCTTTCCAAGTACAGCCCCTCTGTTATGGTTGGTTGGTATTTTCCATCCAGGTTACGTAAACCGAGCTGACACCTGCGCATCCTCAGGGGAAGGGTCTGCACCTGGGAAGGGTCTGTAGGTGTGATTTTCAGTATTATAATGAGCATATTCAGCTCTAGGATCCATGGACCTTGCGTGTGTTGCTAAATTAGCAATGTATACCCAGGCATACGTAAATATCTTGATTTTAATACATCCTTACAGCTTGGTAATTCCTGGATGTCCCGAGCGGGAGATGCAGCTGCTCTGGTTCCACTGTTGAGGTTTCCTTTCTTGCTGATTAGGCTTGGAAGTGCACAAAGATCTTGCACCAAGGAACACCCTGACTCAGGATAACCGTGACGCATTCCACGTTGTGCAGGGCTGCGAGCCCTTGCCCCGGGCAGTTCTGCACCCACGGTGCCTCTGCAGCAGAGGGTCCTGGGGAAGGGTCAGCGGGCAAAGCTGTGCAATCCCAGGAAGGAGGAGGCTCGAGTTCAGGAGTCGGGAAGCTTTTGTCCTGTTTCATAGAAGGAGGAGGGATTTGTTCAGCCGCAGTCCATGAAGGAGTTTACTCCTTTTCTCTGCCATGGGCCTGTCCTAGAAAACAAAGGATGGAGAGAAAGGGTGGATCAATGAATGCTCAGGTTCCTGGATCCCACATGGTCTCTTGGTGGATTTCTTGGCTCATGAGGGAGCAAGTTCAGTGCTCTGTATTTACACACCCATCAGGCAGTGTGTCTGCAGCCAGGCCCAGCTCAGCCTGGGAGTCAGCACTTTTCAGCAGATCTGAGGACCCTAAAACATTGCCTCACACTGAAACCCAATGAATATCTGCCTGTGTGAGCTGCTCAGCTGAGCAAAATGCTTTAAAAAAAGGAGGTGGAACTTCTGGGGAGAGGATTAGTGCCTTTTGTGAACTGTATTTGTGTGCAGGGTGCTGGTTTATTCACAACATTCCCCGAGAAGTGCTTTAAATCAAGAATCAAAAGCCGAAAGGGTATCAAAGCTGTACAGGAACTGATTACTACTATAAATTTTGCTGAAACAAGCTGATGCTTTGCTGATTCTTTGGTCTTTTTCTGGTAAAAATATGTCAGTGTTAACTCACAGCATTGACTTCTCTGTATTTTTCATTTTTGTTCCGTGAGATTATTTTTAGCTGCTGTGCATTAGCTCTGCTTCAGAAAAACATTGAGGTAGAGGCTGCAGGTTCTTCCTGAAAAAAACAAATGATTTATTGATAGAAATGCAACAATACCTGTGTATCCATAAAATCAGTGTCATGTGACCCCTTCCCCTCCCTTTTTGAATGGTTGAGACAGATGTTAGAGACAGATGTGAATTTCTCAGGAGAGAAAGGAATATCACAGGTAAATCAGCTTTATACCAGAAAATCTGATAGAAATGAGGATAACAGCTGTAAAGTAAGTAAACTCTTAACGGAAGAAGGAACCATTTTCAGTTTCAGGGGAAGTGGCCAAAGTACCCAAAGCAACTTTGTATGAGTTATTTATATTATAGAATAATTTCTGAACTCCAAACAATGGTAAGGAACAGTAGCTCTCCCAAATGTCCTCTAGAGAGAGCAGCAGAAATGCAAAATTCAAATGCTGTGAACAAGGCCAAGTGCAAGTCCAGAAGCAGTGCGGTTCTTCTGACATTTACATTTTGCAGGCACACATTTACATATTTAGAAATAAATTTAGAGTGGTCTACGATTTCTCTGGGAAGTTTTTGAATTTAGCAGTAGCTTCACCACCAAAAAAAATCCTGGCCCCTCTGCAATCATCCTCAGGCTTTCCAATATTTAATCAGTGTATGCCATCTTTAATATCTTTCTTGTGATTTATGCAAGAATTTTACAGTTCTTTACAATATTTTCCAAGGGTTGGAATCCATTTTCCCAAGGCCAGCTCTGTGTGGTGGCATCAGTCTGGCTGGCTGGTCCCTCCACGTTCCCTGCTGTTCATGCACTTCCTTCTTTTACTTTAACAGACTTTTTGTTCAGAGTAAATCCAACTGTAAGCAAACTTTCCAAACTGCTGAAAGCTAACTGTGGTATCTTCAAGAAAATACCACAAATTTGGTAGCAGTGACCTCAGTTCTTCAGCTGAATTTCAAATTCTCTTTCTGATAGCAATTTTCTTGTTATTGTTGGCTGTAAATTTGGCCTCGGATCTTGCTCTGTACCATTAACTCTGGTTTCTGATATCACCATTTCTGAACATGTGAGATTCAAAGGGAGAAAATGTTCAATTTTCAGCTCCTTTTGTCCTGTTTATGCACGGCCTGGGTCAGACACTGCTCCCAAAATGCCAATAGCAAACATGGAAGTCTTCCAAAATGAGGATCCCACCTATCCAGCTGCCTCCTACTGGGAAATTAACCTAAATTTTTCCCACTTGTTCCTGGCTGGACAAGGAAGGAGGTTCAATCTGAATGTCTTCATTTAGGATACACGAGTCACACACACTGTGAACCCTGTCATGGACTGTTTTATCTCCAGCAATTATTTGGAAAAAACAAATATGACTACTTGCATTTAAAGAACAATCAAGGGAAAAATCTGAAGATGTGGCTTTGTATTACTTAGAGACTAAGATTTCTTAGTGTTAGTCAGATTCACTGAAAACTTGTTTAAATATTAGGCATGATTCCTACAGTGGTAGAAACAGATAAGGATCTTCAAAACCCCAGTTTAAAACTGCAGGAAGCTTTCTGTTAAGGAAAAATAGAGATAATATATTTGGAATATAAATGAAGCACTGGGTAGGTTTTGCCCCCATAGAATGTGTACATCTTGTTCATTATTCTGCAAACTACAGAACAAATATTGATTACAATTTGAAATAAAATACAAAATGTCATTTATGCCAAGCATCATAAAAAACCCGATATCCTCTCATCTCTCAGAGTTGTGAAGAGTGGAGACAATCGCATTTCCCCACAGAAACTATAAAGAGTTTAAAGAGTAGGATCAATATCATAAGAGGAACTTCTCCGTGTACATATCCAGCTGAATTCCCAGCAACATAAAAGGGAAATATTTGTGTTGAACTCCCTGCCTAGGGCTTTAAATTGCTGTATACTATCATGCATTACGGCCTGTATTAATTATCTAATTGAGACATTTATATGGTCATCAGGCAAGTGGGGACCTGGAGAGAAATCCCTAATTAAGACTTTGGAGTTTGATAAGAGCCTGCTACTGCATGGTGATAAAACACTATTTTTGTCTTATCTTATGAATGTGTCAGGGCAGATTATGTTAAATGCTACCTACATGCATAATCAGATGACATATCTCTGGCAAGGCCCGCTGATAACAGTCTGCAAGTGCACATTTATTATTTTACAGTTCAGACTGTTAAAAGGAGAACAAAACTTGTAGGTCCAAAAGTGCAGCAAGTCCACCTGGGCCGTGCCCGGCGTGTCACGCCACGGGTGTTTTCCTTGGGATTTGGGGACAGTGTTTGGGGTGTGGTGAGAGGCAGAGCAGCTGGGAGCCAGCACCTGGAACCACCCTGTTGGCTCTGTATTGCTGAACTCCCCAGGCACTCCCTTCCTGCTCCCTGACATGCTTGGTATCGGTAGGTGGATTAGAGACATCGGAAATTCAATAATGCCAGAGGAATCCCTGTCCGAGCGCTCCGTTTAACCTTCGTTACCTTCCCAGAGAGAGGGGAGCAGGGCGGGGATCCGGCCATTCAACGCTCCACATCTCATTTCATTCCGAGTGCACTCCCCGTTTCTTGGCATTGTGAGTTTGTTGTGAATGCTGAATATGTAATGCAAAAATACCAGCGGTGAAGAATTTTTTTTTTTTTCTTGACAAGTTTTCTGGGAAAATTCAGAGCTGCTCTATTTTTTGCATGCAGCCTCCCCATCCTTCTTCTCTCCCATCTGCAGCGTTGACTCAAACAATAGCATTCACTTCAGGATCTCTTTCCTCCTTAGGTGCTTTGAGATCTCCAGGAGGATGGTCAGCTCTACCACCAAAGCAAAAGAAAGCAAAGACAGAGAACAAAACATACGTGACAATTGTTTTTAACATTTTTCCTCTTGCCGTCATCCAACACTTCTGATATCCATGGCAAATCTCCTGCCATATCTTCCATTGCTGGAGCCTTGCTCCAACAATGGGAGGAAATGTTTACAAGGTCTATTTATATGCATATATTCACATACATACATCTATAATATGCATATGCATTATACAACTATACATTTATACACACACACACGCACTAAATCTAACACTGCAATTATAATTTGGGATTATTCAAAGCCAGCATTTTATAACTTCCACGACCTTCTACCTGGATAATATCTTTTTTCATTTTCTGCTATTTACAGGCGTGCATAATACAAACTGACAAGTGCTAGAACTGCGGAAAAGAGGCGAGAAACAAGGACCAAAGGTCCTTGCTAAGTAGCAGGATGAAAGATGGCTTAGTGTAATTTTGCAGAAGGATTCAGTTTTACAGATTTCCAAACAAGAAATGTGGATATTAATGGGGGTTTGCAAAGAGCAAACTCAATAACAGTCTTAGTCAATTAAAAGTACATAAAGTATTAATGTGTTGTACCCTGGTTTGTGTTCAAGGCGCTGTAGAGACTAATGTTTAAATCCCGGGAGGAAAAACCCACTCCTGTACTCAAACCCCATATTTGGAGCTGTCATCCATTACCAAACATCACTTCATTAATATGCATAAGGTTACTACATGTTTCCCAAAACATTGATTAGGTTCAAGGATTTAGGAGAGCAGTGTTTAACCAGCCTCTGTCTCCCAGAAGCTCAGAGGGAGCTCAGCTCTGTCCTCTCAGCTCAGTGTCTCCTTCTCCCTGTGCAAACAGGGGCTGCGGGGCTGCGAGGTGGCGTCAGGATAAATCCATCAGATTCCAAAGGACTGGATGCTGCCATAACGAGGATCACCGAGAGCTGGAGTTCCTGATGTGCTCCAGGTCCGCAGCTCTGTCCCCTGGGAGCTTGAGGAAAATGGAAGATTAATTGGAATCACAACAGAAGAATATCTGTTCGAGTGCTGCACACACCTGGCTGAGGTGTAAGCCAGGAGCTTTCCCAGAGTGATGCCCCAGGCATGGAAAAGACCTGGCCACAACAACTGACACGTTTTTAATTTCCAGCTTAGAAGGAAAAGAAGAAAATCAACCACTTGTGAAAACTTTATAACCTCTCTGCATCTTGTTTAACCTGATCACTGCATGTCTAAATAGGTGATGGAATGAACACAACCCAGCAAAGCCTCTGGGGGTTTGATTAATGGAGTGCCCCAAAGTAAAACAGTCATTTTGAAAAGCTGAGGAGAAATGCAAACTTTTAATAACATTTTCAAATTATTTAATCATACAATCAGGCCTGACCTTGTTCAATATGAAACTTCATTACAGCCTGGAATGTTAATATGGAGTTCCAAAAGCATAATAAATTACTGGTTTCTTCAATGATGCATGGGCCTGTCCTGCTGTGGCCAACTGCAATTTTAATATTTTCTTAAGAAATGAAGAAATGAAGAATTAGCAAATAATGGCATGATCCTGAAATTACTGTTCTAGGGATCACAGTTTATTAATTGGCTAAAAAGGATAAAGACATTACTCATTTCCATAGATAAATGATGTAGCCAGTCCTTTTTTTTGGGGGGGGAACCCTAAATGCTTATTTTTGAATACATCCATTAAT
The DNA here is from genome assembly GCA_013399875.1 of Gymnorhina tibicen. NCBI lineage: Eukaryota > Metazoa > Chordata > Aves > Passeriformes > Artamidae > Gymnorhina > Gymnorhina tibicen. Next base: position 348,425 of record VXAZ01001887.1, on the reverse strand, counting down.
AATCAATTCAACTGACCTACCTTTCTGCAACATGACAGCTCTGACAGTCAATGAAGGAATTACAACGTGTAACTGGCAATTTTACCATCAGAAACATTATTTTGTGTACAACTGGTGCCTTGTAACAACTTAAAAACGGTATTCACTGTTTGAAAAGGGCAAAATAAAATCACTTGCAATGCTGGCTGACAAAGATCCTTATGTGGTGCTTATTATTTAACAACAGAACAAGAAAAGTGAGTGGACAATTAAAAATGGCTTGAAAAATCAGGGAAACTGAAAGACCACTGCACTTTTAGCTCAAAAATGCATTTTGTAAATGACTTGCAATAACTGCACATTGTTTGGAATGAAGAAGGGAATGCTAGGATCTTGGTGGTCTTCAGGAATAGTCCAGTTCAGTCCCCCAGTTTGATGGTTCTGTGGATTTCAATAGGATTGGATGGAAATGTAATGTTCTTTGATTAATCACTCCTCAAAGCATCATCCAAAAACTGCTGTGGCTGTGCTGTGGGTCAGAAACTGGCCCAGGAAACCTTTCCCTTCTTGTGTTAACACACCTGTCTTTGCTGAGGTCTGAGGGTCCCTGTTGAGCAGGGTGTTCCAAAGATGAACGGTTTCTGTCAGCACTGAAAAACAACAGCACAGGCCTGGAAATAAAGCTAATCAAACATTCTGCACCAATTAAAAAATAAAATTGCATTTTGTCGTATGATTTTCATATAATGAACAGCATGGAAGTGCAGAGATTCAAGCAGCTCAAATGCTCAATTAATTCAAGTTCAATTATTGTTATGACCAGCACTATGAACCTTCCCACAATCCCTTTCCCCCCCACCTAAATCTCTGCTTGTAACCTCTTCTGCATTCTTTTAAATCTAAATTTAGATTTATTCTAAAAGCATTTAATGTAAATAAAACACACATAAGACAGTTCAGCTTTTTTGCTATGATGCTCATCCAAGGTTTTGCTTGCCAAGAGGCAGAAACACTGAGCAATATTGTGCAGAAATCTATAATTTCCTCTACAATAAGTTCAGTTTGCTTTATTTTTTTTTTTTAATTTCTTCTGGCCATGAGACAACGTCAGGAGTTTTCATGGGCAGCCCATTGCCCAGAACTAATTGGATGGAAAGCACAGTAAGCAAAGAATTTCATTGTTTTCAACCACAATATTAAACAACTACTTAGCAAAGGGAGAAAATAATGGAGAATAATTATTAACTGAAGAAAATATTCAGAACACATGGGTAAAACAAACAATTAGGCCCAATTGTGCCAGTTCTGTGAGTGTTTTACGCTGCCTGTAATGAACTCCCATTTGAAAGCTCAGTTTTACACTGGGCAATGGTTCAAAACCCAGAGACACATCAGTCCCAGGCAGGAGCTCAGAGAGAAGTGCCAGACTGTAACTGACTGACAGCACTTCCCACTGCAATCTGGGGCTGTCTTCAAGAACTTCTATTCAGCTCTGCTTCAAATCAAACTCCATTTAACTAAGGAATTCTAGCAAGGTCACAAAGCAAGAGAGGCTGCCTGCGGACACCAGCGAGCCTTTTGTCTGTTGCACAATCTCACATGGGAGATTTACAGAACAGAAATGCCAGATATCTTCTGTGGCAGCAACTTCATCAGACAGGACTGCCACAAAATCCAAAATGTTGAATTTGCAGCTACTGAGCCATGGCGCAGTCTGTTTGTAAAGTCCACTACTCAACAGTGTGACTGTGCACTCACATTTATCTTAGAGCAAAAATATAACTGGAAGAACTAATAGAAGGGAAAATACAACTGGACAGTGCACTGGCAATTACAGAGCTGAGAATTAAAGCTACAGAGGAAAAAAAATGTGTTTTGGTGATGAAAGTCATCTCTAGAGTTACAATTAAGATGAAATTTATTGCCTCTGCTTAACATCTGTTTTATATTTCTTCATTCTGATTAAAAATTATATCCTGGATCCAAAGCTTCAGCTTCCAAAGTTGCAGAATGAATGTTAATTAAATATTTGATATAAAGTCTTCTAAAAACCCACAAAAATTACTCAGTTTACTTAAAACAGGACCCAGCAAAATACAAAGTGTGGTATCAGATCACATAATGAAGTCTTTCCGTTCCCTTGAACTCCCTGCATTTAATGTGAAATATAAAGGACTAACTTTTATATTTGTTTCCCTCTGGTATAAACAGACTGTGTAATGAGCTGCTGTGTGATAGGAGCTGAATGTCACTCAGAAGGCAACACATCCCCAGCACACTGGTGGCTTTGCCCCTCTTAATCTTCACCTCGTATCTGAGATGTTCTTTCCCTTTTTCATGGGAGCTCATTATGTACCTGTTACTCATCCACTTTGCTGGATTCGAATAAGTATGGACTTCCAGATATGACATAATCTACCAAAAACTACCAGAGGAGTGAATATTTGCTGAAAAGCCTCGTGCTCCTGAGCAGCTTGTCAGTCTGCTCGCTCCTCAGAGGTCTGTTTCCCCATTAGTGCACATTTCCCCAGCTGAAGATTTAAAGGGTTTTTTTTTTCCACACTGTCACAATAAAAAAAGAGGAAAACGAAGCAGGTGGTGTCTTTCTAAAGTCCAAGTGTTTTTTAATGATCATTCTCTATTTCTTCAAGTGCAGAAATTTCAATTCTGATTAAAATGAAAAAAATGACAAGCCATTATAGACAGACCTCCATTCTCCAAAGGCTCCCCTCTGAATACACAATATGTTTTCCTATATAATGCATGCATCATATTTCAATATTAATTATAGGAAGGTCTCTTTGGGGTCACATGCTAATTATATCTATTTAGAATTTATCATGCTACTTCCAATATAATGTGCTGTCACTGTGTCCTGTTGTTTTTCCTTGCCTGAGGCAGAAGGAAGCTACAATAAACCTGAAAATACTGGCAAGAAATGTTCATTTTAAAACATATGAAGTGAAAGCTGCACTAAGGGCCCTGCCCAGTGCTCATTGAAATCAGCAGGAATCATTATGTTAACCTCAAGGGAAAATGATTTGAACCTGTTAAATGTGCACAGTTCTATCTGAGGAGCTCTGTGCATCTCTCAGTGTAATGAAATGGTCGTGCCACAACCGACTGCAAATAATCAGGGAAGCATCCAGCATCATGCCAGGGAGGATATGCACAGAGGAGTTTGAGCTGTCCTGATTCTGAGGGGGTTAGACTGGTACTAAATGGCCATGGGATAAAGAAGAATCAAAGCCTCTGTTCCAAATCATCCCGAGTGTGTTTGATATGTTCATCTATTGCCTTGTGTGATCACTGGGTCTGTGCAGGAGGCAGTGACAGTAGGGGTTTGTTAGCTAACCACTGTATTACAGTCCTGGATTCAAATACCTCACATTTTAAAAATTCTGCCTCATTACAAGCGCTGAAATATCAGCACATTTGATGACAAACACTTATTGTGTTTATAATTTCCTTTTATAATGACTGGTATAATTCTATCTGCATTATCAACCCAAGGCATCTTCTCTGTGTGAGGAATCCTCAAAGTTCCCTGCACAAATCACAACTAAAGTTAAATGGTGCCTCCTTTATGCCACCACCTTATGAACACAGAGCCAAATTTCCAGCAGACAGCCTTGCCACCTAGGTACAATTATTAATGCTGGATACCTGCATCTGCTTTCAAGAAATAGGTGCCTGCAGGATTAAACATGGATAACATAGAAAAAATCCAGGCACCAAAAATAAGCATCTTGTCCTAAATTATGCCTCTCGTGTTTCCTAGCCTTCTAAATTGTTAGTGCCACATTACCAGTCAGCAATGACACAAATCAGACAGTCAGTGACTCAACAGGCAGGAGATTACCTCATTCAAATTTCCACACATCCTTTCAACCCAGTTGCTGCCAATGTTGGTCCTTTTACCTTCTGTGCCTTTCTGTGTCTGCATGAGGACTTTTCTAAACACGCCTCTCAGTATATTTGTGGTGCCTGTAAGTAGCCTGACTCCTAGAAAAAAGATTCACAAGATACAAACATGAAATGACAGTTACACATCTATGTCTCACTGTGGTTACCTTTTCTTCTTTAGTCTCTAATGAGATCTCTTCAGAATAAGAAAAATGGTAACGTCCAGCCCACTAACTATGTATGTTTTTATTGATAGGTCTCAGCACAGAGCAAACCGATATTCAAGGGGAGAAAATGAATTATCTGGAGCCAAATGTAATTTTATTTTGGTAGGCCAACAATCAATAGAAGAAATGCACAGTCATTTCAGTAATTGCCACAGCTTCATGACAAATACTTCCTAGAAACTCCTGGCTAGGTGATCTTGGCATCCGGTGTTACTGAGGTGTATCTTTAGTGCAGGTTAGATCAGATGTTCAGAGACACACGTAAATTATGCAAGTGTGTGTGCTATTCAATTTTAATACCCAAGGTCATGAGTCAGATTGTCTCAATTAAGTTGGTAAAACCACATATGAGGATCTGAGGACACTTCCTCCAAGGTCTAAAGGCACAAAACCACCTTCCACATGGATCCCTGTCACAATTAGCTGTGCCTCGTGAAGCTGCCGAGGCAGCTGTAAATCCTGCTCTGAAAACTGCTGAGCAAAACCGAGCTCCCCTCGGGGTCTGCTGCTGCTCCCTCACCTTCTGCTCTGCTGCTCAGCCCAGGGGGCTCTGTTTGGCACAGAACACTGCGAGAGGAGATGCAGCATTCCCACCTGAACGTGAAGGAAGAGATGATGTTACTGCAATAATGACCTGGAACTGGGCTGCCAAATCCATCCGTCCACAACTGAGCTTCCAAAGGTTGGGTGGTCTGGGCTGTGTCCTGTGGCAGAAGTTTGGGGTGTACAGGTGCATTTACATTTGCAGTCCCTGGTGAGGTGAGGAAGAATTCAGGCTCGGGAACGAAGGGGGAGAGATGGAACGGCAGCAAGATGCTTCACAGTTCCCGGCTGCGAATGATGTGGATGATGGAGTAAGAACTGATCACGAGTTTTAACTGGGGTCCACCGCAGTGTTTGGACTCTTTTGAAAGACTGGATACTGCCCTGCCTGTGGAGCTCATGGCATTTTGAGGGACTTTTGAAGCTCATGGGGACCTGATATTAGTCTATTTTTAAAATGCCTTCAGGGAAACAAGGAGCAGCGGAATCACCAGTTGTGAGAGGGATTACAGAAGAAAAAAAGTAAAAAGCATTTTTTTCAAATGTATATGACTTATTAATCTACTTTCTCTGAATTTTCCACAAGAAGTGAAATCCTGTTTTACTGAAATACTTTGGGATTTTTTCCCAGTGGCCATTTGTCTCAGAGTTTTCAGTTATGCAGATCAGACACTCGGGAAATGGAGAACATCTTCATTTCCCTTTTTGTTCTGAAACAAGAAATATTCTTTATACCATCTGAAGGAACCTCCAAAGTATGAAAGAGACTTTAAATTATAATTTCTCCTTCAAAGAAAAGCTATTCTTTTGTATAAAGGGAAAAAAAGAAAACAAAACAACAAAACATTTGAAGAGTGTTCAATCAAAACAAACTTAGCCTTGAGTGTTGCTATGAGAATAGAAATTTTCTTCTGCCAGAAATCTTTCCTACAGGTAATTCTGTCTTTAAGCATCCTTTTTCAAATGTAACAGAAAGTAAAGAGTAAGGTTCCTACTTGTAGCATAATTAGCAAATCTTGGAAAAAGAAAGGGAATAAAATATTTTACATATGTTTTTGCAGGGTAGGAAATGGAAGGGATAAAATAATTCTGGTTGGAAAAAAACCCCAGCCCAGTCATAATTTTACATTAAAGAAACATTGTCGTGCACCTGCCCCTACAGGAGCAATGTTCCTGTGGTTGGTCAGACCCAAAGAAAAGACGCTGAGTTCATTAATTTGAGATGTGAGTGAGAATGCCTACAAAGGAGCAGATAAAATTGTTTCCAATCCCTCCTGCTGTGAACATGCAAGGTCAGGGTTACAGACAATTCCTAACACCCAGGAAAGGTGGAGCGGTTGTTTCACAGGGATGATGGGTAAATGCAGCCAGGATGCTCAGGTTTGTTCCTTGTTCACAGTTGTCTCAGTCTGTAGTGTTGATTTCATTTGGCACAGACACCCAAAGTATTCATGGTAAAACCTTCCTCCAGTCCAATCTGACGCACAGCACCTTCCCTGAACGAGTCTGTCTCCTGCATCCAGGATGTGCTGCACTCAGCAACAAGAGGCATCCTCTGGAATCTGTCCAATTCACATCCCTGCTTTGCCACAAACTAATCCTGTGTTCTAGTACAGGAACTGTGGCATAACCTCTGCCATCTTTCCCACACTGACCTGATCTTCCTGCTAATTTCCACATTTACTTATTCCGACTGCACACACGAAATAAATAACAAAAGTACCAAGTGTACCAAGTGTCCAAGCAGACTTGTGCCTGCAACCCTGTGGCTGCAATAACTGTGTTTAAGCTGAAACACAGCTCTGTTCTGCAAAGCCTACAGCTTCATGTTATTTTCTCAACCCATTCTTAACTGAGGTTCTTCATTTTTACACTGTGACCACACACTACGTTTGTTCTCGCTAATTAAACAGCATGACTAAAATGTGTATTGCAAATATAATAATCTGGCTGTTCTTTCCTGAAATGGCTGTTCTGTGTACCAAGGGATTTTAAATTAAAGAAAAATCCAATCTAGTTGTGTTTGGCCACATGTAGCCACATTAGCTCAAAAAAGACCAAATAATGATTGATTAGCACTTAGGTTTCCAAAGTTTTTGTGATCTTCCATTTCTCTGCCCCCATGCTACTGAGTTTGAATTGCTTCCCTACAAGCCTGTGCATAGCAAAGTACAAGCAAATATTTTCAGAATCCATCTCTCACCCTCAGGATCCACACTTGATTTTGATATAAAATGTTATTAACTTTAGCTCCCAGTACAAAAGGTCTTGATCAATAATTGTTTCTACCTGTCTATCTTATTTCTGTGTATCTTCTAGGACACTTTTGGGCTGCTGCCAATACATTTTGGTTTGTAAGCACATAACAGTGTATCATACACCTCAAATCTATGTGGGTTTATCTTATCTTTTCATTAGGTAGAGGATGGGGTTTTTTATCTACATAGATTAGATTAGTTTAAGGTCACCCTGAGAGAAGAGAGGAGAAAAGAGAAGAGGGAAGAGAAGAGAAGAGAAGAGAAGAGAAGAGAAGAGAAGAGAAGAGAAGAGAAGAGAAGAGAAGAGGAGATAAAGGATAAAGCAAGGGAAAAATAACAAGGGTAATGCAAGCTGTTAGAAAATGGAACCCATACATTCTAATGTAAATCATCCTGTATCACATCTAGCCACCTCTTCAAATCATTCTTACTGATTTTTCACATCTAGGAATACAAGAAGCAAAAGCAGACAACCTTAAGGGGGATCCTGTGAACACCTGCCCATCCTCTGTCTCTTGACAGTTCTCCAAAGACACGCTGTCACCACTTGGCCATAATACTCAAAAGATCAGGTAGTACAGCCAGATGATGCTAAGCACCTGGTTAAATCAATTAAATAAATATTTAATTTTATACCTGGTCAGTGTTTAATTCCTGAAGGAGCAAAATCACTGCAGGTTATTGTCTTTATTCTCTTTATTGACCACAGTGGAAATACCAACACGTGTGGAAACAACACAGAGTCACAGAAACCAATAGTTTCTGATCTTGTAAGGCAGCACATAAGTATACCAAAATAACTAAAAGGGAGGTGGAAATTCACTTATTCTGTCAATAATTCTATCCCCAAAGATGGTAAAATCAGCAGAAAATAAGCAGTCTGGCATATTCAGCAGTTCCGTATCTCACCCTTTCATTCAACTCAAAAATAAAACTTCTTTGCTGCATTCTTTACTTGTTAAAAATCCTGAACTCGAGAAATTTTCACCACCCATGGCGATACCACCAGGTGACAACTCACCCCAGAGTGCATATTTACCAAGAGCTGTGATAAGAAAAACATAACTTCCTGCAGCACTATTGTGAATATATTGTCAAACAACCCTTCTTTGGTAGTGCAGGAAAAGCTGTGAGCAAGCAACCACAGGTAAAAAAAAGCAGGAGCTCCTCTGCCACCTGCACAACTTTAAACTTCCACCTTGAAAGGACTGGGCAGGACCTCCACAACAGGATAAATCACACACCACAGATCAAGCATTTTTTACTCATAAAATCTATTTCCTGGTGCATGGTACTTTTGCCATAGCTCCATTTTAGCTAATTTCTGTGTGAATTACCTTTGCCTGCTGATCTGCATTTGAACATTAGTGAAACATTAAAAATTCTTCAGGGTAAAATGAAAATCAAAGGAGATTTTGAATGTTTGAAAAACAGTATGGAAAAAGAGGAAGTGGTAAAGAAGAAAGAGCATCGTGCCTGGAGGCAGCAGGGGAGGTAACTCCTCTCTGTTCTGTTGATAAGGGAACTCTCTCCCTCTCAGTGTTCATTCTCCTCATTTAACATTCGAGGCAACTTTCTGAGACAAAACGTTACATGAGTCTTTGAACTCTTCATTGTTGAGAGTCAGTCTCTGACTCACCAGAAAGGGCAAAGAGCTTCCTTATAAAAATGTTGCTACCAAGACACAAATATCATCAGCTGGCTAATTGGGTGGGAGGGGTGAAGGGAGCAGAAACCCTGCAATTGGATTAGACCGTGTCTCCTCACAGGGATGGAATCCACTTCTGTAGCCAGAGTCACTCACAGCCTCAGGGAATTTTCAACCTGTAACCTCCGACTCCAGCTTCAATGGATTTAATTGGAACACAGCCCTAAACAACCACCTGGCACTGCTATGTTTTTACAACCATATATATTTAAGACCCTTATGCTTAACACATTACATTTAAAAGAAGTTCTGGAAAGTGCATGATTTCTATTAGATTCTCCCTTCTCATGATCTACATTGTTTCACAAGATCTGCGCTAAAGATGGAATTTTGGAGGCAGAGCGAGTGGGAGGCTGTGAATAGTTTATTCAAAAAAAAAGTTAATTAGAACTGAAATTATTCACCATTTTGAGTCAAGCTTGGCAAATAACTAGGGCTGATTAAAAAAATAAAAGAAAGTGGGACATAGGTGACCATTCACAAAACTTGCGAGTCAGAGATCTCTGCGTCCCTACCTTGTCTCAGGAACCGTGACATTCATCTCACACAGGGACACATGGGTTCAAGTCTTCCTTCTGCTTGCTTCAGAGCAGGATTTGGGGAATGCAGCCTCCCATTTCCAGGTGAATGCTGACATCAGCAACAAAGATTCATATCTCTAATGAAAAGAAAGAAAAAAATGGGTGATATTTTGAAATATTTAATTGGTTGGTCTGAAACAAATGAACAATTCCAAATTTGTTTGTTTGTTTTTTCTTTTCAAGTGAAACAAATTCACTCTCTACTCTCCCTTAAATTTACCTTCCTTTCCAGGGTGAGTCTCCTAATTCCAACAAATGGACTTCTCATTGTTGTCTTGAGGGAGAATTAACTGACCTAACTTCAGGTCCCTATAACAGACAAAATATCTTTGAGTTTAATCCTCCTGAGGTCACTTACTCATCTAAGCTTTCCCCTGTATCTGCTGCCCAAAGAGATGAGTCCCATGCAGGGGGTTTAATTTCCCCAGCAGACCGCCAGGGGTGATGAGCAGGGGGTGCATTTCCATGTCAGTTTTCTGTATTTGGTGATGTGAATCCCGTCCTTGATGCAGCCCTTTTTCCCCACCTAAGGCTTCTATTAAAAGCAAGCATAAAGCCCTTTCATAATCCTGTATCTTTGCTCTGATACCAAGATACTTTAGAAAACAGACAAATTGGTAACCAGTTATTCTAGCCATCCTTTTCATTCCATAAATGCAAATTAAAAATACTTATCTGCTGTATAAAGACTTGGCATGTTTAAATAACTATTATCCTTTAAATATATTCCAGTGATGTAGGAATCATTATTCTAACAGATAGAATAGGCATTAAATCCACAGGGGAGTCATTATAAGATGGCTATTTCTCTCTGTTTGACCGAAGCAGCAGTTGTAATGTATTTATTCAGGATTTAGCAAATGGAATTCAATTAGAACTGAAATGGTGTTAAATTGAGTAATTCCTATTGTATTTGTCTGACAGCAGGAGTGGCATGACCTGGAAAGTTAAAAGGAGCAACATTCAGCCAGGATCTCTGTGGGCTGGAGCACTTGTTGACAGGATGTCACTGAACAGGGATCTATCCTGCTTAACTTCTTAATCACCTACTTAACACCTGTAATAAAAAATAAGGACCAACAAACATCTATGGACATTATGTGATAAAGTCTCACCTCAATAGAAATAATCTCATTTATTCACAGTGGCTGAAACAGAGCTTAATATTCATTGTATTACAGTTCTGTTTGAATCAAGTGTTCAGATATAATTCAACTCTAGGCAATGAGAGAGAATTCAGTATTACGCAGTATCTTGTTCCTCTGGAAGAGTTTTTATCTAGGGGCAATGTGATTTTAAGGTATGCAGCAAAATGTTGTCTTTATTTCTAACATAGTATGAAGGCATAAATATTTTACACATTATTTAAGATGTGCATCTGCACATATAAAATGTAGAAAGCTACAAGGACACGTGGGATGAGTACGGATGAAGAAGGTCAAACACGGAATATTCTGTACATAAAGAGATTGTGACAGGGCATTGCTCAATGTCATAAATCAAGGCAGGGATGCGCCCTCCCTATTTTTGTAAAACCTCTTTGACAGGAACAGATGGGGCTGGGGTGGCATTTCCTGTGATAATCCATGGGGAATGCAGCCTGATGCCGTGGAGCACCAGGCACTGCTGCTCATCAATAAAGGTGCATCCGCTGCTGCATTTGCTGGGCTGTCCCTCATGTTGAGCATCTCTCACTCACACACACAAAAACCAGTCTGGGAGTGACATCTGGCACATGCTGAACATAGAGGAAAACAGAGAAAAATTGCATGAGAATGGCCCAGTAAATTCAAGAGCCTTGTTGAGGAAATGCTAACAACACACTCAGGTCCTTCAGCCACTGCCTCAGATCTTCCACAGTCAGACCTTAAAGCAGGGGTCAGGGTAAATGACTTTGCACAGCGTGGATATAATTTTTTTTTCCCAATAGTGGCAAGCAAAACAGTCCTCTTGTTTCAATCCTGAAACAGAGAATGTGACCTCAGATGATGCAAAGAATCATATTTTATTTTTCTACTATTTCTGTGGTTCAGATCTTTCTAGCTCTAAGCACCTATATGACTTCACTCCCATTAGTATTCCCACCAGCTGCCAAATCTCTAATTCAACAAAATGCTAAAGCTCCTGCTTAAAGCTGAGCATGTGCTTTGCTGCTTGTGGCTGAAAGGGCCTGGGATGTGAGTTAGACTTAAAGGAAATAAAATGTCAGGCGGCTCCTCGCCCATACCCGCCGCGATCCTGACGAAAGGGTTCTGCCGTAATTAGCATGCAAGGAACGGATTTTCACAGGAACAGAAGTTGCTCAATCAGGTCAATAGAATTCACAGTTGAATAAAGCTAGATTTTGTTTGTTCTTTTCAAAATGTAGATGTGATTGGTGGTACTAAGAGGCATTTCTGAGAGCGTTTTGGTGAGCAATTTGTAGGGGACCAAATCCAAAGCTCCTATTGCAGAAAATGGGTCTGTTGTGTCTAATTTAATATATTTGCAATGACTCTGAACCAAAAATTGCTTCTGATGAGTACACATTAAATATCTGTGATTAAATACTGAAGTATATCATTAAGTATAACATTTCTAAAAAGCATTTTACAACTTCAACCTCAATTCGCTGAAAATACATCCATGTGATTTTAATATATAAAGAATTATACTCTTTAGGAGGAAGAATTATGCCTCTAGCTGCTCTCTAAAATATTCAGATGTTCAGAAAAGGAGGAAAACATATGATAAAAATCCCACTGGACACCACAGTCCCCTTTGGAGCACTGGAAAGCAGATGGTGTCTTTAAAAAACATGACAAGATCGGTCTTACAAAAAACCAGATGCTATCCATTTTCCAGGAAAGATCACTGGCAACTAAGAAGTTCACACAATAAACTTCTGCTGACTCAAGAAACATATTAAAGAGCTTAGAATAAAGAAAATTATCTAAAATATTTCAAGGGAGAAATAACCTGAGGCTCCATACAATTATTTTTTTCCCACAACAGTTATCATCTTCACATCAGTCCAGAGCTTTTTCCAAGATGAAAGGTGAAACTATAAAAGCCCGAGGAGGTGAAAACATCACCTAGAAATTTAGGAAAAGAAAACAATACTGTCCCAAAATCCTTAAATTAAAGACAAATCTGGAAGTATAGAAGACAAAACACAGCAAAGCACTAAGAGATGCAACTCTGGATACATAAATAGAGTTTAGTTACTTCTAAGTCCATAAGTTTAGGAGCACAGAGCATTTTCCAGGAGGGCTGCTGGCCCCTGTGCATGGCAACCACCCTTGCTTTACAAACATTTCCCTGTTTGTGAAATGCTGTGTATGACACCACAGGGAAAGAACAGAACTGATATTATGTTATATTATATCATATTATATTATTAGATTTAAGATTAAATCCCTTTTTCCCCCAATATATACTGAAAAACTAAACCACGCTTTCTTTTTTTTTTTTTTAGAAATATATCAATCTTTGTGGATTTCACTAAAGCAAGAAAAAGCTCACAAAACCAAACTTGATAATTAAATGTTAAAAGGGAGAGTAAATTATGGGGGACTGTATAATTTAAGTTTTAAAGACATAAAAGGCATTTCTACATTTCTCTTTATACATTCAGAAGGAGAGAAACCATGACTGTGAAAGTCATCTGATCCCAGCAGGAATGGATTTTCCTTTGTTGTTTCCATGTGCAGCCCTGGGTCATTGGCCAGTTGTGTTACTGCAGGGGATGAATATTCCTGAAAAAAGTGAGATATGGACACAACAGAGAAAATCCCCTGAGAAAAACACTCCACCCACACTGAGTGGTGCAGATCCATTAATTCTGACATGGTAATTACAATATCTATAATTGAAAAAGCGTCCAAGTTCTTGCCTCTAAACACCGAAATGTTCTGATGTGTCACAAGTGGGGCTGTCCTGCTCTTTGTATCTGTCACTGAGATTCACCCAGCATCTGAAAACAATATTCCAGGTGGGAAAATGGGATGCAACACCTTTGGGAAGCATTTAGGGGTGGCACATAGGGAGCACAATGCTCTGCTGGGTACTGCTGCTGGCCATGGAACCATCCTCAGTCTGGGTACCATTTTTTGGAGTTTTGTGGGTAGATTTCTATGAACAGATCTCGAGCCTAAGCACACAAGGAAAAGAAAATTCTATGACAAAAATGCAATTCCCATTTCTTCTAATGTGCCCTCAAGGAATTTACAGCTGTTACAGGAGGATAATAATTACAACAATAGAATGTTTACAGAGGATTTATAAAAGAAAAACTCCTAATGTGTGTGAAGTGCTCAGATATTCCAGGAACATAGGGATGAACATTTAAAACAGGTATTTTTCAGGGCCATAGGCAGTTCATGCAAACACAAACCAATAAAAGGAAAAAAAAACCCACAGAAGAAAAAAGAATGGACTTTTCATAGAAGCTTCCTGACTGCCACATTACAGTCCTGCAAAAGTAATTTAAACTGAAAATCATTTCCATTGTGAACCTTTCACAGGCCTTTCACAGGGCTCGGTTTTGCTTCTTTCATAACAATTCTACACTTGGCTCATCTTCCCCTCCCTTCTTTCTTTTAAATCACAGTCAAACTTAGATATTATAAGTTGAAAATAGAGAGATAAAGACTTTCTGCTACATTTTTCTTATTCAGGTTTGAGGATAATTCTGTTTACTTGGTTCAGGTAATATTCCAGTTGTATTGCAAGCTGCCGCTGACGAATGAAAAATTGATTTTTCTTCTTCTGAAGTATAGCCTACATGAGCACCTATAATCTTTATGCATTTACAGTGATTTTAAAAAGACTCAAATAGTACCTAAGTGTGTTAAAATCATAAAATGCTCTCCAGGCAGTGCTGTCTTTGGGCTCCTTCAAGCTGTAATGTCTGCAGGTACAGAACCCAATGCGGGCTCTCACAGGGGTGGGTGCTGCACTGCTGGAGCTGCTGACAGGGGTGGGAGGGATGCAAATTTCCCGTTGTGCTCTTGGACACTCACTGCCAGCTGTAGCACAGCTGCTCCAGGAGGCCCAGACCCCATGGAAGCACGAGGACGTGCACCTGTGGGCTGTCACTGCTCACATTTATGGCTGCTGTAGTGCCTGTTAGTGCTTTTCTCAAAAGCAGAGGACAGGGCAGACACTGCTGCACATTTAATCAGTTCAGACCCTCGTATGGGAGATGAATTTCTCCTTTCCCAGAGAGCAGTGTTTTTCAGATCTGTTAATTTAAGCTTTTTCACCTGTTAGATCTGAATTTTCCCGTTTAAAGAGTTATTCTGTGTTCACCACAATGAGGTTTCAGAGATTCAGAGCCAAGTGTGTGAGGTGCTGAGAAAGAAGTGCTAGATCTTTCCTTTTACCTCATTGCTTCCCAGTCAACTGAGTTTCAAATCCAGCTTATTAAAACTTGAGTCATGAAAATTACTGACTCCTCGCAAACACAAAGCTTTGAGTTAACTTTTAATTCGCATGTCACGAAGATACTATTTATCAACTTAATTAAGGTGTAGAGAACATCAGACTCTCATTTTTCTTCTTAGCAAGCAGGTTAAGGAATGTTAAAAATTGTATTAACACAATTGGAAATACACGCCGTAGTAAAATCTGGCAGTGGCGGGGTTGCTTTGTGTGTGAGAAACCTGAATGCATTTAAAAGCTGTTTCCCACGTGGGGCTGTCACTTTGCTCCCTGATGTGTCACAGCCTGAACAACAACAGGGTTCTTCAGCTGGCTTTGCACCTTGTCACAGCATCAGCACCACTGCAGCCCTCATTCTGCTGGGCCAGGAAAAATGGCCCAGCCTGGGACGGAGGGAACNTCAGCTGGCTTTGCACCTTGTCACGGTGCAAAAGCAAAAGCATCAGCACCACCACAGCCCTCGTTCCGCCGGGCGAGGAAAACTGGCCCAGCCTGGGACAGAGGGAATGGGGCAGGCACGTGGGAACAGCTCATCAAAGGCTTTAGGATTTGTCCTCAGGGGCAAACTGACCCCTGGGACCACCCTGGTGTAACTGGAGTTAGAGCCCTACAACTCCTCATGCGGAGAAGCTTATTCTGCACTCAAAGTGCCTGTCCTTTGGGAGGCTTCTGTGGCTGTGGAGGGTACAGTTACACCCACAAAGGTACCCTGAGGAATTTCCCTGTGTCCCCACGTCCCACACAGTGCCAGCCTCCTTTGCCTCCCCAATCAAATGTTACAGCTTTAAAGCTATCACTGCTTCATTTACTGGTTTGGCATTTACCTTCCTTTTGATGCTGATATTGCCTGGCATATTATTCAGTCAGTTGTTAGATAGAACAATTATTCCCCTTAACTGCTATTAGAAATGCCATCTATTTCCTTTTGTTAATTCCTCTGCGTCAAAGTTATTAACTCTCCAATCAACTAATGTTGTAACTGCTGCACATTTCACTGCTGAATGATCTGTATTTGCACCAAACATAAAAGGCAAACCCTCACTCTCCTTCTGGAGGCCAATCCTCTTCCCACTGGTCAGGATTCTTTGCATCTTTTTCTTATTCCATGCCCACGGCTAAACAAATTTAAATAATTTTGTATTATTTCTCAGAGAGCCTGTTTCGTGGGGGTTTTTTCGGGTTGTTTTTTTTTTTTCTTATACTATCAAGCACGGATCCAAATGCAGAAGAAAAACCTTCAAACTATTTAGAAAAAAATTTAAAGAATTTGCTTCTAAACTACCCATGAAGATGCACATTGCAGCTGGTGACACAGATTGCCTGTGGCACTGGCTTCCTTTAGTTCCCACTTATTTCAGCAAATAAATATGGTAATATAAAAATCAGGGCTTGAATGTGTAATCTCTGGACTTTGTAAGCCAGTTTTTGTTTGTGTCACTGCAGTATTTTGAATATTATCAAAGGTGGATTCTTGCAAAAGGTGTGAGATGGTTGAGCAATCCACAAATTTTAACCACAAAGTGAATACCTGGCAAAGTAAAGCAAAAAATGAAAGAAAAAAATCCAAGTTTATGAAATAATGCAGAAGTTAATGTGCAATCTTAGCTTTAGAATAAACTTTAGAACACTTTCCCAATTTAGGGAAAGTCTCCATGTGCATCAGTTGATTTGACTAACCTGAAATATTCTTAACCACAAAACCACGGAAACACCTAAATCTCACACTGCATGCCTGCTGTCCCAGAAGGCAGGTTCCTTGCTGAGCTCCCAGGGAGCCAAGCAGTTTTGTTTAGAAGCCCCTGATGGCTCAGGGTGCTCTGTCCATGGCTGGGAGGTGAAGAGGCCAAGCCACTCCTGCCCGAACCTCCCCTTCACACGGACTGAAAAGGGCTGGGAGCCCCCGAAAGGAGCTGCTGCCTCAGGTTTGCCTGTCAAATCTCACAGCAACATGAGGTAATGGAGTGGAGCACAGGAAAGGGGAAAAAAAACCATCCTGCAAACCCTGACGTGTTCCCCAAACATAATTTGATGGGATTTCCCAGGGACTGCCTAACCAGCTCTGCACCCTGGGCTGATCCATGGTGAGAGCAGCAAAAACCCTGCATTAACAGAAGTGACAATTCAATCTCTTTTTAAATCAGATGTCAAGAAGGAGCTTCATCATGACAATGCAAAGAGACAGTGATGGACAGCCAGGTATTTATTAAGTTCTGCTATCAAAATGTGTCTCAAAAGGTGTCTCAGTCACTCTGGAAGGTAACTCTGCCTTTTGGGGAGCCCAGCTCTCTGTGACCTGACCTTCCCCGTCCCTAACTGGATCATTCAATATAAAGAAATGCTATATCCACTTTACAACTTCAGCAAGGTGAGGAGCAACATCTTATGATTTACTGTCTCCCTTAGCAGCGAGGCATAGCACAAGTGCCATCCATCTCTGGCATGGAGACTGTGATGTTTGCCCCAGCACAGACATAAATTCATGACCTTCTCTATACATTAAATATCAGGAGTTCTTGAGTGTTACTGCTCTTTGTCAAAATAAAATCCCCTCCCCATGGAAAAGGGACATCATAAATTAATATGAAAACAAAATTGCTCAGCAACTTTGCCAACCTGAGATATGGCGACCAAAAACCTGTTTCTTACAAAGACAGAGACAAAATAATGGCCCTGTTGCATTCAAAGCACTAATATAATCAAACAATAACTGCTGCTATTAATGTGAGAACACCTTGTCAGGTGCTCTTCCAAAGCTTGTCAGAAAACCTGTGACAGGTTTTGTTGTGACTTTATTTAACACTCTAGTCACTCACTCTGTCAGCATTTGCTTCTTACTTGTTACTGTACGTGTTCCAACCTCTTGCACTTTGATGTTTCACAAACTTTGCCAGCAATATATTGGATTTGCCAACCAATTCTAAACTTGTCAAGTGTCTGACCATAACTTAAAACTTTTTCTCCCTCAATAGCAAAACCCAAGGGAACAGAAAAAAAAACAACAAGCCCAAACTCAAGCCCATCTCCAAAATGCAGCCAGTGGATTCTGGGCAGCCTGGGATGAACTCGCTGCCCTCTCAGCACTCCTGCCAACTCTCCCTTTGGGCATCCTTGGACATGGGCTGGTGGCTCACACCCTGCAGCAGCACAGGGTGCAATGGTTTATTCACACTCTGAGGGGTGTGGACACGACTGGTTTGTGCAAAGAAAGCAGAGAGAGGATTTTGTCTTCCATAGGCATTGCTCCCTTCCTCTCATTCTCCCCTTACAATGTATTTGAGTGATTTAGACAAAGCATCTCCTTTACTCACTCTTACTCATCAGGAGTGTGCAATTCCAGGAAAGAGTTACGGATAATTTGAAAGCCAAAAATGTCCTAGAATACACTAAAATCATCTTAGACTTGGCACTTTCTGAGTGCCATGCACTGAGCCATGTTTTGGATATTTTGGGGGGAACAAGGTGATCTGGAAATATTCCACAGACCCCATCCTGCATTTCAGATGTAATGAAGAAAGAGCAAAGCAGAAAAGTAATTTGTCATTTATTCTCAGGTGGAGGGCACTTGGTCCAGGACTCAGTAGAATCCCAGGGCATATAGATAACGTGGCTTTTCTATCAGAATACCATTTCACAACTGTCTTTGTGTTAAACAGAGTAATTAGTGCATTGGGAGCCCCAGCTCAGAGGCATTTCCTGTACTGGGGGACAAGTGCCTCTATTAATGTATCATATCTGTAAAATCCAATCGCATCCAGGGCTGATGCCAACAGCTCTATTCAGAGACCTTCCTCCTGAGAACCCTTCTCCATCCTTTCTTCTTGTCCAATGAAGATATTACTCCTTGGGTACTAATTATACATCAGCGAGGTCTAAATTATCTTCTTTTTCTGCAAATGACAGACAAAAATGGGCTCTGTACCCCACAATCCTGGGGGCTAATTTCCAGACAATATTGCACCTTTTCTATGCAGCTCTTTTTTTTCCCAGGTGCTTCAATACTGAAGTGTTGCAGCACTGTGTAAATTACAGTTTGCAAATGAGCAATGGGGACTTGCACAGTGATTTAGAAAACAAAGAGTGTCTTTTATCCTGTGGAGAAAATAGAGATGGAACAGGCTGAAGGCCATGTGGTAACTGGAGAAGCGAAATTGTATGCTGAAGTTATCAATTTTGTGTTCTAAGTCACAAACAGGTTAAATATCACTGAAGTAAGATGGTGTAAAATCTGCCCAATAAATGGAGCTCGAAGCAAAATACGTCTCTTCTTTTGTTTATGTTCTTCAAATATGTTGTATAAACAAAAGTGAATATATCAACAATTTATGCTCCTGTGTGGAGCCAGAAACTCGAAACAAACCCAAGACACTGACTTGTGCCACTCCTTTAAACGACACATGGAAGGAAAGGCAATGACTCTTGTTTATGAAGATTTATGTGACAAGAGAACCAAAGAGAGAAGGCAGAAGGAAGCACCACATACAGCATAGGAGAACTGGCAGGCTCAGAAAAACTTAATGAGCAATTTGGGGCCAATTAATGACTGGAAACAGCCAGGAGTGATAAGCAAAAGAACCTTCCAGTGGGGATCACAAACGCTGCATGTTCTTTGTGGGGTAAAAAAGAAAAAAAGAAAAAAAGACTGCATCAAGATGATCTGCATTCATCTCTTTCTCTTGCTAAATGAAATAATCTGCAGCATCTGAAACTAGATTAATCCTTCAGGTACAGTGTCTTAACACACCTCCACTCATATGTGACCTGTGTGCCAGACCAAAATAGGTATTTATGGCATGAATTATGTATAAATATATACACATACATATGCATACATACGTGTATACAGGACTATGATTTATTCATTATTCTGAGACATTTTGGATAAAACAAGTGGAAACCAGTAGTGGAGAAGACGCATTTACACTGACGGAGTAAAAAACTGATGCACATTATTTATGAAGCCTGTTCTGTCAAAGTGTGTTGGTTTTGATGATCCTGCTCGAGTCAATGCCACCCTTATCTGTCAAGTGAGACACACACCCATCTCCTGCTTCTCTGAGGGAGAAAAAAGGGCTCCCAAAAATGCACACCTTATTATAAATAAACATCAAGGCATGGTCAGATAAAAACACAAGCCTTGGTGTATGTGTTTTAATTGGCACCAGACAAAAAAATGTACCCAGCATGTGTGTGCACAGTCCCGCAGCCACAGAGTAGGATTTGCAGTTTGGAAATCAAGGTTTATATTTTCATTTCTGTTGGCACTGAAGAAGGCAGAGAAATAACTGTCAGAAAACTGGAAAGCAGCAAAGAGAAATGTAAAGATATTCCTCTTATTTGTCAGAAAATAAGAAGTTCAGATGCATCTTGTCATCGAAACAGTTTTGTTCCTAATGCTTCATTTTTCCTCCTTGTAGGTGAAGACTATTATAGAAA
Source organism: Gymnorhina tibicen (assembly GCA_013399875.1). Lineage (NCBI taxonomy): Eukaryota > Metazoa > Chordata > Aves > Passeriformes > Artamidae > Gymnorhina > Gymnorhina tibicen. Next base: position 328,366 of record VXAZ01001887.1, on the reverse strand, counting down.
CTAATAGAGGTGGGCAGCAATTTGATTTTCTGTTGTATGTGTCATTCTGAGATTTTGACAGGCTTTAGGTTTTTATAATTAAAAAAAAAAAAACCAACCAGAAAAGAAGATTATTGGGAATGAAAATCTGATTTGTGGGTAGTTGAAATGTGTCATTCAGGTTCCAGAGATTTACATTTTCTAACAAGATAATCCACTTTCAGTTTTTCACAAAGAGAGCGATCAGGGCTTGTTTTTCTGTGAAACATGTTATTTTGATTAATGAGAAAAAATGGAAAAACATTTCACTGAAATATTTTTGTTGGGTAGAATTTAAATTTCACGTTATGCAGGGACTCTGGCTCAGAGCACTGATATATGGCACTACAAAAATGAAGGAAGCTCCATGACAGCATTAAGTTAATTCTGGATTTACTCCAAAACCCCTAAGAGCAATATTTACTTCTACATTTTTAATAAGAAAAAATGTGCACAAGGTACAAAATATCCTCAGAATCACTAATAAGAAGGAAGAACAAACAGAAAGGAGGACTGAAAAATATTGCAGAAAGGAAACGACCCACACATGAACCAGCATTTTGCATGGAGTTTAATGAAGCAAACATTGGAGGTTTGAAGAGATGACAGCAAACATCCATTTCCTGTATTTATACTATTGCAGTTTCTAAAGAATCTAACTGGAGATTTTCTCTTGACTGAGAAAATCTGTGACTATTACAGCAGGAAAGGTAATTATTTCTGTCCTTCAAAATTGCAGGTATTCTTAAAAGAAAAATTTAAAATATTCTTCTTTTTTTATCACTGACCATCTTTCCCATAACCTCTCAGAGAAAGCAGCCTTGAAGACAGGGCTGTGTGTGAAAATCCAAATATTATTTTCAGTCAAAGTAATCAATTCTTAGGCAAAATTTTGTCTCCAAATTGCACAGGCTCGGCTCAGAGCAATCCCACTGACCCAAGAAAGCTCCAAAACCCTTCTCCCTCTCAAATCTCCAGCTACCATTGAAATCAAATGCCGCGCTTGACTTTTCGACTCTCTGAGTTAATCTTGAATCTCCATCAACCTAAAACCATTTTGCATCAACTTTTACACTGCCAGCGTGTGGCTTTCTGAGTGAGAATCCAGAAGTGAGCGTTCCCCTGAGCCATCAGATCAGATCTGCTTCCCTGGCTTCACAGTGACAAAATTCCAGCGGGCTGCAGGGCTGCGTGATGGAAACACAGCACGAGTCAGGACCGTGGTGTCTGGCGGGATTAAAGAAGCCCAGGCCTTTCCTGTGTTATTCCCACCAGCCAAAGATGGAGAGTAATTTGTGGGACACCCAAACTCCACGGAGCTCTGCAGCACTCAGGGTACAGGAGTTCACTGAGGGTGAAATGACATTTTTGAGCTTTTGGAAAAGAAGGGTTAGGTGGGTGTTGGGAATAAGCAGACAATGCCCTTAATTACTCATTTTATCAAAGCCATTTGTGGGCAATCACACATGCAAAAATTCTCTCTCTTTGGTTGGCAATGTCCCGTTTTCAGTCCACTCAGTCACAGAAACAAGTCCTTTTTCTAGTGATTCATGTTGCAGGAGTGTTGTAAGTGAAGCCAGATCTTATTAGCACAACTGTTTTCCTTTTCTTCTTGCAGACTTTGAGCTCAGTAGGGCATTTTGTGCTACAGCTAATGTTTGGTCTGCATAAATTGTATTCAATTTAATAAATGCGATTCAATAAATGTAAAGAAAATGAAGATTCATTTTTAAATAAACTGAAAGTGAAGATTAGTGAGTGTGGAAGCATGCAGGATTGGTTTATGTTTTAAAGGTAGGATTCTCCAGAAACGTTAAAATTAGAAGTCTAAAGATCTCGTTTAATTTTGCAGTCATAGATGTGCTCTCACCTCATGGCACACGGGTTCCTGCAGTGGAGAGCTTCAGTGACTGGCAGGTCACATCATTTCTCCCCTTCCTTAAAATGTCTCTTTTCATCCAAAGAAAATTTTATTAATGGGATTCAAATAAAAAAAAAACTAAATAAAAAAACTTAATATGCTTATTGGGACCAAATGTGGCCTTCATTTTAAAGAGACTAAAATCAGCTGAGATTTTATCTGATGAAAATGGAGAAGCTGAGCAAGTCTGTCAGTGGTTTACGTGTCTAATGAGAAGAAAACTTATCATCCAGTGCCAGCTGTGAACAAAAACAAGCAATTATCACCTCTGTATTTAATAAAGAGAGAAAGAAAAGCAAAAAAATAACTGTGGACTTGTTCTTCCTGCCATGTCAACAACAACAGCAACCCCCTGAAGGAGTTACCACATATTCAGGAAACACTTTCAACCCTCACTGTGGAACTTGCAATAGTATTTTTAAATTTAAGCATAAGCATAATGTCGAATTTTAGAAACAGCAAATAGTACTTTCCAATGGAACCCTCTCTATTTATAGTGTTTTCCAGAGAGTGTGCAGACTCAGAGAGGAAGGCAGCAATATTTACAGAAATTTCACCATGTGAGAAAAAATGTTAAGGAACAAGTGTAAAACATGAAGAAGATGAATGTAAATGTCTTTATAAAATACACCAAAGCTGTTAATTTTCTTATGGCCAAAAGTACTTGCTAATGACTGGAGGGAAAAACTTTCTAAAAAATTAAAGAGTTTGCTGGGAACAAGAGATTGATTTGTGTTTGCTAACTTGGACTAATGAAAGCAACTGCCAATCATGCTTGTTAGAAAGGAAATGTCTTGCAGGAGCTAAAATAGAGCTAAAAAGTTAAAAGGCAATCCAGTGCTGGGTGCTGGAGGTATGGAATATGCTGCATACAACAATCACAGCCGATAAAATGTGCCCGGACTACCCCAGCTGTCGTTCACAAAATGTCACTGAGCTGCTCCGAAGTCAATGCTGTCGCTCACACCCACATGAGCACGGCGAGGATCGGGGTCTGTCCCCGTGCCCCAAGACCTCAGTCAATAATAAATCCGTTTTTATTCCACATTCCTGGCTGGAGATCACAGGTGCTGCAGAACAAGCGGAGGCAGTGGCGTTATTGGCCGTGAGCTGCGTCCATCCATTACTGGGACTGCTGCTGCCGTGTGACAGGACTGGGAAGTGCTGGCACAGGGAATAGCTGAGCAAATCAAAACAGCCAATAGGTGGGAAATTGCAATGGGACCACAGAGGATTTGCTGGAAGTCTCTCAGCAGCAGACAGAGAAGGCAACTGTTACTTGAAGAGAGGTTGCATTGCTGTTTGGGGTATATAACAGCACCTCATACAGTTAAGAGTTATGTTTGTGTTTTATTTGTGTAAACAAAGACCTTTTTTTGGTAGATGGATTACTTATCTCAGCTATTATCATTACACTCATTGTTATCTGGTTTTACTGGAAAGCCTTTTTAATTCAGTGAGACTGCTCGGGCTGTGCTGCGTGGCACTGAGTGTATTTCTCTTATTCCAAATAAGAATTTTCATCAAATGTCCCATTTCTCCCAACTACCCCAGCAAGTCTGTCAGGAGCAGTCTAAACACCCAGTAATTATAAAATACCAACCTGCATTAAAACAAGGAACTCTTCATGCACTCTCAAAAAAATCAGACTGGATGTTTTTATAGGTGTTTTTCATGGAGTGCAGCAAGCACCACAGCATTTTATTTATCGCCTTGATTTCAAGTTGTGTTTTCCTCCCAGAGTGGTCAATAAAGGACTTGCTTGTCATTCTCTGAGCCTTATCCAAGCCCCTAATTGACCTCGCTGGGTTACCCAGTCCCACACCAGTGTGGGCTCCCTTCATCCTTGATAGCCATTGTTTAAACACTGTCTTCTCCAATCACATACAGCACTGCCTTTACCAGGAAACATCAATCTTGTTCCAATCCCATTAGAATAAACAGAAGAAAAATCCCCTCCAAAAAAAAAGGTCCATAACAGATTCGAGTGAGGGAAGTATCAGCTCAGAAAGAACCTGGTAGGAGGATGTGTGGAGAGAGGAAAAGAATTTGCTTATTTTTGGACTGTGTGTGATGCAGAAAAAGCACAAGGGACTACAACACTGCTTGGAAAAGTTGCTCCTCTTCCTGCAAGTGGAGGAGCTGATGGAGCTGATGGAGCTGATGGAGCTGAGCCTGCAGCCAGGGGTGGCTCCACATCCATGGGTTGGGATGCACAACATAGCCCATGGCAAACCCAGAACAGGCTGCCACAAAATGGCATCAGTTCCATAGGTTTCTTTGGAAAATAAGAGAGGAATGAGGATAAACACCCTGCAAAACGGATTTCAAGCCACGTGCCAGAAAAGCAGGTCCATAACAGCTGCCTCTGCCTGTGCACTCCAGGTCAGCTGAGTTGAGGGCTGTTTGAGCAAAGACCACATGAAACAAGTTCATGTTTTCTAATGTGCTGTTTTAGGGCCTGACACTCCTTTTCCTCCTCCTGGTTTTATACCAGATAAGCAAAACTGTCAAGTTCTAGTCATTGAAGAATTAGGCCCTGTGGCTTCCAAATATACACAGGATTAGGACAACCTCCTCGTCTAAGCCCCAAAATAGTCTCTAACAGGTATCAAAGTCAGAAAAAAAGTGCAACATGAAGCTGAATTTCATTCTGTAGTAGCATATTTTCATACTGCAAACATTTTATCAATTCTACTCTCTATTTCACTATTGAAAGGGCTTTTCTTCCCATTCTTTCTTTTCTGATGCCAATGATAACTGAGTTTGCCTTTTTTTTTTAATGCCAGCATGATAATTTTGCAGTAATCTTTCATAAATCTCAGCATGTTCTCAGAAAGTAAATGATGGCATAATTTATCACTATTGAAAACGCATTTTTTGCCATGACAGTATAATTAGACATTCTTTTCAGGAGACATATTAAGTATATACCAATGTATTAAAGCTACTGTGCTGCAGACCCATTTAGTTGATTTATTCCTTGTCTCTGGCTTCCTTGCCTTATCATGATACCCACACAGTCGTGCATTCTTATTGCAAGAAAAAAAGAAAAAAAGTCTCAGGCAAGGAAGCAACACATTGTAAGAAAGAGTATCCGTAGGTTAACTAATTCAAGTGGGAACAGGATGCAATTTGGCTGCACTTTTGTACCAATTCAGAACGCATTAATTATGCAGTGATCAAAATAATTTCCCATGCATAATGCTGACCTCATTCACTAGAGGGCAACAAAACCCCAGTTTAAAAAGCCTCCACCTTCTACTTTCAATGACAGAGCACTTTTAATAAGATGCGGCGTGGATTTCATAATGAACACCCTATTAATTTCACATAAGTGCAGAGCTCCTCCTGAGCAGCCAGTCAGGCTGTGGGACAGGGAGGATCAGGCTCCCGACAGGTGCCAGGAAGGTGCTGTTGGAGTCGCAGCCCCACGGCAGATGGGTGGGTGTGTTCATTTGTTTGAGCGCTGCTGTCTGGACCAGGTTACCCCACCGGGCTCTGTTCCACAAACCCCCCTGCACCTTGTACTGCTTTTGTAGATCAAAGCCTCCGGGTTTATCCAGAGATCATAAAGATACCAATGTTCAAGCCACTTAAACTGTGGCAATGAAAACCTCTCATCCATCTGACTGGGCTTTGCTTTTGATCAGGGAGGTTTGGGGGCCAGTTGCTGCCTGGCTCTGCCCCTGAGCTGCTCCTTCTGCCACCACCTTCTCTCTCTGACTAAAGAGAATGAATGTTTTCATGCTTAACCAAACTGCAATAGAAACCCTTTGCTTGTAATTTTTGAGGATGTTTGTTAGGAAGTCTGAAAGAGTTGATACTATCTCTGCCAACAGTCTCACAACTAATTAGTTTACTATGGGCCACCACGTTAGCTCTGCTAATTTAATTTTGAAAAGTTCAGTCTGCATAATAAAATCTGGTTGCTGGATCTTCTCCTCCAGTTGTAAATAAGAAATAGCTATTACTGTTATGGTCTATTGAAAAAGGGCTTCATACACGGTGAAAAAATGATTACACAGACACAGACCCAACCAATTGAAAAATAATTATGTGAATTTGTCTTTTGTCCTCAGATGCAAGTAATGGCTAATGCAAATAAACTGCCAGAGAAGTATTTTATGTGCCTTTTATAGCATGAATAAGAACACATTTAACCCATTTTTGATGAATAGCTGACTGGTTTTTTTGCCCACTGGTTTTGTTAGAGAAGACAATTATTAGGACCAGATGCAAATACCCATCTCTTAAAGCACTTGCTCCCAGAAACACATCCTTGGCCTCTCCTTTAAAGGGGTCCTTCCCAAGAGGGGACCAGAGATGTAGAGAGGCATTCCTGTGTTTCAGAGGCAGTACAAAGATTAGGAAGGGGTGGGGGGGGTGCTCAGGAGGGGAGACATGTAAAAATACATTTTTGTATTACACAGTTGACAGCCCCTTGGGAAAACAAGTCTAAGAAACGTGCAACCTTGAAACGTGTGCACGCTGCAAGGGATATTTTCAATGTGAAGCCTGTGTTGGGATTTTTGAAGTCCTTGATCATTTGGCTCTGCTGGGGAGGAGGGATGTACTGGAGCTCCTAAACAAACAGAAGGGTTTGATTTTGATGCCTTCTCCTCGCAGGAAGGCGGAGTGGGCTGTCCCTGCTACACCCCCTTGGCAGGGCACTGCAGCCCCCACACTCCGTGCCTACTTAGCAATATTCTCCCTGCACACGGTGCAGCATGACACATCCCCTTCCCACCAAAGTATTTAACAATTTCCTTTGAAATGCAACTCATTATACAAAAGCAGAACTAAATAAAAAATACTCCAGAGAGAGAACAGATTGCTAGATATAGATTAGATGTGCAGCCTAATCCTTCACACGCATTAAATATTTAACATAATCATGCCACAGGTGACAGGAAGATGTCTGCATTGTTTAATTAGACTTAATTAAACATAAGGAAAATCTAATACTAATTCAGGTCTAGCTTTTAAATTGATTACAAAACTCTCTTTTTAAAGTACTTTTGTATCCGGAAAAATGTATTCTTTCGTTCATTAGCTGGGGAATCCTCGCCATGCAATGCTCAAAGCCCATGAAGAGACGATCTGTTGTGCTCAAAAGCCCATGGATGAGAGTAACTTTTCTCCACTGGGTTAAGGACAAAGCCAGAGGACTTGGCACCTCCAGCAGGCTGTAATGCTGAGCTCTTTTGGCCATATTTTGTATAAGCCATTACACTCGGGACATCATTTTTTTCTATTACCTCTTTTATGGTCTTATTGTTTACAAGAAAATAGATAGAGCATTTAATTATGAGATGGACTTAATGTTCTATAACAACTCCTGTATGCAATACATTGCCTCTGGAGCTCTGCTCACAACTCACATTAATGCGACAAATGAAAAAACCCAAACTAAACAGTGTAACAGAGAAGATGTTTTGCAAGAGGAGGGTGATATCTAATGCCATGAATCATTCCCTGACAATATTCTCACGTCTCCCAGTTAAAGTTATGGTTCAGAACTGTATTTAAGCACAGATGAATACAACATGAGTTGTCAAAGAACCAGGGAAAAATTATGCCTTGCTGTTTTGTTTCCCAATCACCTTATTTAGTGACATTAATGGAATAGCCTGATAAGGCCCAGCCTAAAAGGCGTATCCTCGTGACTGGATTAAAACTCAAAGTGTTATTTTCTCTCCAAACTAAAAGTTAGAAAGGATTAAAGAAGATAAGCTATAATCATCCTAGAAATGACTTAATCAATCCAGGGAGCCCCAGCTTGGCCAGGCAGCAGTGATCAAAGTCAGCTCCAGAGATCACCAAACTCAGGGCTGCCTGTTGTTGATGTGATACTCTGTATATCATTGTGGTACCTTAGATCAAATAATTTATGGATGCAGTAGTGAAATCAGAGTACTACAGCTCTATGCTTTTATTGACAGTTTCTTAGTTTACCTGATGCTGTGGCTGTTTTCTCCCCCTCTGGTTTCTGGGTTGCTGCAACTGAATTTTTGCGGGGAGGATACAGGTTGTGGAAATGGTAAATGCAGAGTTTTGGTTTCCAGATGTGTATTCTCTGCCCATGAGAGCTGGAGCTCCTGTCCTCAGCCTCACTGTGCAGGTGTGTGCTCATCTCACAGACGTGAAGGAGGGGTTGGTACCAGGCACATGCACAGGCAGCAGGTTCCTGTTCTGGATTTGTGGGATAGAAATTTAAGTCTCTTCTTTCTTTAAAGGAATTAGACCCATATTGAATTGCTGCTCTAAGTTTGGAACAAGAAATAGCAAAACACCCATAAAAGAGTCACAACAACTGACACCCATAATGCAGGTAGGTGACACAAACTCCTGGTCACACACAGCAAAGGACTGGGGTTTTTTTGCTCTTCTCTGGCAGAAAGAGGTTGAGACTTTTTGATTTTTGCTCAGCTGACCTTTGTCGTGTGGTGATGGTGAATCCCACCCTGCCGACCTTTCTGAGGCCTCAGTACATACACTCTGACATGTTTCTGTCTGCTGTGTTTGAAAACACAGCTGATGAAAGAAATAACCCTATTCATGGTGCAGTGTCTTAGTCACTATTGTCCCAGTCAAATTGGGGCTTATCTACAGAGAATAATTGGGTATGCTCTGGAAATTGCCACACTTACAACAGAGAATAGGTAAAAAGCTCCCAGGAAATAAATTTGAAATGACAGGCAGAAATCAAGGGAAATTTCTATTTTAGGCAGTTCTGTTCCAGGAACAGGAAAAAAATAATGGAAACAAAATTCTACAAACAAAGATAAAAATGAAGGATGTCAATCAGAGGGAAAAAAATCAGAGGGAAGTACTGTAACAGGAGGAGAGTAATGGAAAGACTGGAAATGGGTGAGTACACAATCCTTCCACATATGAAGTATATGGTGTTCAAATTCTAGACACAGGAAACTCAATGTTGTGGGCCGAGAACTTTTTCCTCACAGGAACTGGGAGGTAACTGGGAGCACGAGCACCCAGCAGAAGGTATCCAGCACCTGAGGGGAGGAGATGAGCCCATGGGGGTGATTAATGCCCAGTTACACAAACTCAGCTCAAGGTTGATGTAGTGCATATATATATTTTAGGGCTCTCCTCTATAGAAGGTACATTGATAAACTGGAGACACTACTGAAGAGAGCAATAAAAATGATGGAGTGGACACAGTGCTTGTCCTAGGTAGTCAGGCTGAATGAAATGGATCTGTATGGAGGAGCAGCGACAAACAGGGGACAGACGGGTTACAGGTGTATAAAGGACTGAAGGTTACTGCCTGATACTCCAGCCAGAGATTAGTGCATTTCCAGGAGTTAAACACAAATTCCAGAAGGCTGTGATTCAGTCATAGCAGTCTCTAAGGGTGCCAAGACCATCCCACAAAAATCCCCAAAGTAAGATATTCCATAAATATATCACTGGCAGTGCTTCCCATGTGTCCTGCCGTCTGGAGAGAAAGGGGAGGCCCTGATCCTCAGCAGGAGGAATTCCTGGCTAATGCTGTCCTCCCCAAGCCTCACCACACAGTCACGCTTGCAGGAGGGAGGGCACATCCACAGCCCTGGCTCTAGCACCCTGTGCTGTCCCAAGCGAATGCAGCAGCAGAGCTCCCTCCAGGCCAGAGGCTCTGGCCACAGCTTGGGCTCAGGTCTAAGCCAGAAAAAGGAAGATGCCAATAAAGTAACAGGAAAACAACTTCATGTAATTTTCCCTGTGAAGGGTCCAGTACCAGCAGGGAGCAAGGGGCAGAAAGGGCTGAGCAGCATCACTGAGAGGCCTCATGGGAGCAGTACAAACAAGTTGGGTGCCTGTCCTCACTCATAGCTAAAGTCCCAAATATCTCCAACAACGTCCTTTTAGATGTGTTAAACGTACACAATCAATGACTTAATATAATGATTCAGCTTTCTGCTTCAGAATATGCGTGGTATGGGGGGGGGTTTCACCTTCTAGAAACTGTTTCCAGCATGAAGAGATCAGTGCAGAGCAAACTGCAGGTATCAGACCTCACACATCCTTTCATAGGTTGATTTCCACGGTGTGTAGGCTTCAGCTTTACCACAGCCCCTCCCTGGAGGACATCTGGAATCCTCAGCTTTGTACCAGAGTTTCAATAGGGGAATATTAATGTTTAAACTATAATGGGTCTGATTTAATCTGATTTCATTAACATTTTATTAACAGCTGTGTCTAGGCAGTCATTTTAATCATTTAACTATATTTCGGGAGTGGGGTGGGAGGGCTTGAGCAATTCAGGGGAAATGACAATTCAAAGTCAATTCAATCCTGCAGTTTTTGCCAAGCACAACTCATACACAATCCCAGTTCAAGTCAGTTGGCCATTACCAGGACACAGTACGTGCTGTATGAATGTCTTCCAACATTCCTGCCCAACGTAAACCCCAGGAATAACATATGCTGGCACATAATCAAATTAATATTTGTCATAAAACCCCACAGTCTTTCAGACTTCTGAAATGAGTTGTCAATAAAACCAAAAAACCTAGGTTAGAGCACCAATGTTCATCACAAAGCTCTTATTAACGTCAGAAAGTACTTCAGCTGTTGATGCACTTTGAACTGTTGAGCTTTGTGTTGGCAGGAGAACCAGACAGAGACCCCTGGATTTCTAACCACTGAACCACAGACATGCAAACGCTTGAAAAAGCCCCCCTGGCTCTTGGCTGCTGTTTGGACACAGCTGTGGTGCTCTGGTGCCTCCCTGTAGAAGGCAGCGAGGTGCAAACGCACCAGACACTGCCGAGCAGAGAAGCTGCTCCTTGCTGGCATCAGGCACTGCCTTCAGCAGCGCTTTTGCAGCCACCACGACGTGAAGCACGGGCCGGAGGAGAGCAGGAGAAAGTGAGCAGCGTTTCCCTTTGGGTGCAATCCAGCTCCTCAGCTCGGTGTGCGATTTGCAAACGAACGACAGAATTTCTCCGCACCATTGTTGCAAATAAAATCCAACATAAAATCCTCTAAGACACAACATACTTCAGTGCTTCATGCTTAAACTACCTCCAGTTATTCTGAAGCTCCTGAGCTTTCAGCATTTCACAACACAATCATTTCTGGATCACGGAGAGAAAAAATTGTGCATACTATACAGCACTGCATCAAATCCTGACATTTTTAAAGACTAAAGGACTTGAGAAACAACCTTGTGCTCCCTCCCCCCCGGGACAGCAACAAACAACCAGAACTCAAACATAAAATTAAATACAGTTTATCTCCTCCATGACATCTCTATTATAGACACCGAATTGGAAGAAGTTTACAATAATAACTTTCCCTCTCTAATATGATACTTATTTCAAGCACTTGGAAAGAGAAAATGGCTCAGAACATTCTCGCTCTAAGCCTGAGACCTCATTTCTCTTTACATTCCAGCCGTAGTCGTAATTCTTATCCTGGTTTATTCAAGAGCAAGCACTCCATCTCCCACATAAATTCTTCTGGATTTCTAAGAACATTGATGCCAGCTGAATGTGACTGAAATAAGCAAACCGTGGGTTCAGTGAGAGGGTTCTGATACCACAGTGGCTTAGTTTAAGACTGAAACTGAGGGGCAATATGGCAAACTCACGAAATGCAGGCATCTCTGAAGAATTCTATTTGAAGGTTTGTTCAGGTAAACCCAACCAAACTGGTGCCTTGAGTTTTGTACTTAGGAAAACGAATTTTTCCAGCTGTCCCATTACTAATAAGTCAGAACAGAAATCCCAAAGAGCCAAGTGCTACTTCCAGGCACTTCAGTGCTCAGACCTACTCAGCTCACGCCTTGTTTGTGATGTACTGAGGTTTGCAAACAGCCAGGGGACTCTGAGCCAAGCAGCTCTGACCTGCCTCCACCCAGAGAGTCAAAGGATGTCGTTCCTGCTGCATCATTCTTCTCGAGCTTAATACAGCTTTGCTGCTCAACACACCTCTTAACAAGCACCACCACATATTAGTGGGATGTTGCCAGCTCTGTGCGCTGTCAAATTAACACTGTTAAACACAAGGCCTTTGTTTACAGTGCGAAAATAAGCTGTTGTTCAACAAACGAGAGGGTAAACATTTACAAAGCTGGAGAAAAGACTGCACAGCTGAAGCTGGGCTGAGGGTGTTGCTTTCCTTTCTCCTTTAAGGAAAACTGGCACAAAATTATTCCAGTGCAGTCACTTGATGTAGAGTGACTTTTCATGGTTTGTTTTCTTCATGGGACTAAGTGAACTTGAGCAAAGCGCCAGAAGGAGCACAGCCTTCTGAAAATATTGAACTTGAAAGCAAAGATGCTCTGTGTAAAGATAATGGGCTCATGGAAGAGACATCCCGATAACACATTTACATGAGGACTGGACTGAATACAGCACAGGAAAAAGAAGAGACAGCATGTCACCCTTAGAAGGAAGGTTTGGCTCCTTAACATCACTACCCTCCTTCCCATGAAACCCTCAGCAGTGGTTCTGTGGTGCCTCCAAGGAAGGAAAGCCTCACCTCACATCCCCACAGGTATCAAAATCCTCCAAAAGCAACCCAAGGCAAAGGCTCCATCATGAGTGTGCTGGCTCAGGGAGAGCTAAAACTGAGCAGAATGGTGGGAAGATTTGAGCACTCCCATTTTTCAGCACATCTTTGGGAGCACCTTGGGTCTTTCTAAAAGCAGAGGTTGTGTCTGGGTCTTATTCAAAGCAGTTTTCTGTTGTGACCTCATTTAAGTCAATTGGACATAAAGGAGCAAAGTAAAACAAAAATGTAGGATCTGTATTTTTAGCAGTTTGAACTTGGACCTCCTTTAGTCATCACAATTTTGGAATTCAAGTTCATCACCACAGAGACTGTCCACGGAGGATGTTATTACAAGGAATGAAAGGAGTCCTGTACTGCTTGCAATGGCCTGAGCTTACTGTGCTGATAAAATTTATTCTGCCCCACTGTGCATCTGTAATCAGCAGTAGTTATAAAACAGGTGAAACCCCAGAAATATAGGTACTTAATATAAATACTTCTTTAAGATAATGACTTCCTAAACACAGGTGAACTTTGGGAATCCAAAGGTTTGGACTACTCCATTCAGTTTATTTATAGACAATAACTTACAGGTATTTGTGTGTATGGAATACCATTAATATAAATCAGCTCATAATATTTTGGTAGTGATATCAGTCTAATTTGAATTTTATATTGCACAGTAGAATTGAATGCTAGACTTGATGTTTTTTTAAAAGTAATTAATGAGCTAAGCTACCTGAGAGAAAAACAAAATGATGATTATAATTAGAAGTGTTCCATGGCTGCTACCGACTGTTTAGATGTACTTACAGGTAGCATTTCTAATTAAAACCCTCTTGATGCTGAGACATCTCTCTGTTCATTCGTTATTAAAAAAGTGGGACTTTTTTTGCATTAAGAAATCCCCTAATAGAAAAATAATAGAAAAAGTTACATGTAATTACATTCTCTGTGCTATTTGTGGTGAGCAGTTCCTGTGAGAAAATGAGCTGCAGGTGTGTAAGAGTAAGAAGTGCTGGCTCTGATTTCACTTGTTTGGAGTATTCCACCTGGAAAGGACTTGGGATTTAGGCTGGCATTCTCAAAGGAGCCTGAAGGGGCTGTGGGGGTTTCAGGGTGCCTAACTCCCTGGGGGCTCTGTGAAAATGGCATAATTTGGGAGAGAGAGGAGGAAAAATAAATCACCCCAAGTTGCTCTACTGAAAACTGTGAAATCACAGGGAGTTATAAGCACAGTCCAGGGTTTGTGACAGTGAGCCCGGGATATGTGAGAGCCTGACATGGACAGGCTTGCAGTGAGTGAGGCTGAACGATGGTTTTGCACTCAAAATAGATTTCAAGCCACTGTTTGCAAACAAAAATTTCAGTCATTCATGAAAACCAAATCTGCAATGCTGCAGTGGTGTTCAGTTAGATTAGTTACCCAAGACTCTGCTATTCCTATTTCCAGTATCAGCTTAAATATTCTACACACGGGGGAAAAAAGCAACCCTCGAATCCCATTTGCTAAATTTCAGGGCTGGCAGTGGAAGTTTTGGTTATACCAAGGGGGTTTCTTTCTGCTGCCGCTTGGACAAGGCTGAGTCTTTTCTCCTCCCACACGGAGTTGTGCCTCTCTCAGCTGCGGATGGCTGTCCCTGATGCTCACGTTGTTGATGCAGTTATGTTTAGGATTCTGAAGCCCATTAACTTGCAATCATGAAATGGCCTGATGGAGAAGCCCTTGTGCAGATGCAAACTGTCCCACCTTTGGTGGCTTCACTAAACTGCTGCTGGTTTGCACCGCGGGAGAGTCCCAGCTCATAATTTGCATTGTTATCCTTTGTGAGCAATAGCAGTCATGTTAATAAGCTCCAGCAGCAGTAAATTCTGCCTCCTGCTTTACCTCAGTGCCAAAAGGTGAAGGGGAAGCTGAAATAAAGGATAATTAAGTCCAGAAGTGCGTGTTTGAAAGATGAATAGCTGCTTCAGATGATCTGAGGAGCTGGGAGATAATCCATTTTCCCACCAAAATCCCTCTCCTGGCCCAGAATTTGGCTGTAAGTACAAAGGACACAAACCAGCCTTCTCTCCTTCTCCAGACTGTACTTTTATAAAGCAGGGGATTTATACACATTTGCCGAGTTCAATCACTTCACGATCATTAGATATGAATTTTCTTTTTTTAAAAAAACTATTTTGAGGAAGCATCTTAAAAGGCTTTTGGAAAAACAGACGTGACTTTGAAGATGAGTCACAGAGTGCAGGATGTGTGTTTCTGTCTCCCAAACCACTGGGAACTTTGGAGCCAGAAAAAACAATATCACAGTGGGAAGTGAGGGAACCTGTTTGCTTTGATAGCAGGTGCCTTGCTGTCCACAGTTTGCACATTGGAGAGCGTCGGGACAGGATCACATGGACTGAAATGCCAGAAAGTCAAAGTTGGAGAGAAGGATAGGAAAAAAAGGAAAATGGATTAAAAAACCCCACAATATTCCTTGCTTTGGAGGGACAGGCTTGTGGAAAAGAACAATGAGTGAATAAAGCCACCCTGCTAAGTTTAAAGTGCTCTTTTGATATCAAGTATGCCACTTTCTCCTGTGGGAAGAATAAAAAAAGACACATCTCTGATGATTTCTTACTGATTTAGAGGGATGGGGTTTGCATCTTAATTATCCTAAGTTTTTTGGTTTTCTTCATGAATTACGGCATGTCCAAACCGTTCTCAGCCACGATCAGGAATTTGGGAGCTTGGCTGCTTTGATCCAGGGCAGCATAACCCAGTAGAAGAGCTACCTAGGCTGGAATTTTTATTGCTCCATCTAAAATGCTTTGCTTGCTGCTAGAATAGAAGCAGAACGCTGTGGACAGGTGCATAGATTTATGTTTGTATTGACCACTTTTGACCTGGATTTGACTAGTGAAATTGCAATATTCATAATGTGGAGCCCTTGGCCTGATTTCTGAGATTCTCTCTCTTTCCCGTCACATGCAATATGCTTCCTTATTAATCTGGATCCCAGTGACACTCAGTTTGCACACGGAGCAGTGAGTTTCTGGCCACGTTTCTCAGCGATGGTGTGCTCAGGAACACAACAGGATATTCACCTTTTTCTCTGCACACCCACCCACTGATGTGTGGCTCTCATGGGACGAGGAAAAGGTTGGAGTTAAATACTGAGACTAATAAAGAAATACATTCCTTGTGCATATCTGAAAGTTAAGCAAATCTGACGTGAAAAAACTTCAAGCAGTTTCATTTGAGGTAAACTGGTGTGCAAAATGCAGCGTGGTGTCCCTGTCATCTACACCCTGTGCAACAGAAACCCTTCAGGTTATTATTAAACCCTTCAGGTTCATAATTAGCCATGCATGGCATTTACCTGCTGATGTGTGCACTGTAACACGGTGATGCAGCTAAGATGAACTAAACAGAGCTAAAATCTCACGCCCAGCTGGTGAGTCAATGGAACAGGAACCTGTGGCTGTTTAACATCCTGCTATGAGTTATGTCTGCAGCCTTATTAAAGTGGTGCAGTGTGTGACAACAGAGCTGATCTTTAGCCTATACATCCTTCAACCATTTCTCTGTCTCAGGCAGATGGCTTAAAAACCAGGAGTGGCGCAGGTAATTAAACAGGCTGGAAAAAGGGAGGAAAAACTTTAGGCTGTAATTGGTTAATTTAATGTTTTGCAAATCCCGGGATCACGCTATACACCCACCATGAATGGATTGCAGGTTCAGTATTAAAAGGAGGCTTAATAAAAGGGAATGCCTCTTTCTGGGTCTGATTAGAACAGAAACTTTCCTGTTTTAGTCATGCCAGTGAAAACTTGGCACAGATAAATGTGGGGTGATCATCTTCTACAGCTTTTTATACTCCATTCCTTCACTGCTTACTGATGAAATAAAAAAACAGAGGGGAGGATATCTGAGCCACAAGGTGAGAGGTCAGCTCCAAAGCTTCCTCGAGCAGAAGGATTCAGCCTGGCTTATTACACAGGCTAAAAGTCATGAAATTTGAATGGGCTTTCCAAGGTTAAAAGATGTGAAGTTTTGGGCCGATCTTTAGTAAAAAGCTTTCAAAGGCATTGAGGGAGGTTATGGAATAGGGGCAGTGGGTGAAGGAAGGCTGTTGTATTATGCCCTGCTCTGTTGCCAGGCCCTCTCCATCTCACTCCTGTTCTGCTCTGGAGGCACCACAATGCCCAGGGCTGTGTGGGGGCAGTGGCAAAGGGCACAGTGGCAGCTGGAACCGCGAGTGCCACCGAGCCTCCAGAATGTCACTGCTCGCTTCAGAGTGCTCTGCATTCCTCGTGCACAGAAGTCTCTGTGAAACTGAATTCTACTCTGAACTTCACTACATAAAAAAGAGATTTTTTCCCTCAGTCCTCCACATCACAGTCTTATCTCCATTGTCCATGATATCCAGGGAAGCTCACTGCCCTATTCAGACCAAAATGACAGCAAATTATGCTTATGCTATCATTTGGATATTTATACTGATTCCAACATAAAATATCCCTAAAATATCCACCACACAAACTTTTTTTTGGCTAGAAGTCAGGTTTAAATCCAGGTCTATAATGCAAAAGCAAGACCAAACTTAAAATATTTTCTGCCTCCCACAGATTCTTCAACACACAGGTAATGTATGCACCTGGTCCTGAACTTCAGAACTACTTTTGTGAACGCCTTTGAGTTTCGAAAACCATGCCACAAAAGAAGATCTAAATCTAGAGTTATTAAAAAAATATGCCATAGAAATCTTGTAGACTATGCCACTCATCTTAAGAATCAGATAATTACATTCTGGAGAAAGGATACAGACAAAAGTAGTAAAGCAAGCTTAACATTCTGATAACATGGGCACAAGGCAAAGGTAAAAACCAGTTCATTTGTTTTCTGCTCCTCTGAGCCAGCTGAAATTCAGAGCCCTGGTTTTCACAAGCAGACCTGAAGAAGTCAGCAAGAGCAACTTCCCTTTGAAATTATTTTTCATCGGGGGCAGTACTAAATTACCTCTCCCACGGCACCGTGCAGCCGTGCCAGTAGCAGGACTCAGAGTGAGCTCCCTACGCTGCTCATGTCCTGGAGAGCTGCTTTCAGTGGGAATCAAGGCCCAAGCAGCAACTAAGAAGGAGCATAAACTGCTTTTGTATTGAAGCTAATGAAACCTAGAAACTATGCACCGTGATCTTAAGTGGGTTTCTAAAACATATTGAAAAGTTCTTGGAGAGTCAATGAGGCGTAGAGCAGTCAGCAGTGGGGACAATGGCCACCCGAACAGACAGCACAGCCAGCCATTAAACACTTACACAGACAAAAGTAGGAAGACAAAGCATTCACATAACAGTTTGTAAGGAAAGTGGAGTGGGATTCAAAATAGTTAAATATTCAGTAATGAAGGAAAGCATTTGCTTGTCATCCACTGCATGACAGCTGCTGTCATGGGCATTAGTGAACTGTGCCAGGAATTCCCAGAGTAAGGCTCTGCCCCTGCAGGGGGAAAATTCTTTCTTGGTTTGTTAACGTTTGCCTGATGTTGTCCACAAAATTAACTACAGGCAAAAACCATTCACAGCGTGTGTACGTGTAAGGATGAGATTTGCACATTAAATCAAGCAGTTACAAGTCCCAGGGTTGTTCCCATGCAGCACTGCAAGTGTGAAAAACTTCCCAGGAGAAGAACATCTCAGCTACGCTGTGGCCAGACGAGTCTTATTGCCAGAAGTAATGCTCCTTTATTGGAGGAAACATGAGAAATGGGGAGAGGGAAGATGTTTCTGGGGTATTCCTTCTTCAGGTTAGATTCATGGGCCTTAATATGTGGTTGGTTGTTTTTGTTTGGTTTGGTTCCTTTTTTCTGAGAACTAGTTGAATTAATACATGGCATTAGAACTCCTTGGAAGATTTTTTCAGATCTTCTCCTATTCTGTCAAGTGTCATCCCCATAAATCTCAGTTTATATATGACCAATAAAAACTCTAATGAGCTTTGCACCTAAAAATCTCTGATAATTCATCCTGTGCTGGCTCTGCTCAATGCAAAAAGAAGCTAAAGGACTTTCACTCATTCCTTGTCCTGGCTGCCAGGGACTGCAGCAGTACAGAACACAAGATCTGAGAGAAGAAGTCCCTCTGGCAGAGTCTAAGTGGCACAGAGAGAACAAGGGAAGAGATGCAGTGGAATTCTCAGGGACAGGGAGCTGAGAGAGATGAGGACCCTGGGGGAAAAGGATGGGTTCTGATGTTGATTCCACTGAATAATTGTTCAATAGACCTCTGTGAGCCATTTGGAAAGAGGACCTAAATGTAAAATAATACACAGTCTGGAAGGGCAGGATATGATTTCAAATAGCCTTTGTGAGCACACTGGAGCAGTTATTTTTCATAATAGAGTGCAGCATGGATCCTCTCTCTATGGGTGCTCTGGGTGAGATAAGTGACACTTCCAGAGGATGCAGGATGACTTTCCTGAATGCCATTTTATCTCCATCATCACCAGTGTAAGTTCCCCACAGCCATGGCCGCAGATGACAATCCCAAAGCGCAAAGCCTTGCATGAAGGGCCTGTGCCAGCCCCGTGCCCGTGCCTCACACAGCCACAGCCTCAGCTGCAGACAAACACCTTCCTTCAGCTCTGATCTCTTGTGCAGACGTTTTTACAGTGCCGTGACAAAGAAGTGCAAGGAACTTTGTGCCAGGACCTGCACTAGCAGGGCCCACTGCCACTGAGAAAGGTCCAGGTGATGACCTGATTGCCCAGTACAGTGTACACCCAAATCACAGGAGCTGCAGAGGCGCAGGTTACACCCAGCAGCAGCAGCCAGAACAAGCAGATTACCAGCAGCAGCAGCATATATTGTAACATATCTCTGCTTTTCCTGTCACTAAGCCATATGAAGCATTTGCTCTAGAATTACTCTTACATCTCTTCTGTTGATAAGCTACTTAGCAAGGTGGAGCTGAAGCTAATCTGAGTGCTGTGTGAGAGATGTGACGTGCTATTGCACTGTGCTGCTGTTTGATATTTGGTCGCCTCTTCCCAGGTACCTTTTGTGAACTGCAGCTGCAGTCTCAAAGGTAAATCCTTGGGCCCATGCACAGATAGTAAAAAGACCCTGAAAGCAGAAGCGTCTCCTGAGCAGAAGGAGGGTAAAACATTTTCTCTTAGTTTGCATGTGAGAACAAGGGAAGGAATTCGGTGTCTTTAAACAAATTCCTTCTGAACTGCACAAGCAAGCAGTAAGATTCTGCTTTGCTCAAGCTTGATAAATTAATACATAAAATTAATACATATGACTTATTAATACATAAAATCTATTTCTGAAGGAGAAAGTTTATGAAAATATATCAGGCACCATTCCTGCAGTCATATGACTGATACTGCACAGAGCAGCCAATGTCTTGCAATTATTTTCTTCTGTAAATCTTTTGGCAGTCTAAAATAACTCAATCAGGGGTTTTCATCCACTAAAGTTTATAATTTCCAGGTTTTCCCCTCCTCTAATCAGCAGTTTTATAACCTACTGCTCTTCCTTCAAAAAGAGCTGGTGATGATCAGTGTTTATTCCAAACCATTTAAGAAGGCAGCTGTTTATTAAAGTGCCAACAGCTATGATTGATTTCTGATGCTCGTGAGTGCATCTGTTTTCTAGTTAATGACATCATTGCAAGCAAACAGATACTGAAAGCTGGGGCTCTAATGGAGAACTAAAGCAGCCATGCCTTCTCTATAAAAAATAAATTGATTTCACTCGGAAAAAAATCTATTAATATGTCAAATGTTCGAGTTACATTCCTGCCAATTGGCATTCTTATATGCAACTGGCATTTCCTCAAAAAGAATCTGTGGGTTAACAGTGTTTATATTAAAATCTTTAAAGAGGACATCTGTTAGTTGAAATTCCAAAAGTAGTGACTGATTTATGATCTAGTAAATCACATCTGTACAGGGTAAAAAAAAAGACTGAACTGCAGTGAAACCAACATCTGTCATCAGGCAACTACAGGCCTCGAAAGTGAATGGAAAATGGAAGTATTGCAGGTTGGGAGGGTCCCCCTGAATTCTCCTCTTTTTGTGGTGTTTGAGATAAGGAATAAAAATGAGTATACTCCAAGCTCCACTGCAACTTGTAAAAGTAATAGCTTTTTAAACCTCATTTCTTAGGGCCGAATTCTGTCTGGTTTAAACCACTTTTTACTGGCTTTACCTTTTCCTGCCTCCTCAAGAATGCACTGCAGGCCCCAGTGTTGTCAAGAAAGCATTGATGGTATCTCCTTTTAAGAGTCTCTTTTTTAATATAACTTTATTTTTCTTAAAGAAAATATAAAGAGCATATGCAATCATTGCCTTTGCAATTCCTTGTCCGCATCAAACAGGGATGCAGAGCAAAGAGCGCTGCTGCCTCCCCGCCTCCTCCTGGAAATCTCCAGGAAATGGTTCATATTTTATGGCAAACAGGGTTTGATGTGCTCAGAGAACAAGGCCACTACTCAGAAACCCTGAATTTGAAGGGCCTGTCCTGACCAGAGCTTTAAATTGGTCTCTGTGATGCATTGAGAGGTAGAGAGTGGGCTCATCTTCACCGGGGCTCTGCCTTGGTGCTGGCCCAGCTCCATCTCCTGGCACTTCCTTCAGGAGTCCCTTCCCTGTCTCTCTCCTCACTAAATGCCTCTTTTGGTGTGTGCACGTTTTGCCTGACTCTGCAATTTGAATTGAATGAGAGGCACTACACCTTCAAAAGCAGCCATTTCAAATTATGCACACTGGGGACAAAAAGGGTTTTTTTAAAAATATCAGAAATAGTGAAATCAAACTTTGAGGCCTGAAATAAAGCCTTCCGTTTTCTTGGCTTTTGAGTCCTTTTTTCCTTCTTCCCTGGCTCTTGACCTGAGTATCACCAGCTTCTGAAATTTGGAAATATTATTCTGCAGCAATGCCTGCTTTCTTCCTCTTATTTCATTGTCTCTGCGTTTCTTTCTGCCCGCATTCTTCCACTGGAGCACCAGGGAAGAGCACTGTTCTCCTGACAGAAAGCAGGAGATGACCTGTTCAAAGCCTAATGAGCCCAACCTCATTCAGGTTTAAATATTTAACTTTGAGACTAAATTTAACCCTACCCAGCCAGTTTTCATTCTTTGTTATTTTCTAACTTTTCTCTTCAAATAATAATCCTGAACCCCATATCCTTTCCTAACTTTATTCATAAATTCAATCCTCCTACAAATAAAGAGTGTCATTCCCTATTTCCTCTTCTTACATCTTGAAATAATTAGAGATGGAGATAAGAAACAGCAGAAGGTACTGGCGAGTCACTTGACTTGAAATCCATGAAAGCTTATCCATGTTTGCTCTTTTGGCTGAGATCATTCCCCCTCAATAGTGGGATAATCAAACTCCATTTGGTCCAGAGAGAGGTTTTATGTAGTATTATTAAAATTAATGTAATTGTGCACCTTACAGTGAAATGCTTCTGTGTGATCACAGATCTGACCTTTGGAAGCCTGACTACTTATTTTAGTTTTCCAATAGGAAAATAAGCCTAGGGAGTTGCCTGGGAAATCTCACCCTGTGCCTTCAGGGAGTTTTGAGACATGAATAACCCTTCCTGTGATTACAGTGGAAATATTTAACATGGAGGGTAAATAAATATTTTGCAGAAGGTTTAGATAATTCATACTATCAAATCAGTGGACTCATTTTGCAATGTTTGATACCATTTCATTATATTAATTAGACAACATATTCAATAATGAAAACAAGCTTCTTACAGCTTTGGAATAAGCAAAAAAAGATTGGAGTTGTTTCCTCATGACTTTTCTTTTTATAGCTCTTTTTAATTTGCTCTTCATGAAGCATAGGGAAGGAATTCTAAACCTTGACCTTTCCTACAACAGCTTAGTGCATTATGCTGCCCTTACTCCACGGGTAAGTGCTTTTCTAAGCATCCCTGATGCTGAATTTGATATCCTAAACGTTTTCATTAAACTCATTTTTTGGGGCATGCATTATCACCTCGGGTAGCTGAGCAGCGAGCGCAGGTCCCGCTGTGACTGCGCTCAGCAAGCGTCCGCGTGCTCGGGATACGCGGCAATTATCCATCGGAGCCCTGGGAAAGGTGCAGTGCAGGAACGTACTGGATGAGTTATGGCTGGGGAATTGCCTCGCAGCAGACACAGCAATAGCACCAGAGCCGATTAGATCGCTTGAGGAATTACACTGACAAGTTTTTAAATCTCGTAATTTCACTGCCGTCATTTCCCGGCAACACTAAAGTTTGGGTTGTGGGTGATGCACACATAAACAGAATCAGAGTCAATTAGGTTAGAAAACACCTCTGGGATCACTGAGTCCAACCTATGACCCAACACCCCCTTGTCAACCAGACCATGGCACTCAGTGCCACATCCAGCTGTTCCTTGAACACCTCCAGGGACGGTGACTCCACCACATCCCTGGGCAGCCCATTCCAACATCTAATCACCCCTTCTGTGAGGAAATTCATCCTGATGTCCAACCTAAACCCCTCCTGGTGCAGCTTCAGACCATGTCCTCTTGTCCTGGGAGAAGAGTCCGACCCCACCTCTATGTGTAGGAAGATGCCCCCGCACAGGGAGGCTCTGCAGGGCAGAGACAGGCGTTGCATTTCCACAGGGGTTTCGTGGTAATGGTAATCAACAGATAAAAGCACCAGAGGGACTGAAATGTCTTAAGGAGACTGAACTATAGGAAATCACGACCCATTAATTCTGCTGCTCAGAGAACAATTTAGGATTCTCACTTATTTTCTGTCTCATTCTCAGATGACATATGGCCGTGGTTTCCAAATACAGCCAGCATTTAAACATTGACTGTATAAAGAGAAAACACTCTCATTATTTCAAAGCTTTAGGGAGGATAATTTAACTGCCCAGTTTCCTCTGATTTTGAGGTGGGGAATTGCCAACTCTCCTTAAGCAGCTGACCAGGGCACCCGACAGATGCACTGAGAATTAGCACATTTTACACTTTCAGTGCTGAGACTTGAATAAGAAGCAATATATTATTTCTGCAGCCATCAAATTAGCAATATCTTGTTGGTTTTGTTTGGTTTTTTTTAAATCCCTAGTAAGGAGAACACACAAGTTCAAGATGAGAAGAAAAATGTACAACAAGGTAAATGTGTTAGTGTGATCCCTAAAGCACCCAGCACCATATGCACATGTTTGTGAGGGATTCTGCTCCAGTGAACAACTCAAACAACACATAATTTCTCTGATCCTGGTTGATCCCTGGAGAAACACTTGCAGGTTGCTGTTTAAATGAGGAGAAAATTGGTTATAAATCAACTTAATTTTCAAATATATTAATCCAAAGAGAACCCAATTTTGTGTGAAATGGTAGCATTTAGAGAGGAGTATAAGTAAATCTCAGTAAGAAACCCCCTTGGGTTTAATCTTAGCTATCATCCAAATTGATATTGTCTTTCTCATTTATCAGGTCTCCAAGTTTCAGCAGTGTTACAGAACACAAAGGTATAATTAATCATGAACAAAATATTTACTTTTTTGCACATGTAAGTACGATGGAATATTTGATCTTCCCTTTCTGACTTTGGGTAAAGTATAGGCTATGAAGAATAGCTGTTACATGCAATTTCTGAGGCCTTGCATTTCTTCTGAAAGGAAATGATTTTAAATCAGAGTAAAGTGACATGGTTGCTTTAATGTCACAACTTTCAACTAGCAAGAATAAAGGTTTGAATTTAATAACATATTTCTCTCTGTTCTGCCATGTACCAGCTGAATGAAAAACAAACTTGCAATTGTGCCCTGCACTGGTTCACAGGAACACTCACCCCCACTCCTCTCCCCAGGGAGCTCGGTAACAGTTGTACCTCTAAAAGGTTTTTCCTTGCATCACAAAACTACCACACAACTCATCCCAATCAAGCTGTGTTCAAAAGAAAATGAGCTGCTTTGAAATGATGACAGAGCTGCTTCTTTCCGTGGCTTAGGTGGAGAAGCAGAAAAAGTTTCCTGACCAAGATCCTACCCCTTGTGCACGCAGTTACTGATAGAATTTTTCAGGAGAAGGATGCACTGAGGGGGCTAATCCTGCAAAGCACTAGCTCTACTCAAGTGGAGAGAGCTTGCCAGGGATGCTCAGCATCTCACAGAGCAGACTCCAAGTGACAGCACGAGAACAAAATGACTTCAAGGTCAGAGAGATGCAGAGAACGTAAATCTCTGCACGCTCCAGACATGGGCTCTGCACAGTGCCTATATTTCACATTAGAAGTTGCCACATCATTTTTATAACAATTTTTGGGAAAGAGAGGGGGGGGAAAAAAATCAGCAGAAATACAAAGCAAATAAGCTTCAAAGACAAGAAAGTCAAGGTTCCAGAAAATATATGTACTGAATCAGAGACAATTTGGACTCTACAGTTTTCTCATTAGCTGGGGGACAAATTCTCCTCTCTTGTCCTGTTACAGAGTTAATGAGTAAGGTCAGATTCAACTGCGTGACTGAAGCCAGCACTTTTTTATATCAATATATAGCATGTTGGTACTGAGAGATGTGCTTTTATCTCTAAACACTGCAGAATCTTTAAAAAATATGCATAAAGCGACAAACAAACCAGCCCCTGTGGTAAATCCAGAGCAGTACTGGAGTGACACACAGCTGATCCCATCGGGACTGGTCTCTTCCCAGAGGCAGAAGATCCAGGGATTAAAGCACGCAAATAGGGCTGAACATCTCATCTCGCCACTGATTTACCGTGTGGCCCTCCCCACCTCCTTGCGGGCACATTATGCAGTCCCTGTCACTTTTTTTTACCACATGGTCAGGAAAATACGATTCCCATGTTTCTCCAGCCCGCACAAATTGTGGGAACCAATTACCGTTTGTGAAATGCTTTGAATACACATTGTCTGAGCCCAGCTAAGGGAGGAGAACGGTAATTACTCACAGTTTTCATTTTCCAGCACATTTAAAACAATTTTCTGTGCCCCAGCTTAAGTGATCACACCCAAACCTGGTCTACCTCAAACCCCTGCTTTCAACAGGGAAACACTACAGTGCAAATGTGTAAAACAGACCAGAGAAGTCTGAGAGTCTTCAGTAATTATATTGGCTGTTAGATAAGATGAATTACAAAGTTATTCTCTTGAGCATTTAAATTTACAACTCTTTCATCTAACTGAAGCCATTCACATACAGCTTGTGTCGTGTCCTTTGGATAATGATGAACTAAAGTGTGCTAAATACTTGAAAAGCAAAGATTTTCCTCCCTGTAGGAGAGGGAATTGTATCTACAAATACATTTACACATACTTTATATATAAAACACAGCCAGATATATGTGAGTTTATAAAAACAGCAGTGTTACAGAGAAATCAGGTATCTATAGTAACAAGATGCTGGTATTCTAATGTCACTGTGCTTCCTCATAATAGGACCATTAATGAGATAGTTGTTTGATGTTCCATCACATGTAATGATAGCTTTTTGTGCCTTAAGTAGGCAGCGATACAGATGTGTGCAGACATGTTGTTATTGCCAAAAAACTCCTCAGCAGGGCCATTAGAAAAACCCATTATTCCAGCCTCGCTTTCTTTGATTTATAGTTGAAATATTCCCAATCTACACTCAACAGCAAAAATACCTGCAATTCTGAGAATGCAAAGGTTTCCCATTTCCTGCAATGTAAACAAACAAACAAAGATAAAAATCATTAACCTGATGAAAAGAGTTCATTTGCAATATGGAACTGTTGAATGAGGATAGGGACACCCCATCACATTTGAGGGCACATCACGTAAACTTGCTGACCCTGAAGTTCTCTCTCATTCCCTGGAAAATCTGTACTTCAATGGCATAAAAACTATTTATGTGATTTTTTTTAATCTGATAAGAGATAAAGTCTAGTTTTGGGTGAGGATCACTCACTACAATATTCTTTAATTTTTAAAAACATTTTATATTACTACTTTTTCCTATGCAACCACTGCTTTTTTTCGTCAGGAGATAAAGCAAAATCCACTCACATTTGGACAAATATCCTTGACTGATCAGACTGTCTCATCCTTGGCTGGCAGGAATTTACATGTCTCAACGCAAATACCTTCCTCTCTTTCTCTTGGTTGTAAAGTAGAAAAAAAAAGTCAGCTTTAAAGCCTCAGATGTGAAGGTGAAATAAGGTTCACTGTGCCTCCTTTGTACCAACACACATTAAGAGTGTTTAAGGCTGGGCTCATTTCCACTTTTCTACACTCCAAGGCCCAGTGCTGTAATTTCTGGAAGAGAAGGAGCTTCCTGCTATTCCCAAGCCCTAAACTGAGGAACAGATCAGCTCATGGGGTATTTATGACAGCTTATTCTGACATGGAAGGCCTGGCAGCATCATATCCTCCTCTTCAGCTGGACTTGGAACTTCTGTGACAGGCAGTAAGTTGTTCAAAAATATTGCTACACTTACTTTAGGTCTGTTTTAAAGAAATGAGAGTTTGGAAAGGATGTTTACTGCAGATGGTGGATTATAAGGGGTCACACACATGATATAACAAACTGTTTTTAACAAACAAGTGGTTTGCCTCCTATTTTCCAAACAGGTTTATAAGGAAGGCTTCAATCTGGCTCTTAAATTCCACTTTGTTTTTAAAGTACTACTTCTCAGCTTCACAAAATGATAACAGCACCTTGAAAACAAAAGCCAACACGTTCAGACATCCGTGCAAAGATAAAAACAAACACCTTAGAGACAGAACAAAATCAGCATGTGCAATTCACACAAGTGTATTCCAAGGAGAATGACATTACAGAGAAGTACCTTTCAGTCTCCAGGACATTCTCAGAAGTGTCACACTTCTGCCTATTGTCCCTGCATGGTGATGGCTCCTCCTCACCCACACTGCAGCTGCAAACCCACTTTGCAGTGATATGCTCTTAAATTCAGTGCCCTGAACAGACTGATCAGCTCTTCTAGCAGGGAAGAGCACTAAACCCGCTCCAGCTTACACGTGATGATCTAAAGGGAGCCGAGAAGATGCAGCAGCCTGAGCCCTACCCATGGCACAGGAGTATGGGAGAGGCTCCTTTTTCACCGCTGACAGGAGGGTGCCCAACCTCAGAGCTGGGCAGCGCTGCCACTGAGAGCACTGGGGCTTTGGATGTCTGCAGCACCTTCTGGCTGCAGCTCCTCGTGGCTGTCCTCACACACTCATTCTGTATGTTTGGCACAGGAGTTATTCTACTGTATTTTAATCTGCCAGGGAATTGATTTTGGAAGAGTGCTATAATACTGAAATTAATGCTTATTAAGGAGACACACTTTTTATTCACTGTTCTGCCACACATACGTGTACATATTTCTACAGGAAAAGGCAGTGACCATGTTGCCAAAGCAGAAACGTGTGAAGAGCTTTTGTAACAAAACAAAAGATGGATGTCTTGCTATGTAAAACACATCCTTACTAAGGACACTTTCACCTTGAATCCCATCAGCCCTCACTTTCAGACGAATTCTGTTATTGTTTGTGTGCACTCAAACAGCAAAGGATGCTTTACACAGCCACAGCTTTATAACTGTTTGCCCTTGGCCCAGGCCCACTGGAATAAGCAGAACTGGTAAACATCCTGCTCAAACACTGCATTTATTTTGTTATCTGACTTTAAGATGTAATGAGTCAATTTTTTTTTTCTGAGTAATTACAAAGCATTCTTGGTTTTCAAACCTTTATGGCATATAGCAAAATATGACTTACAACACAGAAATAATAATAAAAGCTCTCTAAAAATTTATAGCCTCCTGCATGTTGTAAAAATGCCTCACACATTCATTGTATCTCCCACTAGAAAATTATTTCCACGGTATGCTTTAATGAAGCTGGAGATGGTTTCAACACCAAGGCTGTTGAGAAGGAAAACTATTATTTTCCTGTTAATAGACTTGAGGCAAGCTTTCAGCCATTTAGCAGCCACAACATTTTCAGACCCAAAGCTACCCTTTCCTTATAAAAAGGGAAAATTAAAGACATTGTGATGATTTGATTTATCAAATATAGATAACTTAAAAAAAAAGGGGGAGTGGCGGTGATGTGAAAAGAAGCCATAACCTGTCCAGAGCACTGCATTACTGAATTTGGAACACACAATTAATTTTAAATACAAAACCATCTTTATAATAACTGCATAACAACGTTATAATAGCATTAAATAATACTTTGTCCAAAAGCCTGGAAACCATAACATAGAGTCTAATTGATAAGAACTCAAATTCACTTATCTGGAAATTTATTTAACTCAGGCACAGCTATTTGCCCCATCTATAGGTACAAGCAGAGTGTGCAGAGCAAGGCCTGTGGGTGTCTTTGTGGAGGGAAGAGCACTGGAAGGGGTTGGACACAGGGAATTCTAATGCCCAGTATAGGATTAAAGGTTGATAAAACGTGACAAAACCATATTGAAATATTTTGTTGCTTTTAGTTACATTTGGAAAATTTTTCAATTTTTCTTGCACAGGACCAAATAAAATTCCCACAGGGAATGTACTCCCATAGTACCTTAGTCCTGTAGTACTCCATTTTTACTGCGTAATGCAGAATTCAAGATTAATAAATTTGCACCAGCACTAAGTTCAGTTTATTTCCATACATGCTTTCCTAAAAGTCTAAACACAGCAAGTAGGTATTATAATTATCTCTGTAGAGATTAATTGTTATTAAGACTTTACTCGGTTCTGTCATGAAATGTAAATATTTTCCTTGAGTTAAGCCAGAAGTAAATCACAGCATTACATTTGATGTAATTTCAATGAGGTGATTGTGACATCTCTGAATTGCAGGGGGAATACAAAAGCGAAATGTTGTCTGAGAGTGGTTTATTGCTGTGAAGCTCCTCTTTGCATCTTTGTTTTCTGCTTCCACACCTTTTTTTTCTCTCAGAGAGCTAAATAATGTGAGATCAGGAATTCCGCAGTCTGTTTTCACACAGTGCTGCCTCTGTTCGAAACAGGGCCCATGCACGTTCCTCTGGACAGCATTTCTTGCCCTTTCCTGACATTCTTGCCCAAGTCAGCTCCCATGGCCACATGGAGACTGCAGAGCCAAGCCAGATGTGCTCTAAGGTAGACTTGGTGCTCTGAATATCCAGATGTGCTCTAATGTAAACTGCTGCTCTGAACAGCCACAGCTCACTGAGAGCAGCAAAAGAGCTCAGCTCCTGCCAAGGGAACTCGCAGTAGCCTGTGCTCCCAAGGCAATCATCTCAAACAAATGATATTTCTCCCCATCAACATTATTATAGCCTTCGTGTCATCAGATCTATTTGTCACTGTCTTCCTTTTCTCATATCACACATCTTGGTCTAACCAAATTCGTAAGATTAAGCATCTCTCATGAGGCAGCGGTTACAGCCTTCCTGTCTTTTCCAGCTATACACACATAATTAATAATAATAATAATAATAAATAACTGTGTGCAGCTGGATGAATTATTCATAAATGAATATACCAAAAATTCTTGACGTTATCTTCATCTTCATCTATATCCAAGAAAGATGACTGTGTATATTTCAAAGTCATTTCTCTGTTAGATAGAGGAGTAAGAGTTTTGATGTGTGCACAGTTGAGTAAAGTCAAGTGTGTGTAATGCAAAGCAAAACTTTCCCAAACCCACACCATTTTTTCCAGAGCACAGAGCTGGCTGTGCAAACAGGAGGCTCTGCACGTGTTCACAGTGCCCACAAATACAGATTCATTGCTAAAGCTGTGCAGACATTCCCACTTCCATTTCCTCTTCCATCCGTGCTCCGTTGCCCAACAATTTACCAATGTTTTTAAATATAACTACTCGCTTCCCTCCTTTCTGCAGAACCGCAGTTTTGGAAACTGCCTAAGTAAGTGAATTTTTTTCCTGTTTCCATTATACTGGGATCATTTTAACAGAGTAGAAGAAAATGCCACATAATATTCTGTCTTACACTTTAAAATACAATTATAGTCAAAACGTGAAGCTAAAAATGGACTCATGGGACCAAAGTCTCAGACACTGTAAACTGGCACAGATTCATTCTCTTAGGCAGAACTGGAGTGTACTGCTGAGAATTTGACATAGCAGCTTTATATCAATGAATTCACTTAAAACTGCAATAGCTTCCAAGGAAAGAGTTTTCCTGTTCACCAGCCCGATAAACAAACTTTTAAATTTAGTATCAGAGTCCTTGATACTGTGTAAGTGGCTATAAATGATTCTGTAGTCAATTAACAATTCTGTTACTGATATATGAGCCAGACTTAAGCTAAATCAGCCTCCCATGTTTGCAGGACCTTGGTCTGTGCAGCAAATGCAGCACTGAATTCAGGCAGCAATTTACCCTGGTAAACCCCAAAATTTATCACTAAACTTATGGACTTGACTCTGGACCGTAACTGTACTTCATGAATTTTTATTCCTTAATGTCTCTGGGCTTAAAGAAGTATTTATTTATGCAGACCTCCCACAGTATTTATGGTTCTCCTCCAGGGAAGACGGCAGGAGAAGCAGAGCCCTTCCCTGAAGTGGCCATGACAGCACAGGTACCAGTACAGAGGCTACACTGAAGGATAGAGCCTAAAGCATAAATTAAGTCTTTTTTACATCTGCAGGATGAGTGGATGTGGCTTTGTCCCACCTCTGAGTAAAGCTAGTGCATCTCTAGTTCTAGCTTTCCAGCCAGGTGGGTACCAACACTAAATAACTTATACAGAGCGTTGCCTGCTTTTCATAAATGTTTCTGACTTTCACAGACAACTCACTTGCAAGTTTCTATCTTACCAGCAGTAGGAAGAATTTGTATTAAATAAAGCAAACTCAGAAAAATTTGTATTAAATCAAGCAAACTCAGAAAAAGTCAAATGCATTTTTATATCTTTCTCATTTCCACAAAATGGGACCTACCTAGAGCTCTAATATCTCCAGACTTCAACTGACAGACCCCTAGTATCAATGCACAGTAGAAACAGGGGAAATATCTAAGTCAAATTATTTTTTTAATGTATTTAAAACACACCAGTGGTACCTTTCAGTGAGATAAACCAGTGTGTCTCGGCAGTGGAAGCCAAGGGCTGTTACACCATCACGGATGAGAGGATATAGAAACTCAGCTGGGTAACATCAAGAGCAACTCTTTTAGCACTGCTTTGTATTTCAGAGGCTCTCCTAACTTGACTTATCAGAACAAGTGTTCTGTTTATTAATAATTCCCCCGATTTCTATAGAAACAACCAAAACAAACAGAAATTTCCTATACTTCCCATTGCTCAAGTTCAAATGCAAGACTGCACAACTAAAATAAATACCTAGGAATATTTGAAAGATAATATAATTATCTCCAAAATGTGCTAATAGTCCTAAAGCAAATGGGTTTTTATTGCATTTGTTACTTGCGACCTCTTAGCTCAATAATTCAGCAGAAGGTGATTGCAACCACTTTCCATCTAATGGAAGGGATAAATGCTGTTTGGTGTGTGGATATTTCTGCAAATCTCAAATAACTGTTTCTCTGAAGCAGAGGAAGTGATACTAGACACAAAGACGCACTGCCAGAGGATTGTGTAGCCACAGGAAAACACAAGTTACTGCTTTGTGAAAAGTAAGGAGACCCTATCCGAAAGTCACAGCTCAGTGTGGAAAAGGGCTTGGCATATTCCTCAGAAAGGAAAAACACATGTCAAAGCAATACCTAATGCATTAAAAAAGGATAATCGATGTCAACTATCACTGATAATCAATAAATAATTGATTTTTCTAATGGAAGCAATTCAGAGAGGCCCAAGTGCCCCAATTCCCAGCTCACTCGCACTAACAGGCACCAGCACAGAAATGCTGCACTCAAACCCTGGCCCAGCACACAGGACATTCCCCATTCTCACTGGAGAGATCTACCAGTCCACAGTTTCCACCCCAAAAATGCACTGCTTAAATGAGATCCTGGCCCAGTAACTCCTCCTTCTTCCTCTGATCCCCTGTTGCTGCCACCAGTTTGGCATCACAAATTCACCCATCACAAATATACTTTCTAAACCCTTTGCTCGTGTTGTATTATCGCTTTCCCTGTGTCTTGTAATTAAAAACTCCAAAGGAAGTTAGCTTATCTTTCATTACAAAGACTATTTTCCCTGCCCCTGAAAATTTCTGCTTCTTTACACTCCACCACATAATATGGCTAGTTTGGGTTTTAGACTGTTGTTGAAAAAAAACCCAACCACACAAGGAGATTTTGGTAATGGAGACCCCAACTGACATCTTCCTTTGCAGTGTGTTTCATGTGCCCTCAGATCTTTTCATTAAATAATTCAATATCTGAAGGGGGGAGGACAGAACAGGGAAGAAATTGATTTTATAATTCATTAAATGCCCTTGGATTTTTTTCCTTTTTTCCTCCCTTTTGTTTTTCTAATAACAGTGTGGCATTGTCTGTGGACAGCATCGAAGAGAGAACATCAGAGAAGTCAGATCACTGGAGGGTTGGTGTCTATGCGTAAGTTTTAATATTTAAAACTTTATCATATAAGGTATTTTCTGGGAACTCTTTGGAGAAACTGATTTTTTTTAGTGCACAGAAGTATCCCCACATCCATGGACACACAAAAGAGGGATTTTTCATTAAGTGCTCTCCAAGTGCATGGGCTGGGATGGCCTTTCCATCTCCCCTGGCTGGCAGGCCAACTGCCTCACTGCAGCACTGCCACGGGCTCCTAAAAGCATTTCCAGCTTCATGGACAAACTGATATGTACTAGTCTGAAAACAAACCAGGGGGAGATCGCAGGTCAGAATTATAACTTAATAGGAAAATTAAATTAACTGCAATAGTGCAGGAACACTGACAGAGTCAGCACCAACCTGACTCCCTGTTAGTCAGGGGGTGGGAGCAGTCCAGATGAAGTGCTCCTGTTGAAGCAGTGATCCTGTACAAGGGTCTGGTCTTCACCTGGCAGCCCAGGGGTACCCCCTGTGCTCTGGGAACCCAGCAGGGTAAGGGCTGCTTATGCTGTTCCAAGCCCCCGATTGTATCCAGCTGGGAATGCTTGGCTCCTCCCCCTGGGCGGAGCCTCTCACAACGGGCCGATATAATTCTAGGAGTCATGGGGTGTGACCTTGACTGCCCATTAACAGAGATAAGCCCAAGGACGTTACCATGGTTATGTCACGTGGTAGGAGATAACAAGCACTGCCCCACCCACTTTAACAGCTTGTGAAGATGATAATACACACTTTTGGTTACACTGTGCCCTAGGACACGACAGAAAATACCTTAAGTGTGACCCTGCAATGATGTTGCATTGAGCAGGATCAGCGCAGTTATTGCTGCTGCAATCTCCCCTTTGTCGGTTCAAATGCAAAGAGCACTGGTAAACATTAATGGCAACCAATAATAGTTAAGCCTCTACACTCATTTTTAACCTGACTACTTTGGTAATTAGTCCAAGGACTGCCATTTGAAGATAATGAGACAGCTGTCAATGGCACGGATGTGATTTAATCCCACAAAACTACAGGGAAGGCAGAGGAATCTGCAGAATATCTGAGTTAATTCTATAAAGATCCCTGTGTCTTCAATGATGCTAAAAAACTCTTGTGAGAAGACCTGACATTTCTGTTTTGCCTGATGCAGAGAGGGGGGAATGGGAATCCTTTCTGAGTCAGAGAGGTCACTGGCACTGTCATCTTAAAGTCCCGCTTTTCCCCCATTCCGTATTCTGGAAAAAATCAGTTTTTTTCCCAGAATCCATTCCATTCTGTATGCTGGAAAAAATCAGTTTTTTCCCTGAATCCATTCCGTGCGCCGGGAAAAATCCAGTCCGGGTTTTCCCGCACTGACTCCATTCCGTGCGCCGGGAAAAATCCAGTCCGGGTTTTCCCGGACTGAATCCATTCCGTGCGCCGGGAAAAATCCAGTCCGGGTTTTCCCGCACTGACTCCATTCCGTGCGCCGGGAAAAATCCAGTCCGGGTTTTCCCGGACTGAATCCATTCCGTGCGCCGGGAAAAATCCAGTCCGGGTTTTCCCGCACTGACTCCATTCCGTGCGCCGGGAAAAATCCAGTCCGGGTTTTCCCGGACTGAATCCATTCCGTGCGCCGGGAAAAATCCAGTCCGGGTTTTCCCGCACTGACTCCATTCCGTGCGCCGGGAAAAATCCAGTCCGGGTTTTCCCGGACTGAATCCATTCCGTGCGCCGGGAAAAATCCAGTCCGGGTTTTCCCGCACTGACTCCATTCCGTGCGCCGGGAAAAATCCAGTCCGGGTTTTCCCGGACTGAATCCATTCCGTGCGCCGGGAAAAATCCAGTCCGGGTTTTCCCGCACTGACTCCATTCCGTGCGCCGGGAAAAATCCAGTCCGGGTTTTCCCGGACTGAATCCATTCCGTGCGCCGGGAAAAATCCAGTCCGGGTTTTCCCGCACTGACTCCATTCCGTGCGCCGGGAAAAATCCAGTCCGGGTTTTCCCGGACTGAATCCATTCCGTGCGCCGGGAAAAATCCAGTCCGGGTTTTCCCGCACTGACTCCATTCCGTGCGCCGGGAAAAATCCAGTCCGGGTTTTCCCGGACTGACTCCATTCCGTACTCCAGGAAAAATCCAGTCCGGGTTTTCCCCCATGCCGGGCAGGGCCCGCCTGCCCCGCCATGGCGCCCGGCCCGACGGAGCTGTTCCAGCGTGGCTGCTCCTGTGCCGTCGCTGTGGCGGAGCTGGCGCTGCACTGCCCCGCTGCTGGGGCCCTGTGCTGTCTCCACCTCGAGGAGGGAGTCCCCTGAAAGGGAATGTGCGCTCCGAACAGCTCTTTAATGCCCCGAAGCATTACAGCCGAGCCCTCGTTCTCCGTGGATGACTGCGGGCAAAGAAATAGTTTCGCCGCCTAAACCAGTGCGGCTCCAGCACAAACAAAGCTCCTGCCTGGAGGTTCCTGGGTACATTGTCGCTTCCTGGCCAGTTCATGGGACAGTTCCCGTCCATCCATGTCCCATAATGGGCGGGTTCCCGTCTCCGTGCGCAGCTCACACCCCTCAGGAAACAGCCCCGAGCCCCAGGGAATCTCTTCTCTCTCTCTGCCGTGTCTTCCAGCCTGAACGCCGACACAAAGGCCTGAAGTTTTACTTTACACAGGCCCTAATCTGTGAGGTCACTTCTCCGAGAACTTTTCAAGCTAAGAGGTGTAGAGGAATTTAAATCCTGTCTGTGGTGTAGCACGAGAGCTCTGAGTTATAATATTCACTTACACGCTGTATCTGTTTTTATCCATCTGTGTCAATGACAACACACAGGGAGCCAACAACTTCAGCTATAATTGGTGAGAGTGTAGGTACAAATAAAACCCATTTTTTCTCTTTAGTATATACAACATATGGAGCAGTGCTGTGGGGTCAGGAGAATTATGTCTCAGCGTCCGTGGGCAGGTTTCTGATAGAGGTTTTATTTTTTGGTGTTGCAAGCTTTCAAGGAGTTATGACATTATTGTTTCTTTTCAGAGTGCCTTGATTGAGATCAAAGTTCAGGGGTTGTATTATGTTACCCAAAGATTGCTTTGCTCCTGTTCTTTTCAAAGAATTGCATGGATCTGAGCTGAGCAGCTTAAGAGGCAGCAAGCGTTGGCTTCCTTTTTGCTCGCAATAATGAAAATCAGGACTAATGAAACACAATTACGCTCATGTAAAAGGAGGAGACTCCAGCCCACAATTTTTTCCCTTGTTTTCCTGCCACACTGTTTACAGAGTGGTTAAAAAGGAGTTACTGAAAAGATGCAATTTGTTTCAAACTGTTTTCATTGTTATATTTTCTTTCACTGCTCCTGCTTTTCAGGCCAAAGACTTTCAGGGTAATTCTGACTTCAATGCCCTTTATACTTATCATAAAACTCCACAAGGGAATTATCATATGCAGGATAATTAAGCATCTTTGCTGATGGTGGGCTTTGACTATGGCAAGATTCTTACAGTACTAGTCTTACTTTCTGAACTATTTTGTCATTTGCTAATTAGAATCTGGCCTTAAGGTCTTTCAGAAACATTTTCTTGAACTCATCTTATTATCCAGAACTTTTCTCTGAGTTTTCCTAGCCATCATATAGCAGCTAATTGCTAATGTATATATTCACTTACAGCAGAACCTTTGTCCTTAGTGAGGAGCCCTTTCCTACAGCCCTCTTCTTCTCCAGTGAAAAGTTGAAAACTGTTGCCCTGAGAAGCACAGAGAATGGTTTTGTTGTCAAAACCAGCCTTTTTCTGTTGCTATTTTAGTGTGTGTAAACTTCATTCTGAGGATGCTGTATGGGAATATCCCGAAACCCCTTAGACAGGAGCTGAGATCTGAAACCAAGGGTTGCACACAGCTGAGAACATGAGTGCTATGAAATACAAGATCCCTCCAAGGTGGAATCATGACTTGGAAGCCTTGGAGCAAAATTCAGGGAAATGGAGCAAGATTAAGAGTTTAATTGTGTGAAGACTCTATTCTGTTTTACTTTACACACGTGGATTTTCCCTGTAAAGCTAAAGGACTACTTGAATATTTAAAATTAAGCACGCAATGAAATGCTTTTCTGGATTCAAGCTAGACTGCTCAGCAACTTGCTGTATTACCCCTCTGGAGAGCAGTTACTTTGTCTTTTGAAAGCCAATTTGTCCACCCTAATGAATCACTTCTTGCCTCTGTCCTGTGTTTTATTTCATTGGTTTTTACATGCATTTTTATGGGATGAAACGACCATCCTGCCACCCTTTCAAACACTTCTGACAACCCAAATATTCAGCCCAGAGTAGCACTGAATCCACATTCCTGGCAGGATGAAGATCCATAACAGTACCTCGGGAGCACAACGTGTGAAGTGCATAATCACAGTGTCTTTGCCAAACTTGAGCAAAAAAGGCAAACACAGAAAACTGCAGCTCAGGAGGATGAGAAGGGAGGTGAGTCAGCCACCAGCCCAACTTTGTCAAGGTATGATGTTTCTGTTCAGCTCAACAGAAATACAAACCACAAGAGAACATAAAGAAAAAGC
Source organism: Gymnorhina tibicen (assembly GCA_013399875.1). Lineage (NCBI taxonomy): Eukaryota > Metazoa > Chordata > Aves > Passeriformes > Artamidae > Gymnorhina > Gymnorhina tibicen. Next base: position 290,911 of record VXAZ01001887.1, on the reverse strand, counting down.
ATCACTAACAGGCTTATGTACTTCATAAACACATACCTAAGAGAGCTGCAGCTCTGCAAACAATCTGCCTATGACTGACAAAACATTTATTAAATCAAACAAGGTGCTTTTGGCACTCCCAAAACAATTGAAATGAGAGGAGAAAGGATGAAGTGAGGACCTGAGTGCAACTATCTGAAAGCAAAAGTATCAAAAATACACATGCCACAGGACTCTCTAAATGTTATTTTCACTCATTTTCTAGCAATTCGTTTTGCTTTAGCATGGGCATGAAAATTGATGACAGCCCAACTCTCTTACACACTAATTATTCCTCATAATAAAATAAACAGTCCAGTTCTTAGCTCATTCCTTACTACAGAAAAGCATCAGACAGTTGCAAGAGAGAACTGTGCTTTTCCAGGAGGAGAAAGAAAAGCTTAAACAAACTAAAAAACCTTTGACAGGATCGGGCCCGGAACTGGGAATGGGGAAAATCTCAGACTGGCTCAGGGCTGGAATACAGAATAGTGGAGAACCTGGACTGGATTATGGTCAGAATATGGAATGAGGAAGAGCTTAATCAAGCCTCTCAAGTGCCAGAGAACTGAATAAAAGTGTTCAAAAAACCTGTCCCTTGGCAGCAGAAAAAATTTATCTCTTCCTTTCCATGTCCCCCTGCGCTGCAGAGACACACCCGAGGTATCAGTGCCCGTGCTTCCCATCCGATCAGAGCCATGGCAGAGCCCCCAGCAGCAAGAAGGGCTCTTGTGGAAGCTACAGGGATCAGGAATCAGGAGGAATCAGGGTGTGAGTAGATATTTTAAGAGCTAAAACAATCCCTCTATCGGATTTAAAATTAGACGTGTATTGCAGCTCTTTGGGTTTACTCTTCCCCCTCCCCGCTCTCGTTCTTACCAGAGTGCTGAAGCTGATGAGAACTGAGCTGGGTTTTGCCCGTTCCAGCTCAGGCAAACTGGTAAACAAATGACAACACAACTCTGTATCTTTTAGATTAAAAATTGATGCTTGGTTTTCTATCAAGTAATTCCAGCACATGGTGTGTTTGTCAGGAGAGGCCTCTAAAATCTGTGGGAGCAACACCCACTCTGTCAAAAAGAGGAAACCTTTTGCTTGCATTAAAGCAGCGAAACAACTCCCGAAACACCGTCTGAAGCAGAAGCCTCCAGCTCATCAAATCTACTGTACATGCATTATATGCCTCACTACCCCCCAGAACAACAAAAATTAGCCTGTGGCTATAAGAAAGTACAAGTTGGCAAGACAGATTTTATCCTTTTATTCCATCCCTGACTCGTGTAGGAAAGACAAAGCAGCTGTCGTAGGACCATACAGGATCTTAAGCCACATGGAGAATGCAGAAGAATCAAACCCAGAAGTGCAGATGGAGAACAATATCTGGTCCTGTTTAATAAATTTGTCTCTCTGGATTGGATAAATTTGGTTACCTGCAAGAGTTTTCACTCTGACAGTCTTTGGAATTAGCTCTGCTGAAGGAAGTGTTAGGAGTGTGTCCATAGCTGAAATGGATACTGTAATACTGAATGGCATTTTATATTTTTGGCACAAGAATGGTACTTAGTTATTTTAAGCTATCACATTGCACCATGCAATGGCAGAGGGAGCCACGATGATAAAATACCAGCTACAAATTCTGAGGCCTATTCTGCCCATCTATTTTTAGGTATTCAGGTAGCTATCAGCTCTTATACCATTTCTAGGGGAAATAACATGACAGACCAACAATTCAGTGGAGGGACTTAGAGCAGCCTGTCAAGCTCAGGCTGTCAGAAAGACCCAGTTTGTTGGTATTCAAATTACTAGGGAGCTGGATGACCTGAATGTGGCTCAAAAGGCAAAAAAGAAGTCACCTATCTGAGTAACCAAAGGAAAGGCATTGCAGGAGAGGTTTGGAGCAAAGTAAATACTAATGAACTTATGTTTTTCCTCGCTACCCAAAGAAAATCAAAGTAATATTCAGAATATTGAATTCCAACAAGATACCCATCTGTACAGACATCCCTCAGATGGAAACTAAGTAGCGGAAAAGTGACTCTGGAATTCTGTTTCTGCAGTTTCTAAATCAGGCCATTTCATAATTGGATCTCTGATACCTGTGATCAGATATGGCACTTGCAGCAAATTCTGAAAACAAGCACATTTCTTAGGGAACAAGAAGAAAAACCTTGCAGAGGTTAGCAGTAAAATAAAAGGAAGGAAATGGCTCTCAACCTACCTCAAAAATTGTATATATTTTAAAGTGCTGGCTATGCCTCAGCACAAGTACACATAACCTTTAATACCTTCATTGTTAAGATTTGCCAGTTAAGAAAGTGCTATTATCTGTCTTTTATAGATAGGGAACAGCACACAGAGAGCCTGACTAACTTGTTCAGTGTCATAAAGGGATCACACAGAAGAGCTGAGAATTAAACTTTGTTCTCAGAGCTCTCCAATAAATGCCATTGTTCGTGAGTTCTTTAAATAAAAAGCATTTAACAGGAAAAAAGAGGAGGCAAGGGAAGAGGAGTTTTGTATCACTTAGAGATAAAGAATTGGAAGAGTTAGGAGGAAGAAAACTTAATGCAACTTAATATAGGAAAGTGCTATAAAGGACTTTTAATAAATTAATTAATCTGATCACTAAAACCAAACCAACAAACAAAACCTAAGAGGGAGGAATATCTCTAATTAATTTTTAAATGGAAAACCACATTTTTAATGTCAAGCAGAAAATCAAGCCTTTTTAATTCCCAAGTAATGTTGAAAATATCAGAATGTGTCATCAGGTCTTCATAGTGTCTAAAGGGGAGTTCTTCTGATTCAAACTTATTATCCATTCTACAATGTTCAAAATGACCAGAAAATCCCACCCTACCTGCATTTATTATGTTACCAGTTCTGTAACGATAAAAGCTCATCAGTTAGGAGGTGCTCTGTGAGAATGCAAGGTTGAAGAGGGTGTTTTTCAACTTGAAATAATCAATAATTTAGTTTTGATCAATTCTAATTTCTATGCAAATCAATGTGGCAACCCTGGCCCATCTCTTAAGTGAAGCCCACGCTGAATGAACTTGATCACAATAGCAGTCTAAATTAAATTCAGGCCTGTAACTCGATACTGAAGGGAGAAATTACCTGTGATGGTCAAAAGTTGGACTCAGTGACACCAAGAGTGGGGGCCACTGACAGAATTAGAAACCCTGGGATGTCGAGTGTTCCCCCAGTATCATAGGAGCAGCTAAACAGCACAGGGGGTGATGCACTTTTATACCTTGAGCATTTTTAAAATATATTCTCTGTGATATGGCAATTTCCATAGGAATTCTGTTGCACAGTATGCATTTATTTATGCACACCACATATTCATGCCTGTCAGGAGATGTCTGCATGAAGATTTACTTTAGTGGACTCCAAATGATGCCTCTTTTACTGGTGTTGAAACACAAACAGCAAAGCTTCTCATGCTTTAAAATCATCCCCATTAGCACGACCTCCTTAAGCAGTTAATTCCTGCTCTAGGATATATTTGTAGCATGGCTGGTATATGGCTTAAGGAAAAAGATCCTATAGAAATCCGTGATCTGGCCTGTCTCCAATTTTGCCTTCCAGCAAATATTTTGTTTGCTTCCTCATTATTCCTCGGTGAGATTCTCTGCTGTAACATCATTCACATGGAATGGTTTATGTTCGCCGTCGCCTTGGAAGACTACAATTAAAATCTTTCCCTGCTCCTAAATGTTGCCACTGTTGTGTGTTCTCCAAACGAGCATTGTAAATGAACAATGAAGGGAGCACACTTGAACAGAAGAGAACAGAGAAAAAAAAATCCTGTGCACTTTCCTCCTTAAATCACAATGAAGATCATAAAACCCCATGAAAACAAGGGAATAATCCTCAGTAGCTCGGAGCTGACACTGACAAACTGCATGAAATCTTCCTTCTGGTGTTTCCTTCCCCTCCTTTAATTTAGTTGTAAACTAGCTTGGAATAAATTCTGGAGTCTCCAAATACGCGTTAAAATGAGTGTGACACAGGGAAAAAATCTGCTCAGAAATAATCTGTATGTAAGGTTGCATTGTTCAAAGAAGAGTTTTTCCAAGCAATACTCTGACTTCACGTCCCCATGAGAGAGACTCCGTTCATCATCTAAAAGGCTGTAATTAATTGGGAAAAAAATTACAGGGCGATTACTGGGACACACACGGGAGGTGAGATAGACTATTAAATTTATTTCCAAGAGATGTGGAAAGTATTACATTTCCTTGTCCAAATAACCTTAGTTAATATACATTGATCAACTACTGCTTCAAGTATATGCTCGGCTTATCAGTTTATCAGCATCTCAAGGTTTTGTGCCAATTGTTCTGACATGTTCTCAATAAATATAATAATAGCAAAAAGGACAAAAAAATAAATGGGAAGATCCATCTTTCAGTGACTACTACCACCTCAGTAGATCAATACATGTCATAACATTCTTATCACTTGGAAAACAGAAATCCTTTTATGGCAATAAATCTTCAGTATTTTAGTTATTAATTTAGATCAGTCATGATGGGCCCAGGAAATTTCAGACTGGCACAGGAAAAAACTGAAATTAATCCAAAATAATTGTGAAAACCATGTGATCTTATGTTTAAACTTTCACTTGTTTCATGGGTTTGAGATTTTTGTCCAGATTTTCAATGTCTATTTAATGGGACAGATTCTGATTTTACTTTGTGATGGAATTCTGTAAAATAAATAAAATAAAGCCAGTGTGCTGTTTTATATTACTGTCAATCAGAGAACAGTCAAATCCTGCTTTCTGGAATTGGAACATGACGATTGCCATACCAAACAATAAAATACTGCCAAATACAGGGTAGATTATTGCTGCTGCAAGCCATGAGCAATAGCAGGTGTTACAACACTAAGTGTTGAAGTTTTTGTGGTTTTTTTCCACATTTACACACTAGATTTTTTTTTTTTTTTATCTAGTAGAACTGGATGTTGTTGTTGGTGTTGTTGTTGTGTTGTTATTATTATTATTATTATTATTATTATTATTATTATTATTATTATTGTTGTTGTTGTTGTTATTATTATTATTATGTCTATAACTGTAGTCAGTGACAAAATCCAGGTCATCTTGACTTTTAATATTGTAGCCCACTCAGTATTTTTATAGAGTGATAAATTAAACATTTTTCCTTTAAAGATAAATTTAACTGTTGGACTTGATGATCTTCAAGGTCTTTTCCAACCTAAAAAATTCTATGATTCTATGACTCTATAGAGTAACTCATTTTCCTGATTAGAGTAAACATTGATAGCTACTGTCTGGTTGTGCTAAATCATGATTCAGGAATTTCTGTCATTATTTGCCAATTCACACAGAATATCAACCATGTTTTAAAAGTTACATATGTGCAATTCACTTTGAGCCTAGGAGCTGCTGCTTCGACTGGGAAGGCTGGAAGAAAGCTTGGATATAAAAACTATATATAGATTGTGTACGTTCATGAAAAAAAGATGGCATCAAATATAGTCGACTTTTCCCTCACCCAAGGCTTGGAATTTATATGGGGCATATTTCAGGGAAAGGCTGTGGTTCTGTTTCATATCTGGCTGCACCACCACGGCAGCAATACTAATGTTTGGCACAGGGGAAAGCTGTCATGTCAGACAAACTCCAGCTGTCCACTCCGCCTGTCACTTCCTTCAGCTTCAAGTTTGCAGCAGAGGGATGGAGGGGTCTGTGAGCACGTTAGCGGCAGGACCCGAGGGACAGGAGCAGGACAGGAGTTACTGAGCAGGGAGGAGGGTGGGGAGAAAGGGACACGAGCACATTAGAAGTGAGAAGAGCGTTAAGAGATGGTAGGATGGGCAGAAAATAAAAGCCTGGACAGGGAGTGAAAAGAGAACAGGATGATAAAGAGAAAAGCCACTGGATGTCCCTTAGGGATATTTGCTTTTTGGAGAGCAGAGGAAGTTGATGCACATGCATTTTGGAAAGTTCTCAGTGTGCAGGTTCCTTTAAGGTAAAGGCTGGATGGCCCTTGGCTGGCTGCCGTGCCACTGGAATGATTCCTGCCCCAGAGCAATGACATCAGGACATGCATGATGGACTCCACCTGATGTCATCGTCTGGGGCTTGCAGCCATGTGGCTCTCAGGAAGTGCAAAGCTAAAATTTGTGGAAGGCTGCTCAGAGCAAACAGCAAGAGACATTTGCCTTTTCAATGTGAGACATCCTTTGAGCACCTCCATCTCAAGGTGAATAAAACCTTAACATTCAACACATAGGTGTTCTGGGTTCATGAATATACAGAATAACACTCACAGGAATTTTAGGTTCAGATTCCCTCCAAGTTTATGAAAAATCTGGTTTTGGGATGTTTCCCCAGCTGGCTGATGCAGCCATGAAGTGCTGACAGAAAGAAAAACCAGGAGGCCTGGAACACTCCCTGATAGCACAGCCATAACGAGTGACAGAGGCCAGGCAATATTCCCTCCCAGCCTGTGGGGAATGAACTGCAGCCTTTTCATACTCTGCAGATGAGTTTTGTGGTTGGGAAAGCTGGGAGAGATTCTGGAGATGGGTGTTCCTACACTTTGTTATAGGGGTAAGCACCAGTCCCCCCTCAAAGACATTACTTCTTTATTAAAAAAATCCTTTGAATATATATGTTCATTCATTATTCAGCCTAAAATACTTCTGAAAAGTATTCTCCCTGTGGTCACATAGAAGTGGATGTAGGATCCATCCACAATCGAGGGCATCTCCATCCAAAGATAATGGAACAAGTAGCCCAAAGGCTGTTATTCCCCTGCACTTCTTATCAGTGGTCCTGCAGCTGGTCTTGAGAAAAAAAAAAAAAAGGAATAGAAAAATTTACTTTGCTCTGAGAATTAAACCACTGAACATTCTTTGCAGCTTTATACTAAGTCTAGTACTTTCTATTTCTCTTAGTTTGATAAAACTTTGGTCTATAATTAAGCACCCCACAGCGTCACCCCAGTTTTCAGAGGTCTGGAATATATTGTCATACGTCTTTCTGGGAAATTTTAAATTGCTTTCCAGTCTTTTGTCAGAAGTTGTATGTACTATACTGCTGAAAAGAGTTTCTTTTCAGTACAAAAAATAGTTTCTTAGAAAATAACAGTATCCATAATGCCATTTAATTTTCTTTCAAGAAGGGTCCTCCCCTTCAGTTTAGCTTTTGTTTAGCTTCTTTTAAGATTTTCAGATTTGCAGACGTACAATTTTGAAAGGCTGGTTCATTACTTTTTCTCTTCTCAATCATTTCATCAACTGATCATACAATGATATAAGATGAAATTCAGATTCCAAGGAACAAATGAAAACAACCTCTAAAAAATATGAACCTGATAATCAAGAGCCAAATAGTTCTTAAACCTACTTTTAAGCTCCAAAGAAAGCAGAGTGTTGTGCTTTTATAGTTCCGATTTCTGTTCTCTTTGCCAAAAGACAGGAGATTAATCTGAAAGAAGGAAATGACCAACCCCATGGGTTATTCTAGGACGTGGCACAATGGGCTCAATAATACTGGAAAAAGAGGCAAGTACTGAACCTGCCTCATTCAAAACAGCTGATGCAGGCTACAGGAATGTGTTACAATCACACATTTTTGCCAAAATCATGACAAGCAACTCTCTCAAAATTTTTGTCTCTCTAAGGATTTGTGTCCACAGCGAATTTTCAGTAGTTCCACGGAATCCCAAACTAACTGAATCCTTCCAGTGGTATTTTAATTAAAACGTCACGATCACATACAGAGTATTTTAGCTAATTTAGGACATGTTCACAGTACTTTTACTGAATTTCATTAAAACTCACTGCAGGTGTATTGAAATTTTGCAATTTTATTTTTGTCTACTATTTTTTCCTGTGAGTGATGTTCCAAGGCCATATCAGAAACATACCAAAGCAAGAAACACTATTCAGCAAAATAAAGCTTTTCCAGTGCTGAGTAATTAAAACTCGGCAGGCTTCCATGGCTCTGTATGGAGCTTAATCCTCGCTGAAATTTAAGAGTAATGAAAAAAACCTCTGTTTACCATCATTAGAGGAAGTCTTCATTAGCTTTGGATTCTTGACCCTATGGGAAAGAAGTCCTTAGAAATCTGCATATGCAGTGGGGGAGGATGGTTTTGTGGTCAGAGTGTGGCTGCATATTCAAGGGGTGACCACATTGGGCTTAAATTTTCCTCTCTATTTTAACTTCTAGCTGTCAAAATTAGGATGATAACACCTAGGTCCTGGAGTTACAGAATGCCAAAAGGTCTGCAAGCACTTGAAAAGAAAATAAAACAACCATCATGGCTTTGTTATGTTTATACTACATCTAAAATTAGCTATGTATTTACTAGAAGGAGTTTGCACCTCAAGGAACTGAATTCTAATCTGAAATAAAGAAATGCTGAAGAATACAAAGAGTTAATCGTCCTGGGAAACTGCATGTGGTGAGGTGACTGCGTTTATTATGAAGCATCTTTTATGTCTTCCTATAGATTTCTTTAGCTTTGGTGTTGGCAATTCCATGAAATGAAACCATAGGCTGAACAAAGGTCATTGGATAAAGTTAATATAGTTTAGTGTGCTGCAATATATGAAAACCCCCACAAATTTTCTTCCACGGTTTTTCATTTCTCCAAGTCTAAATTAAACTTCCAACATCGTATGCTGCATAGAGCCTGGAGCTGCCACTAATATACCTGTTTCCACGAGAAGAAGCAATTGTTTCTCAAGAAAAGATTGTGAAGCCAACAGAAAGAGAGTGGGCATGAATTTGGTAAAGTTGTCCAAAGTGGAACTCGGCCCTTTTTGCATGATGTATCCTGCTTTGCATTCTTGTGTCATATAAAATGTCCATAATCTACACATGTTGCCAAAAATACACAACAAAAGAAAAAAGAAATCCCTTGCTTCTCACACATACTCTTAGCAAACCCCAAATCAAGCAATGAACGAAATTTAATACAAATCTGCCCTTGGGGGTTTTGTCACTCGCCGTTGTTTCCACCACAGCAGTCAGAGCCACCCGTTCCATGAGCACTCACAAACAAGTGGCAGTGGAAATAAACACACCCCTAAATTTGTGCAAATCACTGAAATCCTCACATTTCAGTGGTGAACACTGGCAGTGGAAAAGGCTGGGTAAACAAAATGTTAAAAGATGTTTTTTGCTTTAATTCGGTGCAAAAGAGACGGTGAGAGAGTGCCCAGACAATAAAGGAATCCATGGATTAGTCACACGCTTTGTTCATGCGATGCCTCTGCTCAGTTAAACTTGCCCTTCCTGACCTGCCTTCAAGATGTGTTATCATATTTTCTCTGAGTATTATTTCGGGAAAAAAAAAACCAAGACAAGCAATTCTTTTTTATTGATTTCTTCTGCCAGGTTTCTTGATGCAGAAATACATTTTATGATCAAACTTCAGCCTTTACTTTTATGATAGTAAACAATATACAGAGCATTTTTTGCTATTTTTTTAAGGAAAAATTTGTGAACGTGTGGCAAGGACGTAGAAGAAATGGGTTGTTTCAAATCATTCAAAGTTCAATTCTCTATATATTTCCTGTTTAGATCCTTCAACCTACTTAACAGTAACCATCACGAGAGGTTAAGAGTCTAGTATTGCCCAGAAGGTGAAAAAAAAAGTGGAAGTCAACTTCTTCAAAACTTTCCTTCCTAATTGCCAATTAAATATTAATTAAGTCTTACTTAATACATAGATCTGCAATGCAGCTGAGTGCCACCAGAGCATGAGTCACGGCTCTCTGATGCCTGGCTAATGAAGTCACCACTATGTCAGCCTGCACACACAGGCATGCAAAAGTTTATGAAATTAATTCATAGTGTAGTTTTAGCATCTTGAAAAATTGCAAATAACCTTCCCATCCTGTCTCCTTCAGGATGTCTGCAGACATCCCTGTGTCTCTAATACTAAACAAAGGCTGTGTCTCTCTGTGAGGGCTTTTGGGAGGAGGCTGTGTGGTTTCTCATCCTTGAAAGGAAAGGACTGGCTAAACCCCCAAAAATGTGTAGCAGGTACATACACTGTCACCTTGAACTGGAGACAGGTTTGATGGCTCCCAGAAGAATATTCAAGAGATTTGTTTAAAGAAACAAAAAGAAAAATCTGCTCTTCCTTTAGGTGCTGATCATGTGGACTATAAAGGAGTCAAAACCAGTTAATATCCACTAGACATATTTATAAAATAAAGCTAAAAGAGAGGGGTTATACTGAAAGCCAAGCTTTTATTTTGTCAGGGAATAGGCAGAGATGGAAGAAAGGATCATATGCAGCACCTGACTGCTACAGAATGTGGAATCACAGCACTCATCTATAATTTACAAGTTACTGCAACAGTTCATATACAGCTACTTCACATAGTTTTCACCCCAGCAGCCAGAGTAACGCTGACAGAAGCTTTTCTGTCCTTCACAGAGTGAGGATGGTCATTAGCTATTTTTCTGGAAATTCTTAAAAGAAATAAAAATATATAGAAACATGCAACCCTAGAGATTTTTGTGAGCAGAGCTGACTGACAGAATGACTTCGAGACCACCGAATTCTGGGAAAGTTGTACATGGTGGTGGTGGGGAAAGCAAAGAACTTGTTCAGATTGAAAAAGAGAGAAATTATGAAGCAAGATATAAACCCAGATGTTTATCTATACACAAACCCAATGCAAATGCATTAAGTCATCATTTTATCTAAGTTGATTTGCTTTTTAAAGAAAATTCTGCAGATAATTTTAGGGGAAACATGAGTGAAATAACTGTTTATTCAAATGGTGGCTTCTTTACTTGACAGCAGTTGTTGAGTGTGAGGAACCAGCAGACCCCACCCTGCTCAGTCACCCAGTGCTGGTTGCACACCTTGTCATTAGGAGCACAATAAACACTGAGGAGCGTGTTTAATGCCTTTCCTCCTAAATGGAAAAACATAGATTTTTCTCTAACAAATGTCTTGGGAAAAGAAGCTTCATGTTGTCAAATACTGGGTAACTTAATCAATACGCAGCACTAAAGAAAGCTGAAGCACTCTAAAATATCATTACCTCAGCAGGTATGAAAAGCAAGAGTTCAGCCTTACAGGTTTTTCAGGGGGGAAATGCGGCAGGTTTAATTTTTCTTTTCATGAAAAGGACTGTCACAATAATAACTGGCCTCAGCAGAAGCTCTTATGTGCATAACAGAGAAAATCATGAAGAATACATACTTAAATATCTAAAACCTGTCTTGGAAAGTCCTCCCTTTCCTAGCTTACAGAAAACAACATCCCTGTATTTCTGTATAGAAAAAAATACGCCTCTGTATTTCTGTATAGAAGAAAATATGCCTCAACATTTCCATGGTGTAGGAATCTTTAGAAAAATTGTAAATATACTGCAAATACTGAGAAAAAAATAATATTATTTGTTTATGATACTTTTCTAGCTTGAGATTTCCATTTAATGTCACTTAAAAATGCGAGGGAAGTGGAGATGTCAGTTTTCATGGTTTTCTGGTTTTAAATACACATAGAGTGATACAAACATGTTTTCTCCAGTTTCTCCACCACAAATGCAGTGTATTCCCATTTCTTAGACCAAACCCCAAGTATTTCCATGACAGGTACTTTGTTGAATCTTCTGTTCAGTTCTGCTTTTAGAATGTTTTTATTTTGAAGGAAAAAAAAATTATATATATATACACACACTTTCTAGATCAAAGACCTTTTTCTCAGTAAGTGAGCTGTTGCCAAGAAGCTGCAATCAAGCAATCAAGTAAATAGCAAGACAAAATCTTTGCCTACTGCCAAAATTCTCAGCTTCAGGACACACTAAGTACATAAGGGAGGTGCAGAGAAGGCTGAGATCATTTACATCTTCCCAGTTATCAGAGAAATAAATTAACTGGAGCACAGGAACTCTAAGGAAAAACATATCTGATTGTCATGAGATTTCCAGTGAAATTCAGACAGTCCACCACAGTCTTTTCCTTGGCAGGACTGAGCTCTGCTATTCCAGCAGTGTCTTTGCAGGTTATTGTACAAGCATCTCTCCTGCCCTTGTACAGCCCTGGATTCTGTTATTAAATGGCATCACAGCTTGCCTTTGGTTTGGATTTTGGGGCTTCTCCAAGATTCTGCATAGGAAGAAGGCTTCAAAGCCTGCTTTGCTTCTTGCTGATCCACAGGGTCAAGCCCTGGCAAGTGCTTTGGGCCAGGGCTCAGGGGTAAGAGCAGTGCACACCAGGTCATGGAACTTTTCCCATAGGACTCTGCCTTCAGACAGAATTAACAAAATCCTGGAGAAACAGCAAATTATTCAACAGCAGCAGTGACTCCAAAGACAAGAGGAAGGGACAGGAATGTCTCTGACTCGCCCAGTGAGCCACTTCCCAAACCACTGCCACTGCCCCTACTTGGAAAGTGCAGCACCTCTGCCAGCCATGGCACAGTCCTAAATCAGCATCTCTCTAAAACAACACCTTCACCCTGCACAGAGTCATAAAACACAGCATAAACCATGGTGCTACGGCTCGAGCTGGCCTGGAAGCTGATTTGTTCCCGGCTCCTCAGGTGCCATCCTGGTACCTGGGGAAGTCTCTGCCTGGGGCAGCCAGGGACTGCCAGCCCTTTGTCAGCTGCTGCACGTGGGGGACGTTCCAAACCAATTGCAAGTTAGCCTGGAGGCTGCTGGACCTGCCCTCCAACCAAATCATTTTTCTGGTGAAAATGAAGATCCGAATCGCTGGAGACTGCCAAATGGAAGGTACAGCTCCCCACACATCATTTTTTAAAAGCAGAAAACAAGCCAAATGCAAACTGAGGTTAATGCAAAATATACAAGAAGGAGAAATAAGATTAAATGTGATGTATGTGCCAAGAGGCCTTCTGCAGGCAAGGGAAGAAAGAGAATAAGGTTAACATTTGGTTTTTCTCCTCCCCATCCCCAAGAGCTGAGAGGAGTCTTCGTAGCAGCAAGGTCAATTCTAATCTTATTTCCTTATTCCTCACAGTTATTTCATTACCTTCATTCCCATTTTTTAAACTTCACAGCAAAAATATTTTTTTCCAGAAACTTCTGCAATCCAGGATCAATTAGATATCATAGCAGCTCATTTTAAATAATTAACAAGCAGGAGATGTAAAAAGAAACCTCTTTAAACAATAGCCACCCGCAACAAATATTGTAAGAAAATGCACCCTTTTCTTCTTCTGAATGATTGCTGCCTCTCATGAAGACATTAACATTTTGCACACAAAAAAAATGATGTAATTAGCAAGGACTTTCTCTGTTTCTGTTCTCATTATTGCTGATTACCAAAAATTATCAGTCAAATAATGGCTGCTTTCTCTTCTTGTGATCAATTTGTTCACCCTCCACCCGATTTCTCTGGCAATGAACTCAAATGTAGCCTCTTGTGTCTGTGGCACTTTGCAGGAGGGAGAAAATGGGGGGAGGGAGAGAGAGAGAAATTAAACAGCAATTATGTGTAAAGTGTCAGAAAGTATTCAAGTTATCTGTGCCAACTCAGAATTTTACTTCAAGCCCTGCAATTTTTTTAAAACATTTTTCTTAAAATCATAGGTCCTAGAATCTGATTAATCCAGACTTCATTTATTAATTATAAGAATAAATAAAACCAGCTTCTCACACAGCAAAAAGATTGAAAGCATGTTCTTAATATAAGTTTGAAATTACTGAAATGCTTAAAAGCTCCAAATAAAGCCACCCCCCAAAAAAAAAAAATCTTAAAAGGGAGACCTCAAATCTCATCATTTCAAAGGCACTCATGATTTTGGGGTGATAACATTCATTTTTCAATAGTAGGGCAAGACTGTTACCATGGCAGCTGGCAAGAGATGGGGATTGCTTCCACTTGAATACCAAAGCACAGCCAAGTTTTCAGCAGTTGCAGAAAAAGCTATCTGGGAACAGTGTGGAAAAAAAAAACCTAAAAAACCACCCAAAAACCTGTGCTGAGTTCTACACTGCCAGAGCTATTGCTAATACTATGCAACTCCCCACTTTAAATCTATTTGGCACGAACCTTTGCAAGCTGCAGTCAATCTTTGGGCTGTTGCACGGACACCCCAGTATTTTTCAGGAGGGGTAGGAAAGATTTCTCTTGAAACATTTAATACCCTGAAGTTGAGGGTTGAGCTGAGCAGGCTCATCTTCTGCCAGGGAGGACACCCCCAGCCCCCTCCAGGGAGCTCTTCCCTGAAGGCACAGCTGCAGTTCCCATGCTTAAGACCAGGCAAAATGATTTGCTTTTCAAAATGGTGTAAAAAAAAAATACTATTCTCAGCCTGAGACTTTGCATTTTAAGCTTTAGCCTGGAGCAAATTATTAAGGCAGAATTACTGTCTAAATCCCTGGAAATAGGGGTTTATAGTGAAAATACTGACAGATCCATAACTATAGCCATGCAAATACAGCAGATAAAAATATGTATAAATGATAATGTAATTTAATGGCTTAAAGAATTTTTACTGGGGAGGAGGGGAAAGTCTGCTTTATTTTGACAGTGCAAGATGTCAGAGCAGAATCCAAGGATGTAGCAGAGTCATACTCTATACTTCTTGGAGATTATTTGACAAGAACAATTTCAGTGTTCTATTTAATGCACTTACGACAAATTTAAGTGATGAATTGATGCCTGAGAGACAGTGTGGCTGGAATTAGGAGAACAAATTTTCTTGTTATGGGAGCAGCTACAGGCCAGCTCAGTGCTGAAAGGCATACTGAAAGTTAGGTAAAGGAAATGTGAAAAGAGTGTTCTGTCAGTGGAAGTGAAAGTGGAAAGCTATATATTTATTAAACCGTAATGTCACCAGGTTAGACTTTGAAGTACCTGAGAGGCACTGACTCCTCAAAGTCTGTGGATACAAGAACAGGATCAAAGTCTTTTTGGAAAAGTCGGTTTGCTAAGAAAAGCAAACATTACTGTACAACTCCAGATGTCACTTCCAGTCAAATATCATATTATTCCATTGATCTCCTCTAATATGGAGTAAAATTGAGCAAACTGCTCTATAAAAATGAACCTTCATTTAATAACTGGAATGAAGTCTGGCATCATTCTAGAGGTCTCATTTTTGCATCGTTTTCCATGCTCAGTAAATAGTTACAGCCACACTGAAATCTGCAGTTACTGGAGGTCTAATTCCACCAATGTCCCAGACACAGCACTTCAGCGGGAGAAACACAGCCATAAAGAATATTGAACTGAATATTTTTAAAGCATAACGGCAGTGAAAAGCAGGGGTTGTAAAGTGCTGCTGATCTACATCCTCAGAACAGTCACATTTGCGGGTTTTTGGAAAGAAAGGTTGGCCACCTGGTGAAGGAGCAGATCAGGAGACCTGGACCCAGTTATTAAATCTCTCCCTATGTGGTCTAAGCAGCTTAAAATTTTACAGTTTTATTTGTCCATCTGCAGAAGAGAAACTATCCTTCCCTCACAGAGTTTGGAGAAATATGGAAATGCCTGTGCAAGAGACCTTTCCCTCTGTGCAGGCATCCCTAGGTTAAGGATGTGCAGGCGTGGATATTTAGGTGCTGACATCCTTAAAAACACTGCTTGTGTAAAATAAGGATGGGAATTCGAGGTGAATACAGCACAACCTGCTGCTGTTACTGCTTCTTCTAAGCTTTATACCTTAGTGTTGGGAGAAGAGAGGATGACACATTGTGTATGTTTGTAAATATTGCAAATGCAGATGATGTACATTTTTTTCTACATTTTTTGTATTTAGAGCTCGTTGCAGATGGAGAGTTGTGCCAGATATAAGGACCTATTAAAAGCAATATGAAGAGCAGCCTCTCTTAATTCAGAAGAAAAGTAAACTCTCAACACTTCAGGTATGATCCCCATAAAATCCTGTTGTGGAGTCCATGGATTCACCTCTATGTGCTTGTGGACTTCATAAATCTTCAAAACCAGACCTATGCTTGAATTATTTCTTGATTTCTCCCCACCCCCACCCCTTTCTCTCCTACTGGCTCTTCCCACTAACATTTAACTTCACCCACTGACATTATAGCCGATGTTTATACTGTTTGGAAAGAAAAGAAAACATGTCTGGCAACTTAGAAGTCAAACCAGGAATTCTCCCAAGTCATATAAATACTTATGGACCTGAAATCAATAATTAAAGCAAGAAAAATCTACCATTGCTATTTTTTGTAATTCCCATATTACTCTACTTCATCAAAAGCCATGCACTAAGTGATCAAATTAATCTGAGGCATTTAGAGCAGGGACCATGTGGCAGCTTACAAAGCATTGGTTGTTCACAATAATTTGGACATGGCAAGTAGCCAAAGGACTGCTCACAAACATATGGTTATTTATTTCCACTAAACAGCCACTCACACAGCCTGTTTGCTACATTACTTGATAAATATAACAAGCTTCAAAACCAAAAAAGGACCACAAGTTCACAAAGCAATTAATGAAAACAGCCCAAAACACCGTGTAGAACCACCAGCATCCTGAATCCCTGTGTGATTTGCTAAATTCTTTTTCACTATCACTCAACAGATCCCCAAAGACTGGCTCAAACTTAATGTACTGTAGCATGTTTGACTCCTTTGTTTAATCACATCTGAAATGGCACCTTCTGGAGTGACACATCAGCTGAAAGAGTTTAACTGTTGTTCTGAAAACAGCATTGATCCATGTTTTGCTTTCAAGGCTGTAAGAGCTGTCTGTGTAAAGAAAAGGTGAGGGAGTGAAGTCCGTGTAAGTGGTGACAACAATGGGGTGAATTTATTTTGGTGAGAAAGAAATTCACTTTAAAATGTATTTCATCATTTCAACTCATCCCATGAATTTAGATTCTTTGCTCCTTGCCAAGTGCCACAAAACAAATCCTTAGTTGCCCATGGAATGTTTGAAGCCAAGCAAAATACTCAATTTTGAATGAAAATTATACCAGCAAAAAATATTAAACAGAAATCTATGTGTGGTTGTTCCCCATTATCCAGATCACACAGCCTCTGTTTACAGTCCCCAAAGCAATCCAGCAACTGCGGCTTCCCAGAGTCAGCCAGGGCTTTGAGGTGGATCCATCGAGACATTTTCCTTACTGTTAGCAAACCAAAGCTTGTTTATTTTCAGGATGCAAACTGGGCTGATTACACTTCTGGAACAGGAAACTAGAAAGCAAACCAGAAGAGATATAAAAAAGGTCATAAGCTGCAGTTTCCCTCCCAGCCATGTTCTCGGGACATTTCTCACTTCAAGACATGGTGCTTGGTCCCATGGAGTCTCTGGGACACTTCTCCTACCCACCCCATGAACACTGGGGCTGTAACTTCCCTTGCCTTCTTCCACCTCCATCGGCTGGAGCCACCCATCATCTTCAACTCCCAGATTATCTGCTGCTTCCAAAATGCCCTACTTGATCCAGGCACAGCTGTCCCAAAGGAGGGTAACACATGTGCTGAGGGTGAACAGAACAGGTGCTTTTTGCCACCTAGCCCAAAAAGTTTGAAGGCAAAACACAAGAAATTCAACCCATTTTATGGCTCAGTTTTCCTCAGACAGCTCTGCAGTGAAAGATGGGACCCACCCCTCTGCTGGGAAGCTTCTGGACCACCAGAGCAAGCTGTCATTTTCTTAAACATACAAATCTTAGGTGAGAGGAGCAGTTGTTGAATTATGGCCTTGAATCAGAGTGATTCCCTCTGCTGGGATCTCACCGGGGATCATCGATAGCTCATCTGAGAGCGCTGCTGCACAAATCATCCTCGTCCCAGGATCTGCTCTATGCTAATGAAGAGCTCTGACTTCACTGCTCAGTTAGGCAAGATTAAGTGACAGGATTTACAGGCAGAAAATGCAGCCAGAGGGTTCAGATTCTGAGGCTGCCAGAAGGATGCAACAGCCACAGACTAATGTTTGAATTTGGCACTCAGGGAGGATAAATGTTTAAGGATAAACACAGGGAATAGGTTACAGAATATTTTCTCTGTATCTAGAATAACTCTTATGACCTACAATGTCACAGCCATTTACTTCTTCAGTTTTTTACAATATACTAATAGCTGCTAAGAAATAATGGCTAAATACTTTCTAACAGGAACAGATATTTTTCTGTTAGAAAACTAAAAAATATATCATGATTAATTGGTAAGCAAAGTATTCTTTTACCCTCTTCTAATGGAAAATAACTGAATGTCATTTAAATAGAATTTGATGAAGTATCCTATTCTTGACTGAACGTATAGAAACAGAGCTTCCTCATAAATTGATCCATTTCCTGGGGTTTAAGCTCCACCAGAAATTTAACTGGATGAGAGAACTGACAAAACCTTATCCATGGTAGCAGAAATAATACTGCTAATTATACCAGAGTATAAGCTGTCATTTCAGAATTTGCATATACAGAAGGCTCATTAATAGTGATTTCTAACTTTCTTTACCAGCATTCTCTTAACAAGTGCCATGCCCTTTGGAAATGAGGAAACAAAGGCAAAAGAAGAGACATGGTGCTTGGTACATTTCCAGCCCTGAGCAAGGAACAAGACAACTTTGGCAGCAGCAGATAAAGCTTCGGGTTCCCACCCTGAGGGATGTTATTACCCAGCTGTGGAAATACATGGGCAACGTCCGTGAGGATTGGACAGTGGACATGTGCCAAACCTTCACAAACGCAGGAGACATCCTGGAGAGGGAGAAGAAGGGGAAAAAAAAAAGAGAAACTTGGGATGCCAAAGTGCCAATAATGTTTGTAAACTAAAGCCAGTGTAGCAGACAGCAGGACTGCAGAGAGAACTCAAGGCACAGCCAGAACAGTCAGTGACCTTCCTAAATTATTCATAATGTGTCATTTGTTTGTAGCCTGAACATTTACTTGAAACTCACAATCAAGATTTGAATCCCACTTCTGGTTTTGGATAAACAAAAACGATTTTTCCATGACCCATTGAGCTTAATTTGAATCTTACTATGGAACTTGCCTAATTAACCCATTGGGTATTTTCCTGCACTCCCTTTAAACCACTATTGACGTTTGTTTTAGTGCATCCACACATGGGACCACCCATCACACTCTTCTTCGCTTGTAGAACATGCCAGATTTAAGCTCCAGTGAAAATAAACCAAATAATTCTCATTTCAGCAAAACATTTTTAATTCTTGGAAAGGATGTTCCTCAAGCTGACCTCTGAAAATCCCAACAATTCAATTTACTATGTCAAAGCAATAGAAAAGGAGATGGTAAAGATGAAAAGAAATCAGGACATGCAAAAATAAAGATGTTCTGACCAGAGTTATATAGCTTTGGGTACAAAGATCTGTACACCTAATATGAAAAGCAAAGTCAGCTCTAGGACGTGCTTGACACAGCCCCTTTTGAAAGATTCTGGTGTCTAAGCCAGCACGGAAGCTCTACTACAGATCATTTTCTGTACTTATATTCCTCCTTCCTTGAGTTCAGCTGGTTTTTGGTTACTACCCTGATGACCCTGGGAGGTGTCAGTCAGGGTGTGGATGGTGGAAAGCAGGCTCAGGTTAGTGGAACTCAGAAGCCAAATTGTGCTGCTGCTGACTGTCCACCCTCTCTCCAAGACCTCCCAAACATCAGGACCTTCCCGCAGACCAACCCAGTAGTGACAGATCATTATGCAATAGCAGCCCTGACTTCAGTCAGGACGCTCAATAATCCAATTTCTCCAGGAGGCCAAAGAATTTCTCTGTGTCCAAAGCAGTGTGACTCATCAGTGTTGCTGGGGCAGCACTGAGGTTCAGCTCACTGTTTTCCACTTGAACTGAAGGCTGTCTTCCCTAAGATCCTGCAGTCCTTTCATGCAGAACTTCTGAAGACAAAGAGACTTTGTTAAGGAAAGCCTCGGTAGCTGATTCTGGGGACAAACTGCCCTAAATCCGAGGTGCACTATTTCCAGTAAGACAACTCACAAGTACCACAATGCCTCCCTTCCCTTGGCAATGATGGGCTCCAACAGTTTCCCCACAACAAAATGTCCCCAAAGCTTCAGCTATTCAAAAATAGTGAGTCTCCTTTCTCACCACCATGTGTTTGCACATCCTTTCAATTCAGTATTACTGGAATATGCGACCGGAAAATATTGCAAATAACTTAAAGACTTTTCCCCCTCTGAGATTTGTCAATTTGTACCTTTTTTTCACTAATTATCAACTACTAAAATGTTTATAAATATATTTTACTGAGATACATATCTGACTTTCAAAACACAAATGCTGCATCAAACATGTACAGCATTTTATCACACATCAAGTTATAAGACAATTTGTTACCATTTCATTCTTTTATGCTAGCTCCAAAATTCAATCCAAGGTTTCTCTGCCTTAAAAGGCACGATTAGTTTAAATTTCTGGAAGTGGGCTTTTTTCCATTATTCATATTTAAATTAAGTTCCCTTGAGATGGAAGAAAAGCAAGGAATTTTTATCAAGAGACTAATAATATAACCAGTGAAAAATCTGAGCATTTTTATATTGAATTTATAAATCATGCTAGCAGTAACCAAACTGTTTAAATAATACATAGAGTTTAACTATAACATACTTATTGGCATAAGTAATTTTAGTGCTTTTTAATGTAACAAATCACTCAGAAAATATTCTCAGTTAATCATTAGCATACTCAAGTCTAGAGAGAGGTATATATATTGTTCCCTTTGTAATTTGGTAGGAATGGCTGAGTCATAAAACCTCACACTGTGTGCCACTTGATTTACAATTTCCTGAAGATGTTTGGGTACCCTGACAAAGTATCAATTTATCTCTGTGCTGTAAGCCACACTCAGGAGATAGAATAGC
Organism: Gymnorhina tibicen; assembly: GCA_013399875.1. Lineage (NCBI taxonomy): Eukaryota > Metazoa > Chordata > Aves > Passeriformes > Artamidae > Gymnorhina > Gymnorhina tibicen. The sequence continues at coordinate 270,091 of VXAZ01001887.1, read as the reverse complement.
TTGTAATTAAACTCGGGAGCAGGGACTAATTAAAATATAGATGTCTGAGAGTGCATGTATTTGTGTTTATTATAGAAATAGTAAAAATGCCCTCTAGCACAGATATGTGTGAAATGCACCTCTTCCTCACCATCAGTGTTTGTTATTGTATTTATCACAGAACACAAAAGCGTTGAGTACACAAAATTACTGGGGGCAAGGGGGCTTAACTTCGGGGGGTGTAACTTTGGGCTGTGGCTGAGTCAGGCAGTGATGCTGGACAGATTTCAAGGTCTCATTCCACAGGTGATGGCTCATCCTGAGCACTGAGCCACCTCTTGTCCACCCGCCCCTTCCCGGGTCCTTGGGAAGCAGCAGCTCTGCGATGTTCAGAGGGCTTGGAGCTTTTCTTTGTAGTGTCCCCTGTCCCCTCCTACAAAGGAGCCACCCAAGGGTTACGCAGGGTCTGGGTAGGAGAGATTTCCTGAACAATGAGGTGGAATCCACTCAGAGCATTCAGTGTGAGGAAGGACCAGAGCTCAGGGAGTTCAACCCAGACACACTCCATTGTCAGCCTCGGCTACGTGAGATGACATTTTAATTAGAAGGGGTCAAAGCTGAGAAATTTGTGTCAAGCCCCAGATCTGAACTTTCCCAGATTACTACAGTAGTAAAAGGTTGAACTTCGTGCTGTTTTCCTGTCCCACCTCTCATTTTCATATTGGAAATACTTATCTATTAGTATTACCATCAACATTCACCCAGCTTCAAGGCATTTCCCCTAAAATTTCAGGCATACACTCTATTCTTCTTGCTATTTCAGTGACAAATTCCCATTCAACTCATGCAGTTATTTTACTAGAAAAGCACAGATCTTTGAGAAAATGACATTTTAGGGTGGGTTTTTGTGCTTTTGTAATGTTGCTACTTTGTTGAGCACCAAGTAATTTACCTACAGCATTATAAGACAAAGGAAATAACTCAAACTCCAGTGGATATATTGGAAACCTCAAGTTTATCAGGACCAAGGTGCCAGGTTCATGTGCAAGTTTGCAGCAGGGGAAATACCCTAATTCATCACATTGTGTAGTTTTTATGCTGCTGTATAAAATTAATTGGCTTACTCTGTTAGGGATATTTTATGATGAGGTCCTGCAATTAAGAGGTTTGAGATGAAATAGAGGGTACGAAAAAGCTGAAAACTGCCTGCTAGCTTCAGTTTATTTTTTATGACCAAGCTACTTAGATTATCAATTAGCTTGAAAAGACTATTTCTTTTTCAGATGTTTAAATATTAAAAAGAGCAGAGTCCACAAAAAAAAAAATAGATTAAGGCTAAAACCAATGTCTTCCATATAAAAATGAAAAAGATTAGCACAGCCATTACAAAAATCATCTAATTCACGTGTCACAATTCCTGGGGATTATTTAACTTCTGAACAATTGTCCTCACACATTTGAGTTCAGGTGAAAAGCATGAGTAGCTCCATTAAGGCCTTTTCCTTAGAGCATCGTTTCCTCCTAAATAAAGGTATCTACAGAGAAGCAGGTGGGAATTACAAGACATACTGGGAGAGCAGAGTGGTTGCACCTCACACAGGAATATGCCAAGGAAGAGACCCACAGTTGAGTGGTTCCCAAATTGGTTAAGAATCCATATTTCTTCAGTATTTTAGTATTTCTAGTGCATGTGATTTCAAATAAAGTGATGGGTCCCTGAAACATTCCTTTATAATCTGCTGAAAGGGAAGTCTGGTGCTCTTTAGAAAACATCACATGTAAGAAGAAACTCACTCAAATACACAGATGTTTCATAGGAAATTCTATCTGATTGATTTCAGGCTGATAATACCCCCAAACTAGGCTTTATTCTACACTCATCTATAACTTTAGGGCTCTCTGACATCTAGATGTGCGAAATGACCATTTCTCTATACTGTGATAAGATTTCCACTATGATTTCCCTTCATCTGGTACTGAAAGAGTATAATTAATTTGCATTATAAGTTCTAGTGGACAGGAATACTTATCTTGATTTTTTTTTTTTAAACATCAGGGGCACATGTGATGACTCACCAATAAATAACATTAAAACCTTAAGCTCATACTGTGGTAACAGGAGGCAAAAGGGTGTTAGTGAAATTATTCCAACCTTATTCCAACACCTCACCCAACTGAAACAGCAATATTTTTTATTGAAAAGCTATGTCATGCTTAAAAGACAAATCCTTCAGCTGTCACCTTTTCTCCTTGGCTAGAAAAACCTATTGTTACCAACTGTGAATTTCCCCATCCTTCAAGTCACATCTTTGGCTCCAGCAAGCCCAGTCACTTTGTCCAAGTTGCTCAACTGTCGTGTCTTAATTTCAGAGTGATTGGAGGATACACTCAAAATTTCTCAGGGGACTCTCATGACCTTGTTATATTAGCCCTTCAAATGAATATAAATTTTATTCCATGGTTCAGCAGACATGGGTTCTATTCTCAGTTCTGTGATTCTTGAAAAAAATAAAAACACTGAGAGCCATGATTTTCCAAAATAGAGGCATTTAAGGAAGGCTTTAAATCTCTGTGTGAGCTCCTGAAAAAAGTGACCAACAAACAGCATCAGAACCTTCCTGCCATGAATGGGAGCTGAAGGAGAATACAGGAGGAACATTCTCCAGGCAGCGTGGCCACACTGATCCGTGCCTTGTCTGAATCCCTGAATCCCTGTTTCCCTGAGGTGTGTGTGGGACAAGCCCTGCTGGATCCCAAAGTGTCCAGGGGCTCTGGCAGCTTTTACCTGCCTGATCTACTTCGGTCAGAATGGCAGCTGCATAAGGGGAAAACCACTCATTTTTACAGGTAATAAATACATCAGGGATTTTAATAAATATTTCTTTGCTTGCCTTTGGAACAGAAGCCACTTGGAGAATGTGTTCTGGAGAGATGAAGCATCCACAACAAAGCTCTCACAACACGGCTCTCTGAAGTCAATAGCCCAGCTAAATCCACATCATGAAATGAAATTCTAAGCCAGATTTTCAAAAGACTCTGCTTTGGTTTAACTCAATACCCACTGAATTCAACAATAAACCGCCCCCCATCTTAGAGGGAGCAGTTTTAGGTCAATACCATTCCATTTCTGTCTGCATACTTTTCAAAAACATGTACAAGTACTGCCCCCAAGCACGCTCAGAGATTTTGTCTCCAGGAACGGCATCTTAATATCGGGGAAAATTTCTGTTTATAGTATAGGAGAGATACTCCAAAGCCTTTCCTCTTCTGCCTTGCCTGCAAGTACACACATCCTGAGGACAAAGGATTTATTGCAAGCTAAAGAGGAACATCTTTGTGGGTGCCCTTTGACAAGAGGTACCAGCACTACACTGCACAGGGACAAAATAATACAATTTAGGCTACTGTATTCTTGCAAAGGAGAAGGTTAAAGGGGAGATTGAGTTTTGGTGGCTCAGCTCAGAAGGATTAGCAAGGGAATGTTGTTGATACTCACTGAACAATATCTACAGTTGCCTTTTGCGCTGTATTAATTTTCAGCAACAGAACAGCAGCCAGGAGAAATTTTAAAGGAGAGCCCCAAATGGCTGATACCCCTATAAGATCCAAGGGATTGCCCACAAGAGATCACAGAGGTGCGTAAGCATGTTAATAAAAGATAAAGTAATAATAATAATACAAGTAGCTGAGGACAAACCCACCACACACGGTGCAATTTCTTTTTAAAAGAGATGTTTTCGTGAGATGTCTCAACTTGAAAACACAAGCAGTGGGCAGAGCCCAAATTACTCCTGATTGTTAAAAATCATAGCCAAAAAATACCAGAAGGGAAATGTAGTAAGATGCTTAATCAGCTTAAGCAGAACACTTGTTTATGCATTTATCTCGCTTCAAGAAATTAGATTTCTAAAATATCTGCTATTGGCCATACAGTATTTTGCCTCCTCTGTTTCAGAAATTTAATTTAGCTCCATTCTTAAATATTCAGCATGCATGATGGTTTATTTCCTAATCTACCATGAAAGAAACTCAGAAAATGTTTATTTTTGCCTCTTCTTTTGTGGGGAAGGGAGGTAATCACAGCTTTGTCTCTAATGTGGTTTCATGCTTTCCTTATAGGCATTATTAGATTAACCCGATAACTCTCAAACAAATTTTGCCACCAGTGATGATCCAAAGACATTTTCAATTATAACCTTTCAGTATTATGCATATCATGATTACCACTTAGCAGATGGAAGAACCGTGCAGTAAAAGCCTTCACTGAGCAAGTTTTCTCATATTGATGGCGAACGCATTTTCACCAATATTGATTCAAAGCACAAATTTGTCTGGGTCCTTGGTCTTTTGCTGTTGTCATTAGATAAAAATGCCTTGTTTTGCTGCTGTATTTTTTTCTGTCAAGAAAGCAATATTTAATTCTTTTGAAGTACAGGGATAATATCAAGCAGCTTATGCCAAATTGACTTGTTTTTTTCCTAGCAAGGCCAGGATCCAACCTTCATGTTTTGCCTCAGAAAAACAACCCCTCTCAAACCACAGTCCTGTGGTTGTTTCTCGTGCCACTCCAAGTTCTTCGCAGTGTTAAATTAACTGAATGGGTCTTGTGAACAAAATCAGTAGAACAAGTAGAATTTTCCTGCCAGCATGTTGGCCTCCTTACTCGAGGAGTTAAAGAAATCTTGTGCTCAGGCTTTCTTTTTTATCTCTTACCAGGCAGAGGCTGATACCACGATTGTTACTCAGTCTATTCCCACCTTTCTCCTTGAATGGCTGGAGCTGGGTGTTAGTAAGCAGCTCTGCCTGATGGATTCTCATTAAGCTGCAGCTTTTGTGGAGGTTTCAGTGCAGCTGCCATTTATCTCACACCTGAAAGGATCCGCTTCCTGTAAGAGAGGTGGATTTTAAGCCTCCTTTTTCTGTCTCCAGTGCTTTCACTCACTGGCTAAAAACTTGTAGCAGATGCTGTAAGTTGTTAGGAGCAGTCATCAAACAGAGGGATAGACTGGGGTCTGCACAGAGACTTAAAAACCCAGGGCTGGCTATGGGAAGGTGCAGGGAGATCTAAATCCTCTTTGCTGTCAGCAGAATTTGAGGACACTTGGTACATAATAGAATCTGGTTCCTAAGGCAGGTCAGACTGGAAACACAATAATCTTCATCCTGGAACAGATGAAAACAAATACCTTGCCTGGCTTGTATGGCTTCAGCCTGTATTTTAGGCAAAACCCAGCAACTAATGATTTTCTTCAGAACTATAAAATCACAGGACGGGGAAAAAAGAAAACAACGCAAGGCAAGGCAGTGTTCCTTGTCTGGATCCCAGTAACATCCTGTAAGAAATTAGAATTGATCCACAGAGCCCTCTTTTTTTGCTTTTCACTTTATAACTCTCACAAGCAAGCAAGGAAAAAGAATGGGACAAAATTAAAGCAATAAATGGGTGTTTGAATGTTAGCTTATGGACAGAAAACACAGTGCCAAAAAGCCAACATCATCCTCAGCTATTTGACTTTTTTTGCAATACTCTTAGAAAAGTTTAGCCAGTCCTCTGACTTTAAATGTTTGAGAAACACAGACTTCGAGGGAGTTCCTGGAATTATGATGGTCTCGGAGAGAATTTAAACAACCTTTATGCAGTTATCAGCTGTAACTATCACCCCACTGCTCTCTCACAGCATGGCAAGGACAGCCTTATCGGAAAGGTGGTCCTGGTATCTTTGGGTTTCCCTGTTTTAAAGAGAGGTAGATTGCCAGAAGGTTGAAAAAATAATTTTCCTAGTAAAGCAAACATTAATTGCAGTCATTACAAATGTCCATGACCCAGGTGAAGCTGGAAACCATGTCTGGGATCAAGGCCACAAACTTGCAGAGGGGTTATGCATATGCCTTATTTTATGAAATGATGCTATTTCCCTTTGGCTTCAAGGGAAATATTCACTGTATAAAATCACACAGATGTCTAAATCTGAGCTGGACAGGTTCCCAAAAGCTGAACAAAGAAGCCAAGAAGATGGACCAATTGTATAGCAGAGAATACACAATTCTAAAAGCCTGAAAAAGATAATTTTGTAAGAAAATACGGAAATACTCTTTCAGCCAGAATTTGAGAATGATCAGCATCTAACCATATAAATACTCTACAGAATGATAGGTTTTTACCTTGTTCACCTAAACCTGTTTGCTGCATTATTCAGAATTGATCTAAAAAATTTGCAGTGCCTTTTTGCTCATTTTCCCAGTGTATCACCAGGGATAGATGGGATATGATAAAGAATAATTGCTTGCATATAAAATCCACAATTTCAAATTCTGGGCTTTATTTTGGGGGGTAACAAGTTATACCTCCATCTGCACATGAATTGCTGGTGCAAATATTAACATTTGAATGGAAAACGACCTGATTTATGAGCATGTGCCAGGCTACCAGCTCTGCAAGTGCTAAATCCATATCCTCTTTTCCAAGGGTAGGCAAATTTGCTGAAGCTGTATCTCAGCCAGGATAGAAATGTGTTCCTTAAATGTCTCTAACCACTGATGGTGCAATTCCAAAAGGCTGGAGATGCCTTATTTTGGAGTAGAAATAGCAGAGGTTTGGTGCACAGGTAGATTAAAGCAATAATTTGGCATCTGCATATCAGCAGATCAAGAAGTGTCTGAGGCGTGTACATGAGACAGACCTGTGATGATCTAGGTTGTGCTAGAAAAGCTTTATCAGGATACCAGAGAGTTGTCATAAATATTCAAAATTACCAAGAAGAGAACACAACCTGTGTTCAAAGTTTTACTATTACAGGCAGATAGTATAAACTCTTCTATAAAGCCCTTTCTAATTAAACTTTCAAAGAAAAAAAATAATTACTAAGCCCATTTATCCAAACTTATTAAGATTATTTATGTGTTTGTTTCAAATATTACATTAACAAATGCTGACAGTTTTCCAATTAATAAATTAAAGCCTGCCAATATAAACAAGCAAAGGGAAACAAAAGACAAGATTATGAGAAATCATTTCCATAGCTCCTGAGCACCTTTTAGAAGAGAATAAAGGCTATTATTGAACAGTCAATCTGTACTGACTCAGAGCAAGAAAAAAGGGATGAATATCTCTTTTCTACTGGTTTGATATCCCCAGTGTGTTTTGGGGCTTCTTTTCCTTTTTAGCAAACTATTTAACCTTGGCAGAACACGCCAAGAACACAAAGGCTGAGACAGAGAATTATTTTACTGCACATAAATTTAGGAAGGAATGATGATTGTTGCCAGTTTTCATCATCTCAGGTTTTTTGAGAGCCATCTGATACGTGTTATTAATAGTCCTTAGGAGGAATGTGTTCACCCCAGCCCAGTGTAACCCTCAAATGAACAGTCACCGTCCTGCTCACACACAGACAGCTCTGAAATGTAAAACTCCACGGATGAAGATACTTTATGCTGAACCATGCTCACTGAAGTCCCAAGGGAGGCAGAGGGGAAATGTCCCTCATGCTGAAGCAGGAAGGCATTGTTTAACCAGCCAAATGCACAGGTAATGCTTTGATCTGATGGATTCACGTGCCCCCAAATAAATAGGAGAATCTTTCTGTGATGTAGGGCAGTGGCAAGTTCTCCTGAACCCCTTAAGTCTGACTGGCCCCTGAAGTGCTCCAAACGAGGAGCTGTGCTGGGAAAGGCCTGGCAATGATGGAATTCAACCCAACACACACCAGGATAGGGCGAGGCAGAGCCTCTAAGGAGGTGTTTTTGACATCCCACAGGGTAAAAGAGAACCTGCTCTTCATTCAGGTCCTGGCACCACTGAGATCAGGAATAGAAGAAATGTCTGTCAGTGGTCAATAACAAACTGGAAGTTGTCATGAACCAAGGTGCTGGGAAATACAACTGAGTCATGCATTTAGGTAACCACACATTACAGTTTTGCTCCATAAATTTCTCATAACATTTCTTATTAAATCGGAAATTCATGGAGAAACACGGAACATGAGGATATTGGAAAGATTACTTCTTTTAAATACACACTACATGTATTAGAAATACAGAGATGCAGAAAGACCAAGAGATTTGCTAGAGACGGCAAAGAAACACCGCTGCAAGAAGTGAACCTGAACTACTGTGTGCAGGTACTTCACCCACAAACTTCATATTTTCTGTCTGTGATGTCAAACAATTTAAAGTAGAAAAGGTCCCATAAGATCTCTTTAGTGTGAGTGAACACTGTAGAGGAAAAAAGAGGGTATTATGTACGTTCACAAGATTCTAAATGCATCTTTTTTCATGCCTGAGGAGATCTGACACTTGATTAGGCTAAATCAGGTGATGCTGTCAGACAGACTTCACCCATACAGAGACAACAGTCATGTGCTGTGACTGTGCCCCAGTTAAAAGTTTTCTGGTCTCAGGGGTGTTGAATTCCTGAGGTGAGCTGTGCTATTAATGAAAGAATCACAACAGATACTGCAGTTTAGAGCTTGTGACCTCCACGGAGGATTGGCTATTCTCACAACCAAAGACCAAGAGATGTTATCAGCTGAACACAAAGATGTTATCAAGTCCCATTTATCAGAGCTGATATTATTTATAAATTTAAAAAAATAGTGACCTCTGTTAGATGAACTACAGCACTAATGAAAAATAACACAACCTCCAAAACTCCCCAGTCATACACAACTGCACAGCTCTGACATGCCAAGGTGAGCTTTCCTCCCCCAAACTGCTGATGCAGTTCTCTGCTGACCCTGGAAAACTCTGCCACAGACTGGCAGATTATTTCATTGCTCTGAATTGACTCCTGAAAACATCTCTTTTTTTTTTTTCTGTCAGTTTGGTTCTTGGTTTCTCTGCTGAGGATAAGAACTCAGTGTGCAAATATTCGGCAATTTTCTGGTGCATACACCTATTACCTCTCCAACTTCTAACAACCTGCAGGCCACCAACAGCCACGAAGACCATCCAGTAAAAAGAAAGTAAATATTTTGTAAACTGATCCATAACAACCAACTCAAGCATGAAATAATTTTCCAGATGTAGTTAGAACTATGTAAAGCACAAGATGAAAATATTCTCGTGTGGTACCTTGCATGCTTGACCTGAATCTCATTAAAAAAGAGCAGGTACAGCCATGGAGCATCACAGGGAGTTGAGGGCTGAGGCAGCTCTCACAGGACCTGATGATGTAAGAGGAGGTATCAAAGCAGCCTGGACACCCCCAGCACAGATCTGCTCCCGTCCTGATATCAACATCTTATTCTTGGAGATTTTTGGCAGCCTCACTCAGTTACATCAACAAATCTCACTGAGTCTAACTTGATTTGTTATTGATTTCCTAGAGGGTGTACTTGAAGCAGCAATTTTAGTGATCTTTGGAGTGGAAATACAGGGCAAAGAGAAAGCTTTGCTTATAAAGAGGGACTCAAGTGTGTCACACTCCAATAAACTGAATTCAGGGGATTTTTCCAACAGAAAATCTGCAGTTTTGGGGGGAAATGCAAATAATTTCAGACACATTATCTGCTTTACTAGAAATCTGAACTACTTCAAATTCCAGTACCTGACTGTTAGCAGATCTGAAAATAGGTATCTTATCTTAAACCTGGCATATTTGTGACAGCTGTCATATATTTGCTGACATACCAGAGACGGAACTGTGGAGCTGTTGAAGCAAAAAAATGAAGCTGGTATAGGCTGAGCTAATAATCCCCAGATTGAGCTGCAAGCAGGTTCTTTCCAGGTAAGCCATAAAGCAAAGTATGTACTCAGCTGTTCACACCAGACCTGGCATTGTGACATCTAAAGGGGAGGGAAACTGTGAGCATCCAACCTGAATGGAAAATTTCAGTGTATTCACACTCGTGGAGTATCACGAGGCGTTGCTAACAGCAGTGGGTGCTGCATAAACTGTGGTTCAGGATTAAACAGTCTTTTAATCTGATTCCAGAAGAACACCAAGCATGGAGTCATCCAAATTTCACATGGTCACATGTCACAAAAAGCTCATGGTTACAGCAGAAACTGCCACTGAATGAGAGACAAAAGAGGTATGAGAAAAAGGATCCTGTACCACATCAAAAGACAGATCTGCCATTTTCAAGGCTTCACCCAGAGACTTACATATATATGTATAAACCCATAGAATCTATTTTGACTGCAAACAAATTGTATTTTTATATTAATGGAAAGTGCTTTGTCTCTATAATGACCTGTAAGTACACACTTCTGCTGTGACCTCTATAAAATCATCTGCAATCCAGGTTTTCCCTGAGAAAGCCCTACAAGCAGATTCTCATAGCACAGCTGCCTCTTTGTTAATACATTGCTTATACATGCCACTATTTTTTGTAGAGTAGCATCAACATTTTTGATCACTGAAGCTGAAGTAAATGTGTGGCAGTATCAAATGTGATGATCTTAGATATGTGAGGTTATGTATAGACAAAGACGGAGGGGTGGGGTTGCCTTTTTTTAAAATTGTGTCTACTCTAGGAGCCTCTAACTTCCTATGAAGGATTTCAGATGGCAATTAATTCTAAGTTTTCTAATCATCAAACCATACACATTTGATGCATTTTGAAATCACCTGAAAGCAGAAAGAGCAGCCTAGAACAGCTGTGTTCTGCAATAAACGAGTCATCTTTGCACACTTTTCCTTTTCCTCACTCCTCTCAATCCATTTTCTCCTAGCAGCTCCAGCAGTCGCTGCCAAGAGAAGATGTAGGAGACACAATACATTTGTCCTTGTAAGCCTTTGTCAGCCCATTTCTAATGTGATAACCTATTTTGTTTGATTAAAATGCATGAAAGTAGCTTTTAAAGCACGTCCTACTCTGGACTTTAATCCTTCCCGAGAAGAAGGGGGGATAATGAAGATTTTTGTTGCTGTTTACTTATGCCAACACTCAAAATAATAACAGTGCTTACATTTGGCTGGGATAAAAATTCCCTTTCTCCTATTACTTGGCAGTGTTTTGATTTTTTTTCAAGTTTTGAAGTTTTATGGAAGTTTCAAAGCTAGGCACCGCAAATCACATCGATTAATATGCTGAGCTCTGGAGGAAAACTGCCACGACTAAGAGGAAATGCACATATTTATATAAACAACACCAAAAAATTGTCAGTAGATATTTCCTAGAACTTATTTACTCAATTGTCTGATATGCTGTGGGTTCAGAGGCAAGTTTTCCCAGTTATATCAGAATGAAAAATGGAAATGGAAACTCAAGGCTACACATCCTTTTCAAACACTAACCAAAGACATAGACTATACTATAAACAAAAAATATAATATAAATTGGTACAGAGCTTTACTTATTTCATGTTACTTTAATGGAAGCTCTATTACCCTACAATGCCCGATTGTGACCTGGCTCTTTAGACAGTTGAAAAGGTCTTAATTTTTTATCCCTGAAATCCCACCACAAGCTATTCCAGGATTTTCTGTTGATGTATCTTCTCATTTCTGGACAAACACATTTGCACTAAGTTGATAGAACAGTAAATAAAACAGTTTGTGGTAACTACACAGATTCTATTATTATAATTGCTCTCTGAACAAGGATTTTCAGCAATGTTGTTATTTTTTAGAATGGGGGACAACGTTTAATTAGTGAAGTAATTTCATTTTGCTACAGAGTATTTAGGAGCTGAGAAATTTAGCCATCCACTTTTTCTGACATGCATCTAAAGACCTCTCTTAAAGTACAAAGAAAATCAGTTTACACCTCCTTTCTCAGTATTCTGTGAATACCTTAGGCCTCCGTTTTCTTTAGGCAAGTACTTTGAGATTTCTGCAAAGCTGGAATTCTTTGTAGCTAAGTGTGGATTTCACTGTTTCCTTCTGAGGACTTGCACTTAGCATCAGTTGCTCAGCGCTGACAGTTGTAAACCATTGGCTGCAGTGTATTTACTCTTGCAGATGTGTAACTAAGATGGAAAATAAAATATGAAACTAAGAAAACTAGTGGGAAAACAGCTTTATTTTCTTCCTTATTAAACTGACTTTTAATGACTAAAATTCATTCAAAGCTGCTTCCCTCTTCCCAGAAAGCTCAAGTTTTAGGAATTTACAGCTTAGAGAAAAACAAATTAGCTCAGAATTATAGCTGAAAAATCACATTGTGGCATGTGATGTCAGGCTGCATCAGTCTTGCTTTATTCTATGATACAACTCACCAGGACTGACACGATCCAAAGTGACTTTGCACAAGACAACATGTCAGCTAAAAAACCTGAAACAAATTACTTTTATCAACATTATAGCTTAGACAAGTCCACTTTTAAGAATGACAATTTACTGCTTTCAAAATGGAAGGTAAAAAAAGAAGAAAGAGAGAAAAGGATATAGCTAAAATGTTTATAAAGCATACAAGAACAATATATACACTAGAGACTACAGGGATTTTATTAGTTTTCTGTGTCATCTACACATTCTAGGGCAAACCTCACACATTTCTGTCATCTGCCAAGTGCCTTTGTACACACAGAGCCAATGAAAATCTAATTCAGTAGAAACACAAGAGATCATTGCCAACACACACGTGCACCCCCCACTTTCCTAAACTGATCAGGAGCTGTTCCTCCAGAAAGGGCTGAGATCAAGGATCAGCTTCAATCATTCCCCCATTAATGAGGTTCCTGCATACACAAAGGCTATTTGGAATATCCACAATGGAGTTTGCTCTGGTCTCTCTTGCTGTTCCAGGGCTTCTTGCCCACTGATCTTTGAAACAGGGAGCTCACTTTCCTCTTATCTCTTTGGGATGCTGCCTATACTTTTATTAAGGTATCAGGTGTGATGCAGAGACTGGAATAGGGTTCACAGAAAGGCTATTCAGTCAAAACAGCAAGTCATGCTACCTAGTTAAAAGTTAATTGATGTATTATAACACTTCCCAAATATTTCTGTTCTTTTTTTCCTTTTCTCTTCACGCAAAAAGTTCCTTTGTGTCCTCCCTCCACCTAAACCCACAATTTCTCCAATTATAAAACTCCACTGAAGCCAAATTCAAAGTTTGTGCATTAGCACGGGCTGTGATTCCGTGGCAGGGAGGTGCAATGGGCATCGGGTCAAATGTTGAGATGAATTGAGCTTGACATCTTTCAGGGACATTCTCGCACATCTGAATTGCAGAATGTGCTCTGTGCCAGCTTAATTCAATTGGTAACAGAGGCTTCACACTGACCACGACACATTTCCCACGTACAAGCGCTTAAGCACAATGGGATTTTCTTCTTAGAATGTTTCTGGAAACATAATGACTTAGGGATTATATTAAGAGCATAATACAATACAAGGCTAAAATCTAAGTGTTATCTTTAGCTTTCTCGGGAAAAGAGCAGTTTTTATGTGTTTTAGCAGGTCTTTCAGAATCATTCTTAAACCAGTAAAGTTATCTCCACACTAAATATATTCAGTAAGAGGCAGGATATGTCAGATATTTAGATACCTACTCTACATGGGGAAATACAGAAAACAACTGAATTTTCTACAATCTACGTGAACTCAGTGGAAAATGTCCCACAGAGTGCCTAGAAATACTACTTGCTATTGAGACTTCAAATGCCAGCTATAATCTAGACATCTGTAATCAGCCAATCAATATTTACTTTTCATAATAAAATAAGAAACCATTTTCTACATATCATCAAAAAAAAAAGCAAGCATTTAACCGTACATACTCGCATGCCTTTTAAATTGCTGTCCCTATCTTTACTCCCACTTATAAATCAAAAACTAGAAAAGGTACCAATATTTTATGCATTGCACCGTAAAAATTTAAAATCAGATTAGAAAACATGGTTGCCATGGTACCTGAGAGCTACAGTTTCATGCAAACCAATTTAACAGATGCAGAAGAATTGAACCTTACAGCAGGCATGCTATGATTTTTAGATAAACTTAAGAAGAAGCTGTAAGGGTATTTCCAGATGGCTGGATGGCTTCTTGTTCTGCATTTCAGGAAGCTGCATCTCTGTGTTTGCAATTGCTTCAAACCCTCTCGAAGGGCTGACATGTTCCAAGGGTGAAAACTGGATGTTGCTCTAGTCAGTGGGGGTTTTGCCACTGACTTCAAACTAGACAAGGTTTCCCCTTGGCTCTTTGAAGAAGGATGACAAAAAGAAGCGTTTAGGGAGGACATCGGCCTCGAGCCAACAAGGTCAGGCTAACCCACGCTATGGCCCTGCTCCCTCACTCACAGGAAATGTTCCTGCAGCCTATTTTCACAAAAGCTGCTTCTCTGGATCCCCTGAATTAAATTTAAGGGGGAAAGGTTCACAGATTAATGACAATAATTTCTATTTCGCGGCATGATTGCAGGTGTTGTACATATTCTTTTCTTTGTCCAGGGGCACCATTAGGGTGAGAGAAGAACAAAGAAAGAAACATCAGGAATACTCTGGCACATAAAAGCCAGAAATAATAGGGACTAAAAAAACACCTACTTTCCTATGCAAAAGACTTTTTTTTTTTTTTTCCAAAAAAGAAAAGCCACCTTTTTGTATTGTTCTTACATGAACATTGCACTGGAGAGCTCCTTCTCCTGACATCTTTGAAATTTGATTCACAGAGACATCTAAGTTGCCCAAGAAATTTCTACTTCTTTGACAACCAAGAGCCACCTCAACAGACTATTAAATTACTCATCAGGAGTCTGGGCTGGCCTTTCAAATTGTTTAACACCTACTATTTTCTGTTCTGGCAGCAAATTAATGGTCAGGAGACCAAGCTGGTCATTCTTCCAGATTTTTTTTTTTGACCTGGTCAAAAGACTGCAAGTTCAATGCTTTTTAAAACTTAGTCATTTCAGCATGACTAAACATTAGAAAGGTTTAAAAAAATCTGTTCCCAGCGGTTTGCTCCGTGTAATTTATCCACCTCGGCCTGTGAGCTCGTTAATAGCAAGAGCTAAATCTGAAGATGAAAAGCTGCCTCCTGTTTTGCCGGGCCACCAAGAGGCAGTGCTCTGCCTCCCACCGCACTTCATTCCCTGATTTCTGGGCTCATCCAGGAGGAGCAGATGTGGCCAACAGGCAGCCAGAAAAAAAGGAAATTGGCACCAGCTTCCTTCAGTGCTTTAGTGAGATTATTTACTCTTAAGAGACACACTCCTAAAACCAACTTCTGATCACGTCAAGTACCATAGAGGGCTTTGTGCACTAAAAGAATTTGAGAGAAAAGCAAGCCAACAAACAGGGAATCTGCCCCAGACAAGTGCCTTGATTGCTGGTATTCTGCAGCCCAACGGGATTGCTGAGCAAGAGAAAAGATAAAGGAGCCCTTTGTAGGCACTTGCAATGACACAGCACACGTGTATGCACATCATGTACCACCTTTCACTGCTTTATCCTTTGCTGCTGGGGTTTAGTTTTGAAGGAATTATCTCACTTTGTAGCACAGACGATTGCTGGTGGTTTCAGAAAGGCTTTTAGGTAGATATAACTCCCTTTAAAAATACCATTTTAACAGAAAGGGAAAAAAAAAAAAAAGATACAAAATTCCTGCTCCCTCAATGAATAATTTAATTTAGCCAAGAAAAATGAGGTATTGTGTTCAGACAGCGGCACGATGTGTTGCAGCGAGCTGTAAACTGCTGAGGCAATACCCCAGTGTCCTGACACCAAACTTGAAGGGCCACACTCTTCCCTCCTCAGATGTTTCCCTGCCTCTCCATACAGCCAGATCCCACAGAGCCACCTTCTGCTCATCTCTTCCTTCCCCATCAGGGAGGTAGAAGGTGAGGAACGGGGACAGCCACCCACAGCCACCAGGCACTGCAGCAGGTTGGGTTCATTAGAGCACTGGCACAGAAAATCTCCTCATTGAAATTCCCCTTCCTGCACCTGGAATGTGCTTTCCTCAAGGAAGCTGCACTCACAAAGTGACAGTGCCTTGCCCGCTGTGTCTGGGCCTGATTAAGAGGACACACAGAAATTTCAGATTTTTAATTCATTTCCAGTCAGCAGGAAAGAAGAGTGGCCATCCCACCCGCTGCCTATCCCTCCAAATTCAAAGAAGGGGATGTGGGATGGGAATCCCTTGAGTGGCTGCTCTGGGCAAGCCCTTCCCTCTCTGGCTGTTTTCCAGCACTTTTCCCCTCCTCTCTTCAACCTGTTTGCTGTGTCTGTATTTTAAAGGCCTCAGAAACTCTGAGGAAACAGGAACCGAGGTCTTGGGCCGGTTCCTTCTTGGCAATGCCTGGGGGGCTGCTCCAGTTTCTCTGCAGACTCAGAGCTGGTGGGACACGGAGGAGGAGATGGGGTTGAGAGACGTGTTTGCTGCAGAGTCCCATTTTCAGCAGAGCTGGAAGTTCCAGGTTAGCTGAGGTTTTTAAGGCACTCTGAGATTCTTCTATCACCCACAGGAGGAAAAGAAAGGGTATGAAAGGCTGACTTATTTAGGAGCTGAACTGGGGATGAAACATATGAGAACAGTTGAGATGCCTTGAGACAGTTTTTGAAGAGCTCACCTATTTTGGTATTTCATCTGTTATTTTTAAAGTCCATCATAACTCCTTTTTTCTGAAAATTGAAGCAATTTGGGACAATGAAACCGCAGCAACATAAAAGAATGTTCTTTACTAACCTTTGTTGTGCTGATCTTGGCAGCACAAACTTCAGTTTGTGGCAGACAGGGAGAGTAAATGTGATGAGCCACCAGCAAAGGAAGGCTGCTGTCTGCAGCCCAAGCATTCTCTTCACCCTGAAGAATCCATCTACGTGTTACACTCAAGCCTCTGCT
The DNA here is from genome assembly GCA_013399875.1 of Gymnorhina tibicen. NCBI lineage: Eukaryota > Metazoa > Chordata > Aves > Passeriformes > Artamidae > Gymnorhina > Gymnorhina tibicen. Next base: position 253,380 of record VXAZ01001887.1, on the reverse strand, counting down.
GTTTGTATAGGCACAAGGCTCAGCCTCACTTTTCTGGTTCTAATTAATGAGGTTAGAATACTGAAACACTTGATTTTTAGGGAAAGGCAACAAACATTTCAATCTCTACTCTTCTTTTCCTTGCTACCACTCAGCCTATTAAGAAAAATTATATAAGGTTCAGGCTGTTTAATTCCACTTTGAAGAATGCATTCAACAGCACTTAAAAAGTGATACCATTAGCTATTCATTTTCTCCAATATGTCTCATATTAACAATAAAGTATCATAGTGCAGAATGATTATTAAAATCTAAGCAATAGGAGCTTTAGAATAAATGAACTAGCACACTTGACTAACCTTGAAACCTGCTTTATAGATTAAAAGTGCTTTTTGCCATGAACACTTTGGTTGCTTCACTTTCTTTATATTTTTCATATCTGAATTGTATTTCATTCTTTCCCTTCATACACTTGATTCTATTCAAACAAGGCAAGTCATTCTGAAAGCCCTGAATGTGCACCTGATCACCAAGTTTTCATACTTTTAGGTCATCGGCAATGGGCTCATACTCACACCGAGGTTCTCAAAGTTTCACCAGGGAACACACAAAACCTATGCTCATGTAGAGACTGATCAATTCGATTGATCAAATTGATCAGTCAGGGCTGGTGCATTCTATCACTCAACTCCAATTTGAATACTGACCTCTAAGTTTAAAACTGAATTATTTAGAGCATTTAAATTTAGGTACCATAGATATAGAATATTATGTTTGGCAGCAACAGCATAGTGTGAATTGTGACAACAGTCTGTAATACAAAACTTCTGTTCCAACAAAAATTGCATTTCTATTGGAAAAAAAAAAGAGAGAAACCCCCCAAAAACTAAGAAACAACTCATAACAAGATACTACCAAAAGCTTGTAATTTACAGGGCATGGGAGAGAGACATTAAAATGAAGATAAATGGATAGGATAGAACAATTATAACACATAATAGATAAGAGAAAAGAAAAGGGGGAAGAAGTGTAACAGAACTGAAAATAAACTTGCACCTTTGTGGTTTGTGTACACATGCAACTGAAAGGTAAGCAACAAAAATTGCATGAAGAAACAACATAAAAGGCTACTTGAGACAAGATAACAAGCAAAATCAGTGTAAAGCCACTTCAAGTCCAAAAAGAAATGAAAAGGAATAAAATGGAAATCAATAGTATTTAAAAGGATTAAAAACAACAGCCCATCCATAAAGCACTTTTCCCTTCTGTTTTTTAATGACTTTAACATCTAGAGCAAACAGCACAGGCCACAGTGCTGCAGATGGCTGCACAGCAATTTGTTCCTGTAAGGAAGGCTATCATATTTGTTAATTTATCTCATTAGCAAAACAATCAGTTTTATTTGAGATGAGCACAAAATCCTTTGACATTCTGTGCCTGTGCAGAACAGGCTGGTGGTGGGAGGGCAGAGCACAGATCCACAGTTCTCCAGCAGGGTCGGTGTGTTTGTTTGGTATGAGTGTTCTGTTACCTGCAGGCAGGGAAAGGGCCAACATCCCTTCCTGCATGAAGCTGAAATGGTCATATTTGCAGGGAAAGGGGTCTCGGGAATCTCATCCTAACCCACTCCTCACATCCACAAATGAGCGTACTCCAGCAAATGCCATTGGCTTTCCTTGCCAGGCAGTGAATGGCTAAAAGCAACAGATCCAGGCAGCCATAGATCTGACAGTTCTTTCTATTTGTTGCTCTTCCACCTGCTCGAGCTCCTACTTCCCCGCTCTGATGTGTGCTGGTGTGTAAGAGACGTGCATGAGGTGCACAGGACAAGAACCCTCGTCTGCTCCCTGTCTCCGATGGAGCAGGGGCGCACTTGGGTAAAGGAAAAGTTGGAGCCTTTGGCCATTACAAGAAGGTGTGGGATGAGAATCGTTATTTTGACAAGAAAGGGGAAAAAGAAATCACAGGAGGAAGGATCAGGGCTCATAGTTAAAAGCTACAGTTCTTCATGGATTCTTACCTCAGGGTCTAAAATTATTCCTTCATGTTCAGAGGCCCACATTCTATCATGGAAATAAATTCCACTTTCATTTTATGCCAAGCCCCAGCTTATTTACAAGTCCATGTAGGCAGCTGATTCCTGGCACTCTCTGGCCAAACAATGACTAATTGTTACTGACTTCCCAGATGGTCATTCTAATAACTGGAGAAGGGCAACCAACCCAGCAATCAGGTTTCATTTAGCTGAGGACAGCACAACAGCTGTCTTTTCCTTTCCTACACACTCAAGCAGAGCTTTCTGTTGTTCCAGTAGTCTCTTGAGCACGCAACAAATAGAGCTCCAATGAGCTGGAAAGCCCTGCTTTAGATGATGCCTTGCTGAGTTCTAACCCCCCTCTCCCTTCCACACTGCTCTGCATTTCTCTCCACTGCAGTTACACTCTAGCTTTTGGTGGGGAAAGTGGCTTAAATGCAAGTGCTGCCCCCAGCCTGTTCAAAGGTGTCTTATGACAGAGCATCCAAAACCCCCGCAGAAGTCAGAGCCTTTGCAAACTGACAGCTCAGTTCAGTTGGTTCTCACTCAGCTTGGGATGAACTGGTCAGTTCTGCAGCTCTGGATGCCATTCTGAAAGAAAGGCATACACAGCTCAAATGGAAAGGCTTTTCCAGAGGAATATTACAGCCATGGAAAGCAAAGGAGGTCAAACCTTTGCCTGGGAAAAACTGTTCTGGCTTAAAGGCCAAATAAGCCAGAGGAAGCTTTGAGGCAGAGACAGTCTGGCACATGCTCTGAGGTAAACACTGAAACCGGGATGATAATTCCTGCAACAGCTTTGGCTGCAGCAAAATTAAAACTCTTTCAACTGTGTGTTTGCACTTCAACAGAACACCATTTCTATCCTAAATGTATCTCTGAATGTGTTATGGTTCCTGACTTCCAGACTGAATACACTTCAGCCAAGTGCCAATCTTGAAATGTTATCAGCTACTGAGTCTAATATTATCTCAGGTGAGAAATCAGATCTCCTCCACAGAGTTTTAATTTGTCACATTTCTTTCCTTGGCTTTCTAGTCCAGCCATTTAGACCGTGTGTTTGGTCCCGTATTAGCCCAGGAGCAGCAGGTTTAACAGACCACACATGAGGCAGGATGCAAACCTCGGAAAGCTGAGGGAAGAGGAGATTTTTAGCAGGTACATCTTACCCAGGGCTTGTCCTGACCCTGGTTGTCACCACTGTGCTCCAGTTCTCAGCGGTGCCAGCACCAAAAGCCCACTGGCTGCCTTCTTCCCGGGGCAGGATTTGGATCACCCTGCAAGCCATGTAAGAGCAGAGCTCCTCTGCTCATCCCCTCGTGCAGCTCCACCACTGGAAACCCTTCCCTAACAAGTCTCAGGTGACCTACCCTACATTAGCCATTTGCAGAACAATTACACGGGTAAATGCTACAAATAGCTAATCCCAGCACGCTTCCCCCTTTGTTTCTTTCCCTCCTGAAAATATCAGACCAGGGAAGTCAAGACTTGTAGCACAACAGAATTCCAAACTGCTTCTTTCCTTGTGGTTTTTAATTGCTATCGTGTTGGAAATATGAAGATGGCATTACAAATTGTTCCTGAAGTCCTTTCACTGGGGAATATTATCCTCTTAATGCCAGAAGATGAGTTTGCAAATAATAGGGTTTTCTCGTGTATCTGAAAGGGAATATATTACCCCAAACTTTAAAGGTAAACCACACCATTTGGGGGGGCTGGTAAATCACTTTCCAGCTAGACACAATTGTTGCAAATGTAGCGTATCAGATATTCCTGAATGATTAATTTCAAAGTGCATTTAATAAGCCATATGGCTTCTATACATGTTACTTTTTACGTATAGCATTTCCTATGAAATCACATAGGTATGCAAAACTTGTGTACCAGAACTGGGATATCCTAAAGTATTTGAAATTTTGGGACTCAGAAATTATTCCACATCTTTTCAGCAATTATCCAGAATTATGAATAGACTTAGTGACTTCCAGTTAATAAAATAAAAGATTCACTGCTATCAGAATTAAAAAATATTTACTGATGAGTGCTTTTCTTTCCATTTGGCATCTTTTTTTATCATTAGTCCTAAAGTTTCTGAATTTGGGTCTGAGGAGTGTTTCTGGCTTGTGAATCCCAGGAGGGGAGATGAGCATAACCCCAGGGTATATGGATTTTCTTCATGACTGGAACTGAACGGGAAATCTTCAACTTAGGATATGAACTTCTGCTGGGCTGGGCAAAGAGTTTAAACTCTGAGCATGAGAATGCAAAGCTTCAGCATTAGACTGGCACAGAAAGGGCACTTAACACACTGTAGCATGTAGCTGTGTTTAGGGAGACTGTTAATGCCCAATAAATATTTATTTCTGCAAAACTGTCTCCAAGTAGGAGCCTAACTCGAGCCAAACATATCTGAATCTAAATATGAACATAACCTAATAAAATGTTTTCATTTTTAAATTATACATTGCATTCAGGATTTTAGAATACATCAAAAATTCTCTTTGTTAGCTTGGATTAATATTTTAAAGCTGGAAGTGTGACAAGGAGACAAAAGGAGTATTGTAGCAGATTAAACAAAAAACACCCTTGCCACATTAAAATAGCTTTTAGAAATAAAGGGACAGCTGTTCACAGGATGAAAAGAAGTTGGAATAAATGAAACAACTACATGATGCCTTGATAGCCTGATGTATGCACTCCAATGCCACAGATCTCTCTTTGTACAATATTTATATTTATTTCTCAGTAAGATTAACCGTGTTCTTATTAGTCATTTGCATTTATGACTTGGTTTCAGAACCACTCTCAGATCCCCTCCACATCTCAGTTTTGCCTCTAAGTGTGAGAAGAAAAACAACACCTGTGCCCTGCAAAAGAGCAGAGTTCCTGCAGAACATAAACTAATGAGAGGTCAGGCCACTTTTTTTTTCCTTTTTCTTTACGAAATAGTCTGAGCATGAGCATATTCCCCAATTTTACTTCTATAACAAAGGAAAAGCTAAACTTTTCTGCAAGCTCCTTTGGATAAGTAAAATAGCAGATATTCTACCCTGTGACTGTATCTGACGGCCCAAGGGAGTCCTGTAAACCTTGGAACAGGAGGTAAGGATCTCTCAGCTCAGAGGCCACAACTCCATTAAATGCCAGCACACAGGCACGTGTGACTGCAAGGCAGAGAGGAAAATTAAGATGTTTTCTGAAACGTAGTTAGATCAAACATGAACCCCGTTTTTCCCAGTAGGCTGGTAACTGGTTTGATTTTAGGGCTGGCAGCTCACCCCAGGAGCCCCCTCTAAATCAGTGTCTCTGCTTGAACTCCTCTGCACATCAGAGGTGAGAGAGGTGAGGGAAAGCCAAGTTGTCAAAGCAAGGAGAAGAGCTTGTCTGCCCCCCAGCTCAGCTGGGACAGCAAAGGTGCCCTGCTAAAGGTGTTCTGTGGCTCTCAAAAACCTCCAGACAGCCCTGACTCCCACCATGCCAAACACCCCCCAAACAGCCACGGGAGTTTCTCACCCGGCTCTTGGTTATTTCTGCAATCACTGCAGCTGAGCCATGGGGGAATTCTCCACAGCAGAGCCCTACCACCACCCTGTTGACAGAACTACTGCTAAAGCTCCTCAGCACGTGGAATTCCTGTTCTGGAGAGCAGTCCTCAGTGACTGCTTTCCCTCAGGAAGAAGGGAATTTCCCATTCTCTGCCAGGCTTGGGGATTGCCATGTCTCAGAGCTGGCTGGCAGTGGGGAGGTGAAGGTGAGCAAGGAGAGATGGGCACAGCTCGGGGGGTTCAGGCCTTGAGCAGAGCACTGGGTGAATATTCAGTGACTGAGGCACTGCAGGAGGGCTCCAGATGAAACCACCGTCCCCTGTGCACCTGCACCATAAACCTGTCATGTCCTGTCCCATGCTGGGGTGTCAGGGGGGAAATAACTGCCAGTAAAAGGGATTCTATTCTGTCTCTGCTAACCACCATTTCACCAGTTTACCCTTCAGAAACATTCCATTTTGTCTGCTTGCAAAATTACTCCTTAGAATATTGATCCATACGGGCAGTGCCTGGCCTGAACTTATTCATTAGAGAAGGATTAAGGTGGGCAAGAGAAAAAAAACAACATTCTTTGGAGTATATAAGCAGTGTGTTAGAAATTAAACACCACAAAAGTGAGTCATAGGGTAGAACAGATCGATGGTGAAATTCAAATGAATGCACTTGCAGCTAACAAGTGATCCAGAAATGCTGATTCTCCCTGCAGGGCAAGTGCTGTGCTATAAAGGAAACAAAACAAAAATGAATTTATCATACTGTTCTTCACTTGAAGCAAAGTGTGAATACTTGATAAGAAAAATGTATAAAGTTGAAAAATAAGATTAATGTAAAACAATTTTGCTTTGCTTTTTGTCCTCTTGCTCACTGTGAGCAATACTCTCTACACATTACTAGTCCACTATAAAACAAGAAAAGTTTCAGGAGAAATCTCTAGAGAAATCTTGAGGGCAGAATGGGAATAAAACCCCAAACAAACAGCAGACCTGCTTTCCTGCCCTGTGGCCTCCTGGCCCAACGCTGTGTGCACGGATCCTGCTTCATTCCTGCTTCCACGAGCAGGGAATGAGCCCGAGTGCTAATGAGGGATCCACACCTCGCTACCTGAAACTCCCTAAACAAGCAGGCTTAAGGCTGTTTTACATTCCACGGTGGGATAAACAGGATACAAGATGCTCCGAGGCTTGGGAGTCATAAAGGCAGTATAGAGTCCTTGGGTTTTTTGATGTATTTTTATTCTGCCTGCACTGGAGGTGAGGGCTGACTCCATAGCTCGATACCCTGCTCAACAACTTGGATGCATCTTTTTGGACATTGATTTTAGTGTTTGGAATTATTTTGCTGAAGGTCTCTCAGCAAGTGTGTGCTGAAAGAAGAATGATTAAATAACTGGCAAGAGCCTCCTGTTTACCTGAGAAATCCCTTCATGGCAGACACAGATCTAAAACCTTGCTATTTTTCTGATTACGTGTGATTTAAGGCAAAACTATATAAAGTAGCAGAGCATGATGTATGACTGGTCTTTCCCCACCATTTCAGTGTCACAGTCCTGCCACATATTTTTGGGGAGTAATTTGTCACTGGCTGGTAGTCTAATGCATGTGTGGCACATTATACCACTCCTGGTGCATGAATCTCAGAGATTCAGTGAAAGGAGCACATGATAAACAGGTCAGGTTTCTGGACATATTTTCTAAACAGGAATGACAGAATTCTTCTTTGTTATTTTCAGACAAAGTTCTTTTCCTTTGACTCTGCTAGAAACAAACAGCAGAGACAAAATGAATCCCAGACTTTTCTGACCGTGTCTGCTTCCTTCCATCGAGTGGTGAGAATGCACTGCCTCCTTTAGGGTCTTATTCCAGCTTGGTGGTTTCCAGGAACACATTTCATATCACTCCTAGACTTGTCTGAGAATTGTTCAAAGTATTTTTTATAAAACTCAAAACAAACTGAGCTGTTTGTAAGTGTAATTTGTAAACAATAAAACAAACAAACAAGCAAGCAAACAAAAAACCAAAAAAGAAAATATGTCTTTACCATCTTGTGGGCAATCACACAAAGCAGCTCTACTATGTAAATAGTTATATGAAATATTTGAAAATGTTAAGTAAAAATAAAAAGTTACAAAATACTAGAGGGAGGGTCACAGCTAAGAGGGACCATTTTGGGTGTCCCTGCTTTATAGCCACAAAAATCAAGAATGATTCCCACATCATGTCCATACCTCTTGATTTAATTTGCACCTGCTCCATTGCAATGTAATGAAGAACTGTTGCACCTTTAGGTACCTAGGAAGCTTCAAATTAAAATATCAGAATTTTCCTAGAGCCAACTGTCATTTATTAAGATCATTTCTCTTCTAGCACAACTGAAGAATATTTTTATAATGAAAAGATAATTTTCCCAGGTTTTTTTTTTCCAGAGGCAAATATTTCCCTATTCAATGCTCAGTGTATGATGCAGATTAAAGATCATTTGTACAAGAATACTTAATATAATAAATACTTCAGTTAGGAATACTAGTATGAAACAAAACATTAGGTGCAAGCATCTACTTAATTTATATGATTCAAAAATCTGGGGATGCACTACAAACACTCTGTGGGCTGTTTTTCAGACAGAATGTCTCAACCAGAGCCACTGAGCAAGAGACACTGGAGAGAAAAATCACATAAGAAATGAAATGGGGGGGGTCGATTGGTACAGCCACTACAACATTTAAGAAACAGTTTAGATAAAGCTGAAGGGAAACCATAAAAATGCTGTGACATTATATTTGTGATCTCTGATTTTTTGCATGACTGGGATTGTCCTGGAATCCCATACCCTACTTATCCCCAGTTTTTAATCCATACCCTACTTATCCCCAGTTTTTAATTGTTGATCTATTTAGGAAGAAGCACAAACCAAGCCAGTGTAAATCAACAGACTTTAAATGAAACCATGGTTTGTCCAAATAAAGGAATCTATGTCATGTATATTTTTAAACCTGAAAATAATATAGCAGATACATTAAAGAAGATCTAACTGTAGTTCAGTCTCCTCTGGGCATCAGGATGTAAACACACTTGTTCTGCATCACAAATAATACACCCGATCAATGTTCAGCCTTTGAAAAATCTTGAACAAAGTTTCCCTCAGAATGATCAGAGGCAATCACACTGTGGGGTTGCTGCTTAAAAGCTTTTACAAGGGTGTTCACAGTAGATTTCACGTGGCTTGAATACCCGCTGTGGTTACCTAGAAATGTAGGGATGCTGCTGGATGCATCCCATGCAGGTTTGGTAGCTCTGTGGGTATCCACAGAGAACAGATCAGCTCCATGGGCTGATGCTGGAATGCCTCCTAGCAAGACAATTTTTGGAACTAAACAGCAGCACCAGGCTCAGCAGTTACAAAAGAACATCTACTAAAAGCAATCTAAATATCTAGATTTCCAGATTACAGAGACACAGACCCAAGGGCTCTGCTGGCAGCTCAGTAAAATCCGTGAGGGACCGACCCCCTGCCTGCAGCACTCCCAGGAACCACCATCACATTCCCCAAGCCCCCAGGCAGGAGGAGCAGGGACTGCTGACGAATGGGTTTCATTTCTTTAGACACACACACTGAACCTGACGGTGCTTTTTACGTTCATGGGGGGTTATGTGCACAAATACCAACGCAGCACTGCTACAGCCACGCTTAAATCTAACCCTAAAGTGTCCTCTGGCTCAAGACAGTAACAAAACAACCCTTCAGAGACCAACAGTGCTGTGTTTTGGAGGATGCATAGTCTAAGCCTGCATTTATTAGAAAACCTGGCCACTCATCCTGCAGCCTTCTAAGATTTGCCAAGCTGAGATGACTTCAAACAAGCATGATCAGCACTCACTCACTTTGTGCTGATGTAAAAGCAGAATTCAGCTCAGTGATATTGCTGCAGTTGGCTCCTACTCCAGTGCATAAAAAATTATTGATCAATTTGCAGACCACTTGGAGAGGCAGCCTGAGGAGCTGAGCATGAGATACCCACAGAGAACATGACAATTCCTCAGCTACTTTAAAAGTACAAAGAAAGAGAAAGAAATTTTGTGTAAGATAATAAATAAATTGTGTATTTGTGTATTATTAGCCAATAACTTAAATAATATTTAGATTTAAATAATAAAGACAGAACTCTAAGGTACAGAGAAACTTCTTTATAAAGGAGAAGGTTTGTCCCTGGAAGAGACCTGTCCTCAAAATCACTATTAATTCAGTAACAAAAAGCTTTTCACCTTTATGGATAGCAGCTGTAGCAATGCCATTCATCTTTTATATCTGCACTATTAAAAAAAGAGGAATACTCATAAACTTAGAATGTCAAACCTAAAATCTTGATCATAATTGGGAGCAATACTAAATACTCCCCCAAAGTTGGTTTGGCCTTCCTGTTTCATTCATGATAACCAGAAGTTATGGGTCAATTACAGAGTTCATAATCCAATACTACAATTATGCAGAAAGATGAGATATTTAACTCATTCTGCCTAAAACTGAATTTACACAGAATCAGTTATCCTAAACATTGCAACATCAAACTTGATATACCAGATTCTGTCATAACAATCAAAAATACTTAGTGCTTCCTTCAATAAACCTCCTTAGGTAATTTATTCCACAAATTCTAAACCCATTAAATTCACAGTTATATTTATTGGTTAAATAATCAATAACCCATCACTAAACCCAGCAATTCATGTTTTCAATCAATGCAATAGTTGTCTAAAATCTTTTCTTTTGCTTCTGCCTATAATGTTGTACACTGACACTTCTGAATAAGAGGTACAGATTGTGGAAGGTTTTTAGTGTTATGATGATTTAATTTTCAATTCTTATGTTATTTTCCATGGCTAGAAAATTAAAAATGTCACAAACTGTTGTAGAGTTATCTTATTCTTCCAGTTCCCCTAAACCAACATTAAAATGCCCTAGTCCTTTGCTTATAATTTTCAGAGATAACGCTTTGAAATTTAAGAGAGATGTCAAAGATGAGAGATCCCTTTCCTTCCCTAAAAATCTGGAAGTTTGGATCCCCTCACCCATTCCACCTGCTGGGCTGCTTTTGGCTCTGCCTGTCACTCTTGAGACCCTCCTCTAAATCATCAGGTTTCTTGAGTCTGTTCCTCTCTCACCCTGTCCTGTTCCTTCTACCAAGGTGTACCAGGGAGGGTGAAGAGCCCCATTCCCTTCTGGCAGTTCAGAGGAGAACTCTGCAGGAAGGGGGGTGGTGGCTGAGTGTGTGGAAGAACTCAGTTCCCTCCTTTTATGAGCCAGCCACGCTCGGAACAATGGAGAAGAGCATGGCAAGGCTTCTTTCCCGTTTTAATAGGATATGAAATGAGCACGAGTAATAAAAGTAACAGCTCAAATTGAAGGGTCGCAGAAGAAACTGCAGCTCGTGGATCATCCCATGATGCACTCAGAGCTGGAAGTGATAAATGGGCTACCCCAGACCTGCCTACAGCAGCATCTCCAAATGCCACTGGAAGAAAATGTTCTCTGCCTAATTTTTCCTCCTAACCACTGCATGTCATTTTTGGAGTAAGATGATTTTTCTTCTTCACAGGAGCCACCCTGCTTGCTAAGCAGTTTTGCCACAAACCAGGGAACAGAAAAGAATGAACCTCACTAACAACTTCATGCCTTTCTTCGTGTGGGTTTTTTTTCTTTTACTGTTTCAAGCCACGGCTCCCAAAAGGAGGTAAATACCTCACTGTGTAACTTCAGAAAATACCAAAGTTTCATTAGGATCTTTGGCCTGTTTGTTTAACAGAATTCCAGCAAGTCCTTGTACACAGAAAACAAGTTTCTCATATTTTGCAGGTAATGGTGAAGTATGAAAGGCTATGGGTTTTTTTACAATCATTATTTTTCTTTTAACAAATAGATTCTATTTAGGCCAGGTTTTCTGAAGCATTTAGACCTGTACATCACATCTCATTACAGATTCTTCTATGAATTAAATACTGTCCTTTCTTAAGGTGAGAAGCAGCTGCTCTGACTATACAGACTTTGTTCAGTGGAGATTGAGAAATTTCATGGTCCTGAATCCCAATTCCATTTGGATGTCAGGCAAAAATACTGCAGGAGCAAGGCAGGAGACCTTGATGCTACGAGCAGGTCACATTGCTGTGAATGTCTGAACAGAGTAAAAGTTTATAGACCCTTGTTTTCCTCAGCAGGAGCTTATCAGAATAGTTGGTGTTCAATATTTAACATGTTCCCCCCACCAAAGTTACACTTAGGCTGAAGGTATGTTTTAAATAAAACATTAATGTATGTACTATCAGTGGGAGGGAACAGAAAGTAAAAACTGTCTAGATGTTGAGCCTTAAACACATCATTATTTCTGTTGGTTCCCTTTATGTCCCAAATTTTGTTCTCGGGATAGCCATAGGCTGTAACCCCTTTGAGTAATGTACTTTTTCTTTCTTCTGCTTCTACTTTTTTCAATCGATTTGGGAGAAAAGCGAGTTTTAATGATTTTTTTTTCTTTTGCCTCAAAGACAATGTATTTATTTTTTAATATTCAATAATGATTTTCAACATCCAAACTCTGTCTTTGAGGTGCTTTCCCATATATTTACTTTCTTATTTGTATCATATGAAAATTAAGATTGGTCAAAAAATTCCTAATTTTTTATTCATTTAAAGATAATTTTTTTCACCCTTTAGAAAATACCCTTAGAAACAGATTCCTTCATGTCTTTGAAAGAAACATTTCATAATATCCACCAGAGAAAAAAAGGCATTGCTGATAACATTTCACAGGTCATAGGTACCACACCAAATCTTTGAATGCCTGATGAAATTAGGTAAAAATGTTTAACTTTCATCTGGGCTGTTATAAAACCCCAAAGTTTCGATACTGTGGCAAAGTTTCTTCCCTAGCTGCAAATTCTCAGTACCGAACACAAAGAGCTGCATAAGCAGGAGCAAGATGAGGATCTCTCAGTTGATTGTATGAGCAGAACAGAGAACACACTGACACCAGAATTACTGTCCCTGATTAGGGATGAGCTGCTGTGACCCGCTGCACCTGTGCTTTTGCTTTGTCATTTATGCATGCCAAGGTTGTCTCCATCCTGCTTTAAAAGCAAAGATAACAAAGAACTCAAAATGCTTGAATGGCTGTAATTTTCTACATAGAACTTATAACATTATAAAAGAACTAATGGGCAATCTGAATAGGTAAAGGAGAAAAAATAAAATAAATTGGTCTAGCAACATTTAAATGATGGCAAATGTAAGTTTAATATAAAACCATATTAGAACAATTGAGAATCACGAGAGGCTGATTTATTATTTATATAGCACACTAAAAGTTATCTGTAAAGGAAATTGTGTAATATGCAGTAAATTAGACAAAGCTGCGCTATAAATTGGGATTAAATCTTAAACTGGGTTTAATATTTAATGTGCTATCATGACTCACATTTTCAATAACGCTTGTTCAAAGTTCAGGAAGAAGTGTGAAAGCAGACAGAGGAGGAGCAGTTGCCAACCTTGCCTCTTGATGATGCAAATTAAATCAGATCGTCTCTTAATTGCCAAAACCATACAGAACTAGCACAGGTCCTCTGTTGAGGAACGTGATCCAAAACTCACTAGGGATACTGGAAAAACTCTCATTAAACTCGTTAGAGTTGAGGTCACAGTAACTGCACAGGGTGCAAGGAGATGGGTTCTTGTACATAGGAGAATGCATTTCATAAGTTAAAACTTGCTTATTTGTGGAGTTCCACCTAAAGTCCTGTGGAACACTGATTTCAAGGGTATTGACCTGCATGGCTTAGTCCTGCCTCAGACATTTAGTTTTTGCACTACTGTGAAAAAACAAATTGTCTCACTTACAGTCTGTGGCCTTAACACACTGTGCAAGGAAAATAAATCAAAGTCCTTGACCGACAAGGTTTATAACAGAAGATGTCAAACAACAGGCAGACAAAACAGGGACAGTTCAAGGAAACCATGACACAGCTTTGGTCAGCACTTTAGGCAGTGATCTCAGCACACTGGCAGCCTGACTCCCTCAGGAGAGCTTTAAAGAGGAAATGGCTTCGTTTCACTCAGGGTTAGAGGGAGTCTCAAGGGCAACGTGGAAAAGGCACCAAAATCCTACATGGACTCTATGGCGCTGTTGTCAGGCTGGGGGGAAAGTCAAGCTACAACCTCTTCATCCTAGAAGAGGACAGAAAAAGTGGGATACGGCTTTACAGAAGGAAAAATAATTAATATTTCATCAAGTGGAGAAGACAAGCACAGAATCTAAGGTAATATTTCAGCAGCAATAATCTGAATGGAAATGAGTGGGTGATGTTGTTGGTCAAGACCATGGGAGAGGATTTGCACTACTAATCAAGACACTAAGTGATCCTTTATCTGCATGATACTTAACTTGTGGATCACTAAGAAAAGTCCTATCATAGGTATTCTTTATGAAATAAGTTGCAAAATATAAATATATTTATATCTGTGCATACGAATAAAGAGATGTCAGGGTAAAAATATTACATATTTCAACTCTTCTCTATCATACTAAAATGCCAGATGTCTAAATGCATGAATATGCTGAATCACAATCTGGCCAGTCTGTCTGACAGTTCTCTGCCTGTTGTCTGGACAAACCCTCAGGAGTTTTGTTTGAGTTTAATTTGACTTCAGCAGTTTCACTCCTGTGCCCTGCTCTGTTTGATGCCCATCACTCCCCTAAAAGCATCACAACTGTGAGTGGAGCAGATTTTGAAAGAAATGGTGTAATTTGCAGCTTAGACTTTAATAATCTTTTTAAGGCTAATGTGTTCTGCACAAGAAATAATATTTAGTTGTCTGGACTGTTTTGAGCTGCTTAAAACGCCTAATTGTCATTTTGATGAATGTAAAATAGGCATAAGGCAGATAAATGTCCACAGTGAATTGGCATTACAAATGGCAATACTTCCTAGCACTGCTGCTGTAGGAAATGTGGATTTTAATTAGTGTTTTACTTTAAAAGATACTGTTTTGCACATGAAAAGATCTCCTTATCTGCATGAACTTCAAACTGCTGAGCTAAGCAGTGTAGCTGGAGCTTTCCTTGAAGGACAAAGGTGACCCTCCATTAACAACCTTTTTGGGACACACTGCTCTGTGGTCACCTGGTTCAAGGACACGGTTTCTGTACTAAAAGATGTTTCTATGACAAAAGACAGCCTCCTCGAGTCTCTTCAGCTCCTGTAGTTTATTTCTTCATTATCTTTAGAGTTTGTTTGTGGCTAGTTATGATTCCAGTCAAATGTGACACAAATCCAAAATTATTGTGCATTAATGGCACACTGACTGTACATTATTAGTGCAATATCTGGGCCCAAATAAACAACAAGAAAACTTACATTACCAAAAATACAAATATCTAGGAAAAAAACCCCAACAAGGACCCACAACACCCTCTTGAATTAACATATTTTGGAAACCAGTCCAATTTCCCCCCAACCCCAGTGTCAGTAAGAGTTTTAGATATTACCCTAAATACCTTTTTTTTTAATTTATAACAGCCCCTCTCTTTACAGTTCCACAATAATATAGTTTCTAGATTGTACTTGTATCTCTGTCTGTCTCCCCTCCCAGCTTTAATTTATTTCCATCCTCATTACAAATATCTGAAAGCCAGCAGCAGTGTTTGGGAGCTGGCCTGACTAGGCTGCTTTTTATTATCTAGCAAATCTGATAAAAGATGTGACGATGTGTTTGATTCCCAAAACTATCCAGTCACTTTATCTGTTGTTGAAAGAAAAGTGACAAATTTTTGGTTCTCAAGGGAAAGGTAGATTAGCAAGTAAGGATTTCCATGAAAAGCACACCATTCTCTTTCTGCTCTATTAGAGTCCATGTTTATCAGGAGTTTATCTATTTATTTTCCCAAAGAATATTTTAAGTAAAGGTTTATCAATTTCTGGAAAGCCTGGGCTACATTGCAGGCTGTGAAAGAAACTGCTGTACTTCTTTTTGCTAAAGACATCTGATGTTCAGAAGGTAAAGGATAATAAATTAGAATTCCAGACATTTTCTGCACCTGCTGCCTCTGGCCTCAGTCCCAGGATAACAACAACTGAAACCATCCCTAACAGCACGAGCTTGACAGCAATGGGGACAAGACCCACTTGTCACTTACACAACATCTCCCTCCGTAATTAGAGATTTTAAAGGATATTCCTGCAGACTGGGGTTCCTATCCAGCGTGGCACCAGGTGCACAGGGCCACAGGGCCAGGCCTGACAGAGCTCCACTGCCTTCAACATTTGGCTGGAAAAGTCAGGCAGGGTGGGAATTGGGACACAGCTCCGGCTCTGCTGGGCCGTGCTTGGTGCACAACTACAACCACAAAGCCTCTCCCGTGGGAGAAGGAACTCTGGGAGTGCTCCTGTGTGTGTTCGTTCCCCAGATCAGCACCTGAAAATGCCTCTCACTGCAGATCAAAGATGATAGGATAGATAAATAGTCCATTTAGCTATTTCCAGGTGTGTGTCTCTATATATTATTACCACTTTCTTGGAAAAATGTAGCTCAGGTAAATGTAAGCCAGTCTCCTCCTGGAAGAACACACTCTGAAATATATTTCTGGTGCTGATTATAAGCTAAGAATAATTTATTTTAAAAAAATTCTCAGCAAGAACATATCCAATCTTTATCATGATATGAAAAAACATTATGATTTCCAGCTTGGTATTATTTTTATGAGATCCATTCTTTCTTAATAGAAACTTGAATAAAAACCGGTCTGGCCAAACCTCTCTATTTTATTTCCTTTATTGTAACCATTAAATCAGCTTTCATTTCATTACTCTAATTGTGCCTGGGAGCAGCAACTGCCACCTTAAGGCACATAACCTAATTTAAAATGCTCACAGCTCATTCCACCTTAAAATATATTGCAGTACTTAGGTTCAGCACAGCAGGTCAAGCTATACAACAGCACTCTTGTGATCAGAGGACTTTTTGGCAGTTAAATGAGGAGAAAGACTGAGGCAATGTAAAAAAAAGTAACATTTCTCTTGCTTAAAAGATACACAGTAGTTGACATAACCATTTTTTATTTGTACCTTAAGTGTCTCCAGAGGATTCTTATTTAGGTAGAGATTTCTCACACAAGGAGCATTTCTTGGCACAGCACACAAACATCTAATTCACTTGGATGATTTTTACTGCAGGGATTATACATGTAAAGAGCCACCTTGCTGGGCTGTGAGGGGAAAATCCATAACGATGATGTATTTATCTGTTTGTGCTACTTGTGTGGGCCTTTCCCCCATTGTTTCTGACTGTTCTCAATCTTTACCTATTCCAGGTCTCCCCGTAAACTGCATTTCCCTCTATTTTATTTATGGGGAAGGGAGACACAACAATTAAACAACTACCTAGCATTGCATAGGGGTGCAAAGACAGAGCTGGCATCTAAATTTAGCTCTCCTGCTTCCCAGGTGAGTGCTCCATATAAAAGGTGCTGTTGTACCTACTCCTCCTTTCCTCTCTCGTTACGCAGTGAGCAGACTCACATTCCCTACATCATTATTTCTAAAAGATTTTCCTCTGGCTGAGGGATTCCAGCTCCTGTAAACAAGTTAAATACTCTGCTTGAGGAGACGTGGGGCAGATCTTCATTAGCAACAAGTGCAATTACAAACCTGAGCTGCTGTAAGGTGCAATAAAGGGGCAAACCCAACATTTCCAGTCTTTAACATCTCTGAAGAGCCCAGGAGCACATCCCACCCACCTGAAATCCCTGCCTGCAAAGCTCTGTAACCCAGGGCCTCGGCCTGACTGGACCAAAAAAAGCCAAAAAGGAGACAAATCCATGAGGGGAATCAGGATCTGTGTGGTGTGCAAGGTCCAAGGGAATTCAGTACAAACAACTAATAAATATCTGCAACCTGACTGTTTGCTTTGGAGGGAGAAGGGAGATTTTCCTTTGTCTTGCAGTGAAACAGGCTGATAGGAAATAACTCTCCTTGGAAGGCAGCAGCTACGGAGCTGCTCATTTCACCAGCTACACGGACTCCAACTGCACCTCAAAGCCAGAGGCACTGAGAAAGGACCAAGCAGCCCCTGGACTGGACATGAACATTGAATGGACCCATTCCACTCGTGAAGCTGTTTTGGATATGAGAAAGCAAGAGATGCATCAGTGGATCTTGACCAAAAACCCATAATAATCCTACTTTGACACAAGTCTATGTGTAACAGCTGTATAAGTACTTGCACAAACACATATTTACATATTTCTAGATACACACATGCCCCACCTATCTATAAAACAGGTTCTCAGGACCAAGATTCTCATCTGTTCAAATATGTGTTCAAAAAAGGCAAAATACAGATTTTAAAACTTCCTCAAACCTTCTTTTTGTAGGTATTTTTAAATAAGTTTTTTCCCTTCAAACAAATCAGCATATTTTAAAAGTTCTTCAACTGAAGTGTCATTGATTAAATACTCCAGGCTGGGGAACTTCACTATGTGATAAGAATGACTTAGTTGTGAGCTGAGGCATCCCAAAATGACAGTTTTCAGAAAACCCTGATTCTGTTTTCATAATGTAAATTAGATGATTGAGTGGCATATGGTTATCCTGTTGTTATGACATAGCCGTGTGTATTTTCTCTGCATCAATAAAATTAGAGCTTGGAAAAAAAGCTCTTATTTAAACTGGAGCATGAACAAAGCCCTAATTTAAGCACCTCACACACATAATGTGCAGGGATATAGGTATACATATGCATAAGCTTGATCCACATTACAGCTGACATCAACCTGCTTCGGAGGTAAGGACACCGCAGGTCGCTGGAGAGCCACAGTTACTCCACCAGCCAAACTGCTGCTCCGGGATCAGGTCATGGACTTCACCTTCTCCTCAGTGCAGCGAGGTGAAGCCCTCCACAACATGGCATCACTTCATTTGAATTCCTGATTATTAGGAGCCTGATTCTCAACTGTTGTCTTTTAGTCTTTGAATTGTTTTTCACAATAGCGTCAAATTTAGTGAAAATACTTTCAGTGCTTTCCCTCAAATATTTTCGATCCCACTTGCACATCCTTTGATGAATATTTAATTACTTTTACAAAGTACAACAGCCCAGGTAATGAGGACGTGAACCTGTTGCCTCTCTAGGTGCCTCAGGGGCAGAGGTTCAAAAACCTGCTACAATTCTACCAAGTCCACACAAGTCCTGTAATTTTGCTGTCCAGATGAGGGACCATGGGCATCTCCTGCCTCCTTTTTGTCTGTATGCTCAATAAACACAATTTTAACAGAGAACTGCAGTACTAAAACCAGTGGATCACTAAATTTTGAGTATCTTCCCTAGATACTTTATCTGAGCAGCTCTGGAGCAGAACACAAACATCTAATCCATAAGGATTAATTTTTACCACAGAGATTACATATGGTAAAATCTGTCACATAAAATCTTTGTGATGCTCTGGGGGGATCAGGGCATTGCAGAGAATGCTTGTTTTGAGAGTGGTTGGAATACAACTGAAAAATAACATTACCTGAAGAGGCAGATGAGCACGAAGGCTTTTAGGCCACGTTCAGGCAGAACTGGCAATCACTCAGGGACTGGCTGATGGCTCCTGTGATGCAGTAACTTTTTTGTGCATATTGGCAGCTTCCTTCTAAACTCAACTTTGTAACCCAAGTCTCCAGCATGTTTAGAATTGCAGATGTGTGTTCTGAGAATTTGCAGTGTTTGCCAGAAAGACACTATATGATATTAGCACAGTTGGTTCTGAATTTTAAACCCAAATCTGATGTTCTATGACTCACAGCCTCAGGAAAGAATTAGATGAATATCTCATAAGAGGAGAGACACTGCCTGAATATCTTTATAGAGGAGATATGCTGAATAATAACCATTATCTCCATATGACAAGCTACCATTCTATTTAGGATATGGTGTGCTGCTATACAAGCAGAGAATGCCACACAGATAGTCATATCTGAATTATCTTTAATATACCTAGAGTGCCAGAAACCAATGAAACTCCAGCAGCACAGACCTCACTCATTGCTTTTTCTTTCAGTTCATGTCCAGGATGCCTCACTAACTCCCCTGGACAGCCCACTCTGAAACCCAGGGTGTCCCAGCACTTCCAGAGTCAGATAAAAGCTATGCCAGGAATCCTGCTTGTGCTGTAATCACACCTCTCGTCGCAGCCCTGCATCATCTCCAATTTGGAACCACACAACAAACCAGCACTTGAAATAAGAGGGTATTTACCAGAGCCTCAAGGTAGCTGGACTTTAATTTAGATAACCAGCTTTTAATTTCCATGTACAACTTTGCTGTAACAAAGTCCCTCATGGCACCTAAAAACAATTGGTATTGTTGGAGAATCTGGCCCCAAATACATCCGAGAGGAATTTCTGTAAATAAAAATATTTACTACACCTGGTTCTGAAAAGTCTGGGTCATCTCATAGACTCTGGTTGTTATTAAACCTAGAGTGACCTTACTTTCAGCATTTTCAGATTCCATCATGTCTTAGAATTTCTAGGATGTGCACTGGATATTCCTCTCTCTTCCAGGACTTGGGAGCACAATAGTTGGCTCCAAATAATTTAAGCAAACTGTGTCCAAAGAATTATAACAGAGAAATGAACAACAGCTTGTGGCATTGTGAGACTCATGGTCCCATGTAAGTCAATCTGCTCCAAGCATCCCCCTTATAATTCTTTTTGAAAGGCACAATAAATGCTCGTATAAACTGATTATAAATCACAAATCCTTTAATGACTTACAAGAGGACACTGCTTTGCATGGGGAGGAGGTGCACTTCCATTTGGCTGACTTTACTGCCTAACAAGGCTCACATCTGGAACAGCAGGATTTATGGCTCCTTCAGGCCATAATTCTGTGAAAGTAACATGGAAACAGCTCCTTTCCTTGTGCATCTCTAGGAGATGCCCACACCAAACAGCTCAAGAGTAGCTGGGTTGCTCCTCTGACTTATGAAGTATTTTTCATTTCTTTTTTACAGAGAAAACCTCATGACATTGTCCTCAAATGTCCTGAAGTTCAGCAGTAGGACATAACGGCAAATATCATATTCAAATAACACATAATTTGATGAATTCAACACAGTAACACCCAAAATTCCTAACAGAAATGGAATACTCACAGTAACCTGGTACAATAGAAATACATAGTGTAAGGTTCCTTGTTCTGGAGAGCTTTTGTGCTCAATAGCCGAAAAGACCAGAGAGTGGAAGAGAAAACATGGGTTGTGTTTGGTGGATTTTAGGGTTGGTGTGGTGTTTTAGCACTGCTTACCTCTTACTTCCTCCCTCCTTTACACTTCTTTATCCCTTTTTCTTACTGGATTCACGGTGAATCTCTGGCTTAATCTTTGTGAACAGGAGAAGGACAATACTGGAACAGTCACTCACTCGCCCTCCAAATTCTGATCACAATTTTTGTGAGAAGAGAGGGAGCTGCAACAGAAATGGGTGTGTTTTAACAAATATCTGCCATTTCTGGCTCTGTGCTTTTACATCCCTGGTACCATTTCTAGACTATGCCCAGGAGGAGTTTGTGTGCTAATGCTTGCAGATTTGGCTTGTGAAAAGTGCCTCCATAAATAGAATTATCCTTTAAACATCAGTCGCTCTCCTTCCCTGCTGAGCAACATCTTTCATTTTTCACAAGGTGCAAAAAGAACCTACTGATGATAATGTCCTTTTGCTCTTCTAGAAAAGGAAACTCTTAAGCCCCTCCAGCAAAACATGTCCCTATTTAACAAGTAACTGAATAAATGCAAATTCCATGGAGCTTTGCTTAATGGGCCAAGAAAAGTACTTCAGTTCAAAGTTGAAGAAATCATGGATGCTAACTTAGAAATACTCCTTTCCCCGTGAAGTTCAGCTCTGCGCAGAATCAAGGAAATAAAATCAGCTGAAAAGGATACACACGGATTTAAAAAAACCTCTCAAACCTCTCAAAATTTCAGATTTAACAGACTAAATATTCTCAGATATGTATATAGATAAAGTGATTTTTAGCTAAGTGGCAAGAAAGACATGACTTTGCATCAAAAATTAGGCTGGTGTGGAAACACTGAGTACAACAGTGTTGATAAGTCAGGCTTTGCCAGTCCCAGACAAACTGCAGCAAAGCCTTTATGACTCAAATATTAAATTTTCAGAAGAGCTTTTGTTTCCTCCCATGCTGCTCACCTAAACAGAATGATTGGTAAACATCTGCAAAGACACTGCCTTTTCCCTTTACAGCCCTCCTGAATCTCCAGTGCTGTAATGGACCCACAAAAACAGTGACAGCTTGAATTGGACAGCTCAGGATTGACACTGCTGCATTACATCTTAAGAAATACTGTCTCCTGGGCTATTCAAGCTCCTTCATAAGCAGCTGTGGTCTTTTTCTTCTCCTGAGAATGCAAAATTTAGGGAAAAAAGACTAGATTTTTTTTTAAGTACAGTTCTTTAGTACAAAGCACCTGAAACGGGAAAACAGCAGCAGTACCAACTCCAAAACCTCTCATTTCTTGCTGCACTGTCAGATCTGAGAAGCTGTGATGTGTTCCTCTCCTGCATATAGAGGACAGCCCCAAAAGCACAAACAGCACCCATGGTCTACAATGGGTGCCAAATGGTAACGTTCTAATCCACTTTCTTCCAACATTATTCCCTGTTTGAGGTCTCAGATATTATTTTGAGGCTCAAGGCAAAAGTTTCAGGGCCTAGAGAATATATAATGTGTAATAGAGAGCTCTCCAGAGAAGTGTGGCTTCTGGAGCAAGGGGAAGACATGAACCTAAACATTTCTAAGGCACAAAACTAACGGTGATGAAGTGGTAACAAGATTTAGTTGGCTAGAACTAATTGCTCATGGTGGGGAAGGAGAGCAAGGGTTTGCTTTGGCAATAAGTGAACTTACTGAAAGCAAGAACAACTGAATATGGGCTTGATTCGAGGAAAGATTTTCAAAATTCAATGTATAGAACTAATTAGACAGAAAATTAGAACAGGAAAAATGGCACCAAGTCACTCAGAGACAAGCTGTGTAAAAAAGTAGATTTTCCTTATCCATGACATACACAGTGGACTAAAGCTCCTGTTTTCTGATCAATCTTGCCTTATCACAAAGACATTTATTTTCCAGTCATGAATGACTGGATTCAATTAAAATACAAGCTCACCTGTCAATTAAACTGAAACAGAAACTCTCTCGACGTTCAGAAGTAAACGTTAAAAATCACCAAGTACTACCAGAGGCTGCCATACTTAAAACTCTTCACATGCAGGAAGAGAATGTATTCTGTTGCTGGATTACTGTAAAATGCGAGTTTCTATTACTTTATGGGGGTTAAGTTAAAGAAAGAAAAATGTTATAGTCCTTTCAAAAGTCTAAGGATTTAATTTTATTTTTTTTAATTCCAACAACAAATACTGCAACAGCAGTGCTATGTAGATATGCAGGGGTATGATGAATTATTGGGTGACTTAATAGAGTCACTTTTCATCTACACTTAAAAGCTGCCAATTCTTTATTAAGTTTACTTCCTCAACCTGCCATTTCAAGCAGTGCAGTGAAGCTTTGCTGACACCTCAGCTTAGTTTAGCTCGCTTAAGTGGAACTTTGCTACATTTAAATACCTGCTCTTCATTGCAGGCTCTTAGCTTATTTCAAACCACAGAAAAGAAAGTGAGATGCTGTTGATACCTGTACTCTGAGTACAATACTTCCTCATGGATTTGGTCTTGAAGCTGTACTAAAACAACTTTTGAATCTCCCCTAGAGGAAATAAATATTAAAATTTCATCTCTCATAACTCCTATGATCCACAGAAGGTACACTACCAATAGTGGAGATTCCCAAGGGGTGGCTCCGTGAGACAGAAGTCACATCAGCCAAGCCCAGCCCTTCAGTCACCTGTTGTGCCCCTCAGCTGTGGAGGATCCATGCCTGGGCTGTGCTGGTGCTTTTTTGTGGCAGGAGCTCTTTATCCTGCTCCTGCAGAAGGAATTCTCTTGGCTCAGTCTGTCTGTGATGCTGAGGGAATTCCCTTTAACATGAGCAGGGATTACCAGGGACGTGCTGATGGAAGCTGGCCTCTCATGGGAACCTTTACTCCTCAAACAGCATGAGGTTATCGGAACTTTACTAGGATTTCTCAACTGTCAGGAAGCAGAGCTAAAATTCCCTTGTTAATAGGGCTAACAGATGCACAGTGGGCCTGAAAAGCAGACTGATCTTAAACTGCTCTGAGGCTGTTATCAGCAGGCTTTGGTTTTGTGGCTTGTGCCTTTTTTAAAAGCAGACCACCAAAAAGGTCACTTCACACTTCCCCGGTTTTCATTAGTTTTGCATTTAGCAGGATTGTTCTTTATTCCTTCCATCCTCCTATTGATCCGGGGGGAGAGGAGGCACAGAGGAAAAATGACAAATAGGCTGCATTTGTCCCTTCCCTTCTGTCATTTGTTTCACGGGTAAGTGAGTAGAAATGAAGACAGCCTGTTCCACGCCGAGTGCTGAGAGCGCAGAATGTGGCCTCCAGCTAGAGCACAAATAATTTCTATGCATGATGAATCCTTTCAATAACAAGGGCCCTGCTAATGCGGGATCAAATCACAGTCATTAGCTCTTGGCACTGTTCTTAAAATGATATAGAAATCCAAGCAGCATCCAGCCATGCTCCTGTACCACACACACTAGCCAGGATTTCAGCTGGCAATTTACTTTTCTCATCAATGTGCTGGTATAATTAGAAAAAAAAAAAACCAAACCAAAACCATCTGATAGGATAAACTCCTCTAAAAGCAATAACCTGCTTAAGGAAATGATGGATCATTCTGAAATAAGGGGCTGTGGTGTGAATTTATTGATGGATGAATTGATTCCGGGACTGTTTCAAGACGTGTGGCCCTGTGTGATGGGTGATTTTCTATGGCACGTAACAAATTATTGAAACAAAGCCATATATTCCAGTTCTTCTGATTTTCAGCCACCAGTGCCTTTTGAAACCATGGCACTCACAGAAGGAGTCACACTTACTGCAGAAAAAAAGATTTCAAACTGAGTTCAAGCTTTTTGCCCGGGATCCAGAAGCTTCACAGAGTCATTTAGAAGCACTTTTTGTTGCCTCAAGCCATCTTTTCCTTTTAACTCTTTTGTATTATTATTTTTACATTACAGTTATATTCCAAATCTAATTTATAATAATATTATTCAGCATTTGATAGGTGGGGAAATTTTATTAATATCCTGCAATGTGTAAATTATATATTCTCTTAAAACTCTCAAATAATTGCTTTGCCTAAGTTAAGCAAATGTAGTATTTTATTTTTAAACAGCACTTTCTTGCAAGATTTTGTTTTTATTTGCACTTGCTTTTGGTAACTCTGCACCCATGAAGATATTTTACATTTTATTCCTAATGGATTTTTTCATTAAAAGAAAACCAGTAATTAGCAAAGAGTTCTACCTAGATGGATGCTTCAGTATTCTCCGTGTTACTGTTCTTTAGGGAACAGTGTATGGCAAAATAGATACTACTATTTTATAAATGAGGTTCACAGAAAATTAAACTTCAGCTTGTGTTTCGCATTCTCTCAGTCCAGATAAGGGATGTCCCCTGCCCCCTGTATATATTTTTGGCAGTTAATCCACTCGAATAATTACAACTTTCATAAATTCTTACAGTGCTGTTTGGGTTTGCTAGTTTAATACAGCACTGAGATCATGGGTCTGTTCAGAGCTTGTCAAGCTGAAATAATTAGAAAAAGTTACCCAATGAGGCTGCAGAAGAATGATGGTTAATGTATTCCCTGGAAGTGCCAGCAGGGCAGTGAGCACACGGCCAGGCTGCCCACCCTGTCTGGAGGGAAGCCCCCTGAGTGCAGCTCTGGGGCCTTTGCTGACGTCTGCCCAAACCAAAGGCAACCTAACAATAAAACTGGCCTTCTGGACTTCAACAAAAAACCTGCTGACCAAGGAATTCCAAAAATCCTTGAGGCTTAGCTAACTCCAGAAGCACCACTAACATGAAAAACCAGATACTTGAAGGAGGCTCTGCTAGTGATGCACTCTGGTGTAAATTCAACACAGAACATGCTGCTGCTTGGATCTAGGGAACACCATCAGATGCTCAGATTTGTCTATCCCAGGCGCAGACAGATGACACCCATCCAGGCCAAAATTCAACATCAATGATAAAAGGTTGGTGTGATGGCCCACTGATACCTTTCCCTATTCTCTGAATTCCCTATAAACACAGTGCTGAAGCAGCCTGCATCAAACTGAGCCAAAAAAGAGGATCAAGAGGGATAAGATTTCAAAGTTGATTCAACGCACACTTTTTTTTGAAAACAAGTTTTTATGATGCCGCCATATGATCTCCTCT
Source organism: Gymnorhina tibicen (assembly GCA_013399875.1). Taxonomy (NCBI): domain Eukaryota; kingdom Metazoa; phylum Chordata; class Aves; order Passeriformes; family Artamidae; genus Gymnorhina; species Gymnorhina tibicen. The sequence continues at coordinate 227,405 of VXAZ01001887.1, read as the reverse complement.
GGAAGAGGATATGTTCTTTTCCCAACCTATTATGTTGACTTTCTATGCAACCTTGATTAAAAATAGAAGACTTATTTCGGAAGAAAATTCCAAGTGATTTTTATAGTTGAAAAGAGAATGTAATTATTTTTTAAATGCCTTGACTTTTCCCTCATCCAAAAAAACCCCTAAAAAACCAAACTCACATTAAATGCAACATCTTGAAAACCCAGTGATGACTCACCTCACTGCTGAAGTTATAAACCAACTGGACACCGTTGGTGACAACAACTGAAAACATCTGTGCTCCTTCTGGGATTTACTACAAAAACTGATCAGTACAAGAGGACTCGAAGCAGCAGAAGGGAAATGTGGTGCCTCTAGACAGCTGATTGCACATTTGTGTCTAATGACAAAGCTTATAGAGCAACATAACCACTTCTTTATTTAGGAACACTGGATCCTGTTCTGGAAAACACCTTAGCAATCACTATATGTAGCTCTCTTCTGTTGGAAGCTACCATATTTTACGTGCTCCCTGTTATAAACTAGAATTAATTTGCTGTAATGTAATATGAAGATCAAAATTAGAAGAATATTTTCGTCTTCTCTTCAGTCAGTTTGTTTCATCTAAAAGAAAAATCACAGCTTGAGCTGTGTAATCTCAGCCAAAGATAAATCTCAGTTTATTATGTATCAAGACTTCCTGGGAAGCCATTTGGCTGAATTAAGCTCATCCTTCCTTTTTTGTGACAACTCATGTCATGACATTAAAGGTCATGTTCCTTCCTTTCTGTCACTTTAAATTATGCCATCAATATCAAGAAGTGATTCAACAGAGAATGTAATGAATGCTACAGAATTATTAAAATCATGCTAGGTGGCTGCTTTTCATACATTCCTGCAGCTCCTTTTATGATTTCAGCTAACACTTTGCATTCTTAACAGGAAAAACAGGTGCCTTGAATATAATAGAAAATAAGATGAGGATGAAAGTCTGGGGAGGAGGAGTAACTCAAATTCCAGTCACGCCATGCCTATAATCACAGCAATAGCACCACACACGCATTCATTAAGGAAACATTCAGTTACCCTCTTTGCAATCACGTTTAAAATGATTTAGCTCAACACTCTATCCCCAAAAGCATACATCTGGACTAAAATAAGAAATAATTTAAAGGGATAAATGTTTATTGAAAACATTTGCATCTGACTCAATCAAGTGCTCAGTTGTTACTTTTCAGTACCACTATTTTACTTCCACGGTGTTCTTTGGCTTTTAAATGAGAAATTTAGGTTTAATTTTTCAAACGAAGCACCTTTCTGTTTCCCCCACCTTCTGGCAAAGAGTCCCAGCCTCCTTGCTAGAAGATGACTTGGAGTTCCCCACCAGAAACACAAATTGAAGGAATAATCCAACTGCAAACACACCATTTATGTTAATGGTTGTGAAAAACCAACCTGGAGAATTAACTGCCACAGAGAAGCAGAATGTGTGTGCTCCCCTTGTCGGAGGAAGCAGCAAGAACTCTGAGAGAAGGAAATAAACCAATATTTTTTTATGTGGCTGCAGATTGAGATGTGGCTCTTTTCCACAGGTTTAATTACTACGGAGGCAGAGATTCCCATTTTGTAACTTCTCTTCCTTAATTGATTCATAGTTCTATTTTTGAGTTAAAATTCTGTGTCCAACTACGTACATTACACGTCCCAGGAAGCAGAAAGAAAGTCATTTAAAGAACAGCTGAGCAGCTCACTATGACATGGATAGACGTGACTAAAGAATTTGGTGTTTAAATAATATGAAATACAAATAACAAGGGTGTGGAGAGCAGGAATATCAAGGGACAAGAACCATTCAGTAGCACTGGAGTTGGAAAGGCCGGGGGAAAAAAAAAGGAGCGCAGCAGTGAAAAGAGAGATGAGAGGAGGGAAAAAGGAAAGAGATGAGGCAGCGGGACAGTGAATAAAAGCTGCCGCAGTGATCTGCAAAATAAAACTTCTCACAGGCATAACACCTGGAGTCCCCCCAGCCAAGGGGCTCCCTGCTTATGCTTTTCAAGTGAGAACTGCCTGTTCTTTCTACCCAGTAATTACAGCCAACATCACTTTAGAAATTTAGATGCAAACAAAGAACAAGGACCTTCTGTGTCTCCCAGTCAAGCCTCACCTCCACAAAAACCAAGACAGATCCTACAAACGCTTTTGTGTATAAGTCAGTTCAGGCAAATCTTCTTAATAAAGTCAGTATTTCAATTATAAAGCCAGGAACTACTCACATGTAAAGTTTTACTGTACTAAACCCACTAAAAAAAATGACAGTGATGCAGAACCATCAAGCTGCATTGTAGGCTTAGGTCTCAAAATATTTGGATTTCATTAGCTCAGCAATGAGGCTTCCACTGCATGCTAATCATTCATTAATACACCTCTCCTTAGAGAGGGGACCAAGTCAAACACGTTCCTTCTAATTTGATTTTAAAGGAACATATATTATATATGTGAACTACATATAGTTTTGGACCTCAAGAAATAATCAGCAGTAGCTCACTGGGCCATGATATTCTGCAGGGAATCTTACACAATGAAGAGAAAAAAACTCTGAATAATTTACACTAAAATCTGCTTGATTTACAGCCTTCTGTTCTATCTCTGTGGGAGACAGCTATGGCAATAAATCCTTACAGTAAATCTACATTTAACAAAAGAAGTTACTAAGCTCCAAAGCCTGGCCAGTCCAACTTAAATAACCCTGACAAGGAGACTAACGAAATTCCAGAGATTCCAAGAAAGAAGACAGAGAGCTGTTACATTACCTGATTTAACTACAGCTTGGCTAAACCTGAGTCACCACAAGGCTGTCATGGACCTGACCCCGTTGTGTCAGGCAAACACAGCATAAAAGCTCCCAGGCCAGGGATCTTGCAGTCAAAGTGAAAAAAGATAAGAATGAACATTAGAATCCAAGGGAAAAGGAAACAAAAGCACAGCATTAGTGAGGGCTGAAGCAAGCCCTGCTGGTGCTAAAATTCTTACAGCAGAGAGTTTGAAGGAGCACAGAGGAGGAGAGGAGCACATCTTCCTACAGGTTCCCAAGGAGCCTTTGGCAGGCACAGGCTGCCCCAACACCTCATACTGAGCTGGTCAGTGCTGCTATCACCCACCAGTGTTCAAAACACCAGATCTGAAAATTTCCACCAGTTCTAGAGGCGAGCACTTCAACTCTTACACAGGGAAAAATGCCCCTGAACAAGCAAAGCATTTGCCAGAATGTAAACTCAGCAGGAGTAAAGGTTGAGCAACACCCTCAGGTGATGTAGCCCAACTTTTAGAAAAGATTCCTTCTTAAGAAAACTGAAGGCATTTAATGCATTTTTGGAACTGCTGAAAAAAAAAAAAAAAAAAAAAAACAAAAAACCAAACACCCTTTACATTCTTAAAATCCTACTGCTTAACAGGAGAGGAATTCTTGAATATTCATTATCTTCCTGAATTGGAATGAGTGCTGGAAAATGAAAAATCAGGAGATGGCAGAAACAGGGAAAACAGCCAGACTTCCTCTGTGTGAAACATATGTGTTAGTTTTGTTGAAAAATAAGGAGAAAGAAGTTCTTCAGATTGCAGCCCATAGGTGACTATTTACACGTACAGACCTCACACCGAGCTCCTCGCCTTTTCTTTGAGAACAACTCAGGCATTAATTACATAAATGACCCTGCTGCTTACACCGGGGTGCAGAGATCATCCCACACTTGGGAAGGCAGGAATTTGGCCTTGGAGAAGCTTCTGATTGCAGTGGGCTCTTGATGCTGGTTGCCAATGGATGCACAGAGCAGTTATTCACTCCGGGTAAGCATTAGGTGGAGATCCCTGCTGATTCTGGGGATGAACAATGCAGACAATAGCCAGGAACACGGGAGAAGCGTTTGTGATCCCTGAAGAGGCAGCTTTGGGAGGGGTTCTACAGCCTGAAAGAGGGGAAAGGTCCCTTCCAAGGCTCCAATTAGGGGTGCTGGGGGTTTTCAACCCTTATCAACAAACCGAATTCTTAAGGATCAGCTGTCAAGGATGAGCTTTAGAAAGGATGTTTATTAAAGCGCTTCTCAAACAAAGGTGTAACAGATAAAGCAACTGTGGAAGGGAAGGAATGCAGGATGTGGTGCGGAAGAGGATGCTGAGAAACACAACTAGGAGTGATTCTGCTCAGACAGAACATTTGGGTTTTATGCAAGGTTGCAATGGCCAAGTTTAGTAAACTGTTTTTCTCAGGGTACAGAACTTTATCGGAATTGTAGGCACACAGAACTAGAGGCATTCAGATGTGGCTTTCCCACTAAAATAAGCCCAAACCACTCAGAGGTATTCCATAATTTTGTATTGCTGTTATAATCCAAGATATTTATGAGAGAGAATATTGGCATTCTGTGTTTCTTATGAAATTAATTGTTTTATGCATTGTCATTATTCTGATTGGAAGACTGAGTTCTGGAATAGCCTCTCTCCCTTCCTCGGGCATTCTGATTATCTGCAGGGAAAAAGGACACGGGTATTTTAAAGGAGATATGTTTAGGTTCTGCTAAAATACCATGACAACCTTCTGAATTATTCACTTTCAAAGCTATTCCAGAATAATCTGTAAAGTAACATCAAATATTTCATACCATTATGGCAGAAAATGAAAAGTGTTCCATTTCATGCTTAATTTATTTTGTAATTATAAATCTGTTGGTAAACAGTACCATAATAGGCTTTGCTTTGTGCCTGCTTTATGCTTCTGAACTCTTAGAGTTTTAATATGTTTTCAATACAAAAAACATGATAATAACTGCTCCTGGAAATGACTGGCTGGATGAGTTCATCCCTAAGTAAATTTTAGCATTAATCACATACACTTGCTAGTAAGGGACATTAAAAATAACAGATAGAAAACAGTCTGGCAATTTTTAAACATCAGAATTATAATAGTGGTAATAATTTCTAACTAGAACAGCTTAATATTAATTCTACCAGAACAATAATCTTTTCAGAAAAACAGGAAGACAATTTTTAATTAAAACCACTTTTGCTATAAAAATGTTAAACCAGCACATAGGTGACATCTCACAAAGCCAAAGTCTCATATTTTTGCTTACTCCCTCTGCTGTACTCCTGAAAATGAGAGTTTTGGTTTTCTGCTGACATATGAGTGAGTGCTTTGGCTTCCTGTTGCTCCTTCTGAAGTTTCACAATCACTTAAGATAGTGGGGTTTGGTATTTAAACATCTACATTACCAAAATTACAGCATGTTAATTCATTGACAGCCTTTACTGTATTTGGGGAGGAACACCTTTCATTTGGCTTCTTTATGGCAGCACATTCTCCTCCCTGAAGCAGGAATAAGCACTGTCTGTACAACTACACACAAGTCAATCACCAAAAGAGCCTTCCTATCTATATATGAAAAGTACACGTGTAATTAGAAATCTATTTTGAACAGTAGCCTCTCTTCTGTGAGTCTTTGCGCTCGTGTCTGCATTCAGCCTTTATTGCTGAAGGTATCATCACGCCCTCTACTATTTGTAGCATACCCTGAGTAATTTCACATTTGCCAAGCTGTTGACAACTTCACCCCCAGCTCCCACAAGAGCTATGGATTTGCAGAACACACGGATATTGGGACTTCTACGCCAGCAGAAACAAGCACAAATATTTGCAAGGAATCAGGAAGCCTCCCCCTATTTGGTGACAAGCATTAGGAAATCCTGGCTTTGCATATAAGATAAGAAGTTCAGTTTACACAGCCTCACACATAAATTCACCCAGGCTGGTATTTCAGCTTAGGTCAAGAAGAAAGTTCAAGTAGTCAGCTCCTTTCTGTCATTAAATAATTTATCAGCACAACTGCACAACACACTCCAAGGCTCTTCCATCACTGCACCCAGAGTGAAAAAGAGAAGTCTGCCAGGCTGTGTTTGAGGAGAGCTGCTCCCCTTCCTGAGAGAGGGACTGTGTTGGGAATACAGATTTAAGGCCAGCCTAGGCAGGTGTTTATGAAGCAGAGTGAGTGCTGTGGTGATTTCTCACTGAAATCTGTCAGGACTGCATAATCCTGAGGATGTGCTGCTAGGAAGGGAGGTGGCAACTTAGTGGTCACTCAAATAAATCAAAGCATGGGCTGCACGGAGCAGCTCTAACTGCAGGAGGGAATTCCCTCATAGCCTCCCTCTCCCAGCAAACCTGCTCCAAAGAAACAGGCAGGAAGGGACTGCATAATTTAAGAGTGCAATATATATTCCAAATAGTGTGTAATAACAAAAAAAGAATATACAGGTGTGTAGATACAGAAACTAAAGTCAAAATTCAGGCAAGAAGTTAAGGTTCTTTTTACATAAACACACAGCCCACAAAGTTTTTAAAAAAAATAGTCTTACAGATATTTTCCTTCATTTATAACAGAATATTTTATAGAAAATAACTTTAAAAGTAATCTTGTCAGGCTTCCTTCTTTCTGTATTTAATGGAGGAGTAAATACCTTTATTTTATATTGCTACCTTTCTATATGCAAACATCTGGCTTTATTTTTCAAATTTGTTTATACCCCCTGCCTTTTGTCAAGATTTAAAACTGATTAAGGTAATGCTTTAGCTCTCATTTTGTTTCTTAGAAACATTTTAATACCTTTTGATGTCAGGACTACTGCCAAGCTGACAATTGTATTTTGTTGTATTTTAAACTAACTTCTGTTATCCAGACTAAGGAAAGGAACAGCTACTTATAAGATTAAACTTCCAGGTTAAACTTGTGCAGTTTAGTAAAACACTGATGTTTCAGAACTTGATTACTAGTTTAGGATCCAATTAGATTATTTTCATTTATACAATTTACTAATACATTTATTACATTAATCAAATTATTCCACGTACAACAGGAGAAATAAAAAATGAAACTGCATCGTTTCAAAATTTCTCTGTAGAGATAAACACATTTAGCAGTTATGCCTATATGTGTTTATCTGCACATGTATATACAGACAAAAGCAGTTAAAGGAAAAAGTGTATTTTACTGGGTAATTTCTTTGCGACAAATTATTCCACTAACTCCATGAAAAGTTAAAGTGATTTTAATTTATGTATTAATAAAATATGCAAAGAACACATATGCTATCTCTGTGTTTATTCGGTACAGAGGGATCCTGATAACAGATTTTACTTTTGTCATTTCTTTCCTTTGCTCTCTTCATAAGAATAGATTTAATTCCAAAAGTCTTTGTGGAACTATCTCTACACTAAGAAAATGGCATTAAGAAGAATCTTCCTATATAGGTATGAGGAATTTATTGGTATATTGTGTTTACAGCAGTGCTTTCAAAAAGGAACCAATCCTTTATTTGGTGAAAACGCTGGGAATTATTCCAAGGAAAAAAATTTAAAATATGGAACTAAAAGTTAGCCCTGACAACTTATAAAAGTGTTTGGGTCGGTAACATTGCTGTACCTTTACAAATTTGGGGAAATCTAAACTCTGAGTGTGGCTTTCCAAGACCTGCAATCTTGACCTCTCAGAGAGGACTTTACTAAACTGAAACACCAGGTTCAGGAGCACAGGAACCTGGACGCCAAAGCTCCTCATTAACACAAAATGTGAATCAAATTTCACGTGTCTTCAGGCAATACAAACCCCCCAAAACTGTACCTACCCCGGGTCTCTATGGTCAAAATGTACACAGGACTTCAATTGGATTGATTGAGAAAGGCTCTAGGTTTATTTTCCCTGTCTCATCCAAGTAGAAGGTCATTTAAAAATCCTTTAGGCTGTGCATTTTAAATGATTTTGTCATGAGAAATTAATTTACAGGCTTATGGACTTTGCAGAAATGATAGATTTCTAAAGACTTTTTGAGCAGTGAATAATGAACTTTGCCAGCCTCCTCAACACTGACTGATTTAGTTTCCTGAATAAGTGAGGCAAGTGGGGGTCTTATCTCTGTGCTGAGGTCAAACGATTTCTGATCGGAAGCAGCAAGAATAAAAGACAAAAATTTGTACCTTCTAACACCTCAGAACTCAGCACAAGACCAGATCACTCTCTCATACAGCAGCACAGTCTTCAGCAGGAATTCTCAAGAATTATAAACAGGAGACCTTGGCTAAAATCTGTCAATGCAAAACAAGAATTTCATTTGCCCTTCACACTGAAAAAAAATGATGTTTGAGAACTAAAGGTGTTAATTTTCTTCATATTTTGAAGCAATCCCATGGTCAAGTTTTCAATTTTTGAAATAAAACCTCCTCTTTAACATTGAAGAGTTTGCAGCTAAATGCTATAAAGACTATCATTTGGGAATACTTTTTTCATTCTAATATTTCCTTCATTAAATCCTCTGCATCAATCCAAAGCAAATAAAAGATAATTTATGTCTCTGACATCAAAAGTTGCTTTAGAGAATTTGACAGTCGTGAGAAGAATTAAATCTGTGGCATCAGCTTGAGCTTGGTAATGGGCCAAAACCTGGGCAGCTTTGATTGTTTAGAGGTGTTATCCTAAATCCAAACCAGCAGCCAGCGCAACCAAGGCTAACACCTGCCTATATGTATATATTTACATATTTCTAAAACTTTTGCTCAATTCCCACTTCACAGCTCCAAATGTCACCTGTTCCCAGTAGTCACACCCCAGCCGTGTTGCCCCCCTACCATTATGCATTATAAATTCCATGATTCTTTGGAATACATGAATTTATAGCCTCACTTTTGTCCCCGACCCAGCTACACGTTGATGAATGAGATCTCAGACTAGATAGGTAAATAGAAAGAGGGTGAAGGATGGGAGCTTGCAATGTATAATTTATTATAAGCGCCACAAAATACCAGTGCTGAGAGAAAACAAATTATTGGCTTCTCATGCAGTGACCATGAGAAGGTGATAAATATTTCATTATATAGTACTCATCAGACATTTGAATAGCTCATCTGTCCCATTTATGCCAGCTAAAATGAATTCAACCTATCAGTGGCAAATGTATTTTTAATGTTTCTCTACCTTCTGTGGAAGGGGCAGCTAAAAAGTCCCTCTTCCCCAAGAATCACATTATTCATTTGATTACACACTGTAAACTGTTTATTCTTGAAGAGGCTTTTCTTGTTCAAAGCAGCCCTTTACATCTTACAGAAATTTCATGCCCAGTGCTCATTCCACTTTCTAGGAAGCAGAGGTTACCAAAGCTGTTTTCCAAGCTGCGAGAACGTGCACTTTTGATGGGAAAACACTTACTTCATACTAAAATTAAAAACATTTGGAAACACCTACAGGCTCTCTTTCCTTCAGAAAAGAAAAGTTAAGCCAAATAACTCCAAAGTGGCCTTTTGTAAGAAATACAATCTTGAAAAATCAGCAATTACCTGAATTTAAAAAGCTCATTTCAGCTGAACTGGTGCCTGCTACCTCTCAAGACTGTGCACATTTGCTCTCCAATGGAGAGCAGAACTTTAAGAGATTTTGAGGAGCTCCAATAGGGACATGAAGTTATAAGAACCTGCTACAAATCCCTCATAAGAATGAGTAATTGGAAGCCCTTGTCACCAAGGCTCAGTTACCCGCCTTGGAATACAGCAAATGCTGTCAAAGCTCTCTCTTTGTTGTCCTGCTGTTCTTGAATCCAGTACTGTCAAGTACTATGAACAAAAAAATAAGACCAAGAAATTTGAAGTTCCTGGTTCTAGGTCTCAATTTACTTCTCAGAATGTCCCTCTAGTAGGCATTCAGGCTGGGAGCCATACTGCTCCTAATCCTAAATAAAACCTTGGATTTAACATGAGTTTTAGGTGCTAAATCAAAAATCAAGAATAAAGGATTCAAAAGACATTTTTTGTCAATTCTCTGCTTACCCTTCTGGAACTTCCTATATCAGGAATCATCTAGGATCAGGAGCTATTAACTGCAACTAGTTAGCATTGACTTCTAACCCCAAACTTTTCAGAAATATAGAACCAGCCAGAAATAAAGAATGATAAATTCAACTCTACTTATGCCAAACCTGTGCTTACATATTTGGGTCTTGTTGAATACCTCACTTATTTGGACATGCAACTCCTGCTTTTCCAAACCCTGTCTTTATTCTGGCCTTTCAAAGTCACTTCTCTGCCTAAAACTTTGCTAACACTGCCTGCATTGAGCTTCCACGGGCAGTTCTTTTCCTGGCTTTATCCCTAGAGATGGAATGGGCAGGAAAGAACAAAGAATTGAGAGTGCTGAAAATACAACTACCAAGACCTATTTAAAGGTTGGCTTTTGGGTTCAGAAACAGGGAATTCCTTTCATTTCTATACATTTCTGATATCCTTTGACTTGCATCACTTATAATCATCCCTCTGTTGCCATGGTGCATACGAAGCTCTGAATAGTGAGCGGGCTCACTGTCTCTGCACTGACAATAACAAAGAACACAGATGGCCACTGCTATTATTCCCACTCCCTCTGTGTCCTTGTGCACTTGATGGAGTCTGGAAAAATGTCTGTGTTACTCCACCCATATAATATTGACCACCACAAAAGCTGCTGGAGCAGCAATAACAAGATGGAGCACAAAGAGTTTCAAAAATTTCTGCCTCCCAGTAACAAAAATATACGACCTCTTACATCAGAGACAGAGGGTCCTATAAAAGGGATTGAAATGAAAAAAAAAATAGGAAAAATATGCTTTGATAACACCTGCTTAGATGAAGCAAGGTCAGAGAATCAACAGTAACCTGAGGCTGTTGATGGAGCTCAGTTGTCTGGTCCTTCTTTGATGAAATCACCATTGACATGACGAGTAACATAAAAGAGGCAAAAAGCAACATTGTGCCAAAAATCATCAGCTGCTAAATGAGCTGATTCACCACAATACAGCAGAGAATACTTCATCCCTTCATGCTCCCCATATCCCAGTGAAGTACCCTATCTTCCTGAGACTTTTCAGAGGCATTCTGCCTTAGCTGTCTCTGGAGAAAAGGTTTCTCTGGTGAAAGCAGAGTATTTTGGACACCAGTAAGCAAGGTATGTCTATCGAATCTGAAGGATAAGGTTAGGAAATAATTCTTGTTAACCAAACAGCTTCAAAGTGCCAAAATATTCTTGTGGATGGCCAAATATTTAAATCTCAGAACAGCTTAATTTCAAAAAAACAGTTTTAATCTGAAAGTCAATTTCATGAAAAGGAAAAAAGCATGAAACAGATTTTTTGCCTTAGTATTTTGTGTCTGAACACTCTGGTTCTACTCCTCTGCATGTTCCAATGGACCCCGACATTAGCACTGTTTCTTCCTTTTCCATGCTATATTTTGGGGATGAAACACAGTATTCTAATGCAGCATTTATTATTATGTTAAGCTACATCAAGATTAGACCAACACTTTATCTTCAATCTATTGAAAATTTTTGATTTCTGTTTCTGATTGACAAGAGCGAGAGGCAAAGTCTGAGGTGTTCTTTAATATGCAAACCAGAGACATTATTGACACTATTTGTAGTGGAATTTATGGTAGGCACAACTGGTTTTGAAGGTTATTTTCCTTAAAGAAATGTTTTTCTTCTGATACCCCACTGTTTTGCATTTAGCAGCAAGTGATTTATGAAGGAAATCAGTTAAATATTAGAAGTTCTGTATTTTTATAGTTCATTTTTTCTCAACAATTCCATATATGCTTTTGCTCTCTTATGAATTCTGAGCTCTGTATTCAGTAATCATTCTTTCTACCAACCTAAATATGTACTGCATTATTTGTGAATTAGAGAGCAATTTATTTAGGAATTTCAGAAAATTACTTCTCTTCTGGGTGCTATTTTGCCATCTATCCATTTTGTTTTTTATCTATGATTGCTTCTATGTCCCATGAGCCTTAAGAGAAATTTAATACAGATGTGAATTGCAGGATTTAAAAAAAAAAAAAAATTCAAAGGAAAGATCCAGCTTTGATTGTGGCCAGAAGGAAAAAAATAAGCTTGATGAATGCAAGGCAAAGCTAAGGAACAAAACCTTGTACAGGGCTGCTGTTATAGAAATTTATCTCTATAATGAGATGCCTGCAGCCACACAAGCCTGGATCTGACAGTCAGTTCCAAATTCCTACACCAGTATGAAGCAGGATTGCCCCAGCATCCTCCTAAAACTTCTTTCAGAAATCTCCACACTGAGATATATTTTTCCTATGAGTTAGGAGATCCCACCTGACCCTAAGACATTCATTCAGTTGGGTTTTGTGAAATGCGTCCTTCACATATTGAAGTTAAATAAGCACTAAAGGTTCTGTTCAAGACTCACATACTCACTGGAGGCACCTGGCGCATAATTTTAAGTAAAATATGGCCACAAAAAGAAAATTTACATTACACAACAAGAGACACTTGGCAAACCACGTCATCCACAGCAGCTAAAGAGAAACATATTTGTGCAACACATTTAAAGTGCTAATGTGCAGCAAAGTAAGTCATTAACACTGAGATGTGAGATATAATTTAGCACTTCTTTTTCATCTGTAACCCAGGTGCCAAAAAGGCCACTTGAGTTTCTTTTGCCTTTTCTTGCCTCAGCCTACTGAATGCTGCATGCAGTGGGAAAGAAAACAAAGGCTTTTGTACCTCCTCCCTAACAAATAAGGTGAATTTCACCATTTCAAGGGTCTAGACCAAAACCTAAGAAGGCTTTCTTATCCTGGAAGTAAGGTTAACTTCATCCTTTGCTTCTGTGCCAAATCTGCAAATTTTATAAAACAGTTTATATCAAAATTACAGCCATGCAGCATATGCAGAAGCCAGCCCACTGGAAGGAGGAAAGACTTCTATCCAGCTGGCCTGGTGCTAAAACCAAACCCATCCGACAGTCAGGAGCACTATTTTCATCCTGGCTGCCAGCCACACCAATACCCTTCCCAAGGCTCTTCTCTCCCTCATCACATCCCATCCACTGGCTGAAAGCTGGTTCTGCTTTCTCCTCAACCCTTTCCTTCCATAGGGAGACTCCCCAGTTTGCCTCCCACACCACAGCTCCCAGCCTCTCCTGACCTGCTCTAGGAGCCTATGGAGACAGGACAAGGTTTTGTGTCTCTAATTTGGCTCAAGTTTCAGTATGTGCCAGGCCAGAGATTAATAACTTTGAATTTTTTTTGCATAAAACTTTCTGTGACCACAGACTGGCAAATGGCTGTGGATCTAATTTATTGAGAGTAACCTATTTATAATTTGACTATGAGAAAATGTTGACAGGGGACCTGGAGTAACAACTTCAGCTTTACTCAGCAGTAACATAAATATCAGGCCCAACTAAATGATGGTCCAAAGCAGGAAAACATGTCCATCAAATTCACATCCAGCAGGAAAACAGGGTGAAGGCACATTTCCACAGAGTGGGGAAGCAGACAAACAAACCACCAGAAAAGTGCAAAAACCAAGATGCATTGAGTTAGATTCCCTCTGGACTATGAGAATCTAGGACATCAAACCCACATCACGAATATTATCCTCACTCAAGCAACTCAGTGAGTGAAGTTTTCTTACCTAGAAGCACCCATTTAATAGGGAGAGTTTCTTTGCTGCCTTAAAGGTGCTACAAAGCCTTTACACATCCTTAAAGACTCATGTGCACAAACTGTTCTGGAACCTGGTTTGGGAAATTTGTAAACAAATTACAACCACATTTACCAAAAAATCTGGCCTATGACTCCTGTGCGTGTTTTTGGAGACAAACCTTTTTACAGGCTCCTCAGTGACATTTAATTAGAAGTCTGGGTGGCACATTCAGCCTCATGTCAGCAAAATACCTTGGGTAAACAGCAGCAAGCAAACTTCAATGGATTTATTTACCACACAGTTAATAACCTGGGTGAACTATTTGTCTTGGGTCTAATATTTATTTTGGCGGAAAACTTGGTACACATCCTTTATTCTTTTTGCCTCTCATATGTACGGAAATTTTAGAAATATCCATTGACAAATAGCAAAGTTCAGAACCTTTTCCTGAAAACAAACACTGCTCTATTGCTTTTGTATCAAAATGTTACTAAGCACTGAATTCACTCAACAAAAACCAGAAGGTTCTCTTACTGTCTCATGCTCGCATCCTTCACTTCTTTTAAACACACAGAAACGCTCTCAAGAGAACATGTACCATACTGAATTACTTCATTTTCAATAAAATCCAGCAGTGGTACTATAGTAACCATCTTCACCGCCATTAATGTAGGAAACATTTGGAAAACATGTTATTATTGTTCTAAATTACATTTGCTTGAGTTAATTTTTATGCGTGGTTACTGAAATATAAAGAGTTCTGAATTGTTAATTGCAACATTCATCCTTCTGAAATGAGATTTGAAGAACGAGTCCATGTTGCTGAAAAGGTTTTTTAGTTTGAGAATCTGCAAACTAAAGAAAAGGGTGCAACGTATTGTAAAAGTCAGTCTCCAGGCTATCAAACCAAAAGATTACAGTGCCAATGACATCCTTAATTAAAGATTTCTGTTAAACTTCAAGACCAGAATGTACTTCCAGCTTAATGCTGTGACAGAAAACTGTTTTATTCTGCACTTATATGCCGTTTTTCCTCTTATCACTATTGCTGAGAGTTAAATCCTCTCTTGTCCTACAACAGCATTATCTGTTTCCCAGGCAAGGTAACCACTCTCTCATAAAGTTGTGATGGATTAAGATGCGCTGGGATTATTAATCACAGCACAGAGGGACTGGGCAGGGCTTCTCCCTGTAGATTTTGCAGATTGTTCTAATGACACGTTTGGAAACCCCAGTAAATGCATGGTTTGTATAAAAAGAGACGTACACAGATGTGACTCAAATATGGACTTGGAAAAGAATATAGATAAAACATTAGACTTCCCCTCCTGTAACTTCCACGGCTGCAAGTGATTGATCCTACAAAAGACAGTATCAGGGACCTGATTCCTTTTCTCTGGTGACAGAGGAACAATCCGAGCAGGAACTAAAGATTTCATAGACAGAAAAGAACATTTGCTCCAGTCTTTCCTTGTAATAGTCAGACTAAGTAGCCAGAAGAAATAACTTTCCTGTTTGTAATCACCTACAGCACAATTACACTTTTAGTGCAACAATTAAAGTTCAAGAGAATTGAGAGATGCTCAATTCCAATAAAACAATAGATGTCGCATCTGAATTTAGCATTGCTGCACAAAACTTCCTTTCAGTAGCAGTCAATTCATTTTCTATTTGGCCCATAATAGTCCTAAAATCCTAAATATCAGCACCACAAACCCCGAGTGCACAGTCAATCACCACTGATTTTCGATAACTAACACAGTTTTGAAATGTATCTACTGAAAATATTAGATAATTTCTTTTTGTATTCTGAAATCCTTAAGTGGGATATTTATCAGTAAATCAGGAAAAAAAAAATATATTTAACCCTACAAGTGAATCAGTTGCTGCAAATAGTCCCTGTCTGTATCTACAACTCTGCTTTTGCAAACTTGCAGTTTAATTATTCCATGCTTCAATATCCCAAAGGCAACTATGCATTTTTCAAAAGTTATTGGATCATAATCAGTGCTTTCAACCAGACTTCCAGACAAAGCCTACCCAATGCCTTATTTATTAATAATGGCACATACTTTGATTTATATTGTATGCATTCAGCAAAGAAACAGCCTGTCTCTGGTGCAAAGCAAGCTCCCTCATTTAGTGGATAAAGATGTTTCACCTTCAGCCCAGACAGAGCTAGTGAGGAGTCAAAGCGAAGCTGGGGGTTTGGATCTGCAGAGAAAGAACAGGTGGATTGTGGAAAAGGTAAGTTGGGAATGGGGAGAGTGCAGGGACTGTGCAGAAATGTGCAGAGTTGCCAACATCAGGGCACAGTGGCCGCGTGCACCGTGGTGGCTGCAGCAGCACTGGCACCCGGGCAATGCTCGTTCCTCGACTTCAGGGGCACCTACTCAAACTGGCATTTGCTGCTCTCTCTCCAAAACTGTTCCTCTTCCTTCTTCTGGTTTTCCTGGGTGGTTGGAGAAACAAGTAGTTTCATGATCACCTCCTCAATCTGCTCCGATTTCACCAGCCAAGATCTTCCTGGACTTTGCTTTCCATAGCCAGGAGTTTGTTTTCCTTTCTGCCACTTCAGGCTTTCAACTACGCTCGGAGAACATTCCTCCATAAACTGCAGTGAGACTTCAGCTGGGCAAAAAGGATTTAAAGGCCACAAGGAAACCGAAAGTCCTGTTTTTCTTTATGAAAAGTGGATTGGTCATTTTGCCTGCTTTAAAAACCACTCAAATATAATGAATCTATTTGTGGAATTTTAGGAGAAACCGTAAAACTATTTCAAAAGAAAGTAAGAGTGTTATAAGGGGACAAAAAGGAGGACAAGAAAGCCCAGACAATTTAAAAATACATAACTGGCATCCACTTTATGGCACCCAAATCTTTGGAAACTCTTTTATACTTAGTACTTAATACCACTGACTTTTTTTTTAGGCTGAAACACACTGTACCCTCAAAAAATCTTTTCTTCAAATCACAATTTATAGACTATGGCGGCACAAAAACATTTCAGAAAAGCTGGAAGATATCTTAGCTTGCCACTCCACTAAAAATCTTTTATACAAAAAAACCCCCACAACAAACACAAAAACCACAAAGAAACAAAAAACCAAAAAAAGAAGAGAAAAACAAAGTTCCACCTTTATTGCAGACTTAGCCCTTCTGTTACTGGGCTGAATTCATGCATCCCCATGAAGTGTGAGGAGTTACCATGAGATCAGGGACAAAACTCAAACATATGATACAGAAAGTTTACACCGACATGCTGAGATTTCAACTGAAAGAATATTAATCCTAGCAGATATTCAAAACTTAACGGTCAAGGCCTTGAGTACCCTGATCTAGGCTGGCCCAGCTCCAAGTGGGGTCTCAACCAGGTGACCTCCAGAGGTTGATGCCAGTCAACTGTTCTAGGATTTTATTTTAACGTTTATAAGTATTAAAGACAATGGTTTTTTTTTAATAGCTCTGTAATCAAGATGAAAATCTCACTGCGTCAAGACAGGACAATAAATACAGGAAAGAGACTTTAGAAGACAATGGCATTAGCAGCCAAAGAGCCTGACTCAATGCCCAAATTCTCTTCCTTTCTTGTAGTCCTAAAAAAAGATGCTTAAAAACCAATTCCAGGACAGCAGACATTAAAATCCAATAGACATTCCCTGCACTGCCATCTGGCCTAAATTTCTTTCCATTCCATTGAATTTCTTGCATTAGTAACTGGCATTTCAAAGGAAGACGTTCCACACAAATGCTCTGTTGCCACTACGACCAGTTCAGCTTTTACATTTTAAAGTCTGGGTTTTGTCTGGGAAAATGTGAATGCTTCCTTAACAGCTAACACCTGTAAGGTGAGGAGAAATAGTACATGGTGAGATATCAGTGTCTGGACAGATTCTCTTGAGGGGTTCATCTTAAATCACTTGAAGGCCAATATATTTTATGCCTATAATTGCTGCTCAAAGATCACGGTGGCATTTTGCTGATGGGCCTAAAATAGTCTTTGTGGGTGCTGTTAGAGCTGATTTGACAGTAGGTAAGGCAAAAGGGGCAATGATCCAGCTGAATGCCTGTCTGAGTAATTTTGATAAGTGTACAGCCTGTGCAGAAACTTCTTAATTGCTCCAATATTCTTCAGTTGTTCCTGTTCACAGACTCTGTGAGAAAGGTCATCAATCACGGAGTATGTGAAGTTTTTATGTTTTGCTTGCTTAACAAAATACATTTTAAAGAAAGTAAAACCAGTTAATAAGAACTTAAGGAGGTTATGATGTTCCCTCTCCTAACAGCAAATCTGGAACATGAATCATTTAGTGTCTGTATTAGAGCGAGGCACAAGCTCAGTGCTAAACCTTGCTCTTATTCATGCTCTGCAAGAGAAAACATTGCCTCTGGTATTTAGATCCACTAATTAATAACTTGTGATGTATGGGAAGGGGTTGAATAGGAAATCCCATATTCTGGTCCTGGACTTGCCCCTGAGTTCAAGACAAGGCATTCTGCAGTTTTTCATTTTTGATGAGCCATGAAAGAACACAGCCTACGTGTAGTGATGTGCAACAGGTCTTGAGAGAGCTGAGAACACAGAGAAACGTCCCTGATTTCAGGACACTCTCATCACTTCCACGTGATCAAGACAATACTGGCTCTTTATCTGAGGTACAAAGAAAGGTCAGCCTTGGTGCATGGCCCTTCTTTCCTGCCCCAATCTGAGCGTTGCTGTGAGAAATGTGCCAAAAATTGAGTGGGTTGACTTAATTTCACTGGTTGGTCCCTTAGCTTTGGAATAATCTCGTTGCTTAAGAAGGAGTTTTCATTCCAGGAGAGATACCAGGCCTGGATTCAACCCTTTGTGTCTAATACTGTGTACATTTCAGATCGCATCAAGGTTGCCATAGGAACAAAAAGATTTGTATTGAACAGCAGAAAATTCAAAAAATATGATATATGAATCCTGCATAATTTGTTGACAGTAAATATTCATTGCCTGAGGCCTGTATCACTTTAAATTTACACATTTTTGCTAAGAAAGAAGTGCAAATCTTGATAAAGCAATAAAATTTTACAGAATATTCACATTTTTTCCACTTGCTGCTTTTGGAAATACTTTATATATATACATATATATATATATATATATATGCACGCACACACACACCATCTCCAGTTAGGGAATTCTCTCTGGTTCTTCCAGTGGGGATTTTAAAGAGAAAGGAACCTGTCNACCAGAACCCCGAAACACTACATTCTACATTTCCATTGTCCATTTATATTTGCCCTTCCAGCCCAGTCTCTCATTTTAAGAACACCTGCAATATCATCTCCAAATGCTTCTGAGCATTTTTTCTACTCCTCAACATTAAGTAGCCCAACAGCTAAATTTCCATTATATTTCCTTTTGTTGCAGATATTTTCATCTCTGCAACTCCAGTGTTCCAACCTCAAAGCCTTTCCTTGCAAACCAAACCCATACCAAGAAGTTCTCTCCTCCAGACTTTATTTGATGTAGTAACAGATGGATCCCAAACTGTAGAAAGACTCCCACTGACTTCAAACCTGGAAAGATTTAAAGTGCATCTGTAATGTGCCAATTCCCACTGATTCCCACATTCCTATGGAAAGCCGTAAAGGAGAGGATTTTAGGCTGCTGATAAAAGCATCCTGAGAAAACCCACAGCTCCACACATGGAAATCCCTGTGATTGCACCTGCCTGGTTTTGGGGAAAGAAACCCTTCTCTGGTGTTTCACTACAATCTAACAAAACCCAAACCATGGTTTTCACTGGGAGGAGGCACCAAACTGTTTTTTCAACGTTAGCTCTGAAGGTCACAGAAAATTGCAGAGATTCACAAGCAACACCATGAAGAGATTTTGGACACTGAACTCCCGTTGTTCTGGCTGCAAAGGAGAAAAGGAATTCCCCCTCAAAAAGTTATTATCAGATGCCTCACTGAGAACTGCATCACGTGATAAAATCATTCCTCTTATCCTTGCACTGGATAACTAAACAGAAAGAAAAAACAGTACTACAAAATCCATCCTCACCAAGCAGCATCTACAGCTCTGACCTTACAGCAAACCCTTTCCACAACCCACGGAATTAGAGGAAAATAAACTGCAAAGTTTGCTGAGTAAATTATAATACCAAATGAAATAATTTTGATCTTTTTGTGGACATTCTAGAAATGGAAAATAATTTATTCCCTAACGTCCTTGAATGATGAATATTTGGATTTATTTCAAAAGGACTCAAAAGAGTCAGAGAGTGTGTGAATGTAATGAATTTTGCTGCTGATACTGGGTAGAAGTGCAAATGGATCTATCATCTTCTTCTTGCCCATTAATGCTAATGCATGTGCATTGAAAAGAGAATATAATCCATAATATATGCAAAAAATCTGCATTATTGTTGGTAGAAGAGTTACACTTGTCCTTGGGCTTTAGTAATATTGTCTGCTGGTGCTCTTTTGTTTAATAAAAGCATCATTATTTTTCCTTTTAATTGAATAGTTACACTTCAGAGCAGCATTAGTAAGAGCATTTTCAAGTGAATTTTTGCTGTAACTCCACCATCCTCCTCTTTATGTCTCTTTAGGGATGAGTGGATCTGCCTCCAAAACTTGATAGGAGCCAAATATGATTGCCTTTGAAGGTACAAAAAGTGTTCAAAGACCTCCCTTATGAAATAATTTTCTAATTTCTTCCCTTCTTAAGCCTCGCATTAAAGATACAAATATGGCTTAAAAAACCCAAAACCAAACCCAATCAACAAAACAATCGATAAAGATTTTGAACAAAAAAAACCCCCAAAAGAACAACAAAAATACCCCCAGCACACACCAAAACTGTAGGCAGCATACAGACAGAAAGGAAAAATCTGCCCATGCTTCCTCTTCCACAACAAAATTTTCATCCTATCACTCTCCAAGCTGAGGTGGGAATGCACCTTGGCTTGTTCTGGTCTCATTTTCCTTTTCTTGTTCATTTGTGAGATGAAAGTATTGTTTTGTGCAACAACAAAAATAATTAAAATGTTCCTGATTGTACAGAGGAGAAAAGAAATCCCTGATAGAACTGAACAATCCATGGCAGAATCTGTCATCTGGAAAAAGTGTTTTTGAAAGCAACAGTGGTTTATGTGTTCAGGTGAATTACTGTATGACTTCCCCTAGCAATTTTCCATGTTTTCTTTCCTCCTGCTGAGTAACAAGTATAGCAAGTATTGTTTTCACCAGTTTCTCTACGCAGATTTCTTTTACAAATATTCTCTAGCAGCCATTATTTAACAATTCAGTCAATGACAGGTGATCATCTGAGCCAGATACCTCCCATCTGCTCAGCTCCTCCAACTTCCAGCTTGTAAGCCTGAGATGGAAGCACTTAATTTGAATGCTTTTCCAACACACCTGCACAATTTAATTCCCTTTGTTCCTTCCTTTGGATGGATTTGGAAACAAAGAACAAACATCCCCCCTCTGCACACCCCAGACTTCCAAGTGTAGAAGGAGGTTAAAACTGAAGTTTCAACTGATGAGAAGGCAAACCAAAAAACACACCTCCAGAAAAAAAAAAAAAAAACTTTAAAAATTAAATGATTTTCAAGCCACTTAAATATTTTTCCCCTCTCAATCACAGTGCTGAGTCCAGAGAGGAATCTGAACAAGATCATGCCTCGTGGTACAAATTAAATTTTCATTTCAGGTCCCATAATGGAAATGGCCCTAATTCAAATTCTTTAGAGAAGATGTTTGCCCCTTGTCATCTGCTTAGATTTAATTTAAGAGAACATGAAAAAAAAATTTAAAAATTAAAAGGTATAAATCACATCCCTGTGTTTGTTGTACTCACATGATTTTTGTGAGGGAATGCTGGAGAAATAGAGAGCAAAGAAGCAAAGAGAGCACTTGAAATGTTTTGACTGCAAATGCTTGCAAAAATGTTTTCTTGCTGTCAAAACAAGACATCAGTAATAGCTTCCCTAAAAATGAGACTTAAGGCCATAATGGCCAGTGTAGAAGTGAATGGGGAAGTTGGATCCCTGGAGTTTAAAGGGGAAGGACTCCCAAGGTTTGATCATATAAAAGTGCATAAAAACGAACAACAACGAATGGAGGTTTTCCTTAATAAAAGAAAATAAATTAATAAAACCACCCCAGGAAAATACAGTCAAAAGCCAGATGACTTCTATCAAGGGAAAATTCACATGTAGCAGTTTTGTGCTGCATCATAAACATCCTACTCCCACAACAAGCCTCCAACACGGTTCTCCTTCCTTTAGGCCAGGCCACAGCTCAGGAGGGGCTGCAAAAAGTGTGCACGAGTAGAAATTTTACAAGCAGAGTGCGGTGACACTTTGCACCAGGCTGGTGCCACAACAACAAGCAGCTCAGGAGCACCAATAAATTGGTCCCCAGGCTTGAAGTGTCTCAGCATATGAAAATGAGGCACATTTTTGCACAGTTATGAATTGCAAAGCTGCAGGAAAGCCAGCGACATTCTCCTGGTGCTCCATATGCATGTGGTCAAGGGGGCACCAAAATGTAGAAGCACACAGTCAAATATGCACTTATCCATCAGGTTTGATAATTCAGATGTTCAGGGTCTACTCCCTCCTTGAAAATGTTTTCCAGCAGCTAAAATGACTTAGGTCACCTACAGACCTGCTGGTCACTTGGGAGACAAAACAAAACTGGTTTGTTTCCATCTCCCCACTTCAGCACTCGTGTGTTCAGGAGAGAGCACCTGCAGAAGCCGCAAGAGCAGCTGGGCTAGCGAGTGAAAACAATAAAATCCACGTGAGCATGAGCACCACAAGGGCACTTCAATGTTTCAGTGGGAATTAATCCCACAAACGGCAGAACCACGACAGAGGCTGCGTTTTTCACAGACCTCCTAGAACCTGACTGTCAACAGCTCCTGCACTGTGTCAGAAATCGTGACATTATTTAAAACAGGATGACATCCTTAAAATCTGCATTTAGATGAATAAATACAGGTTGAGTGGTTGCACTTGAGGCAATCATTTAGGGACAACTCTGTCATGGTTTTTTTTTCACTAGCAAGTTCCAGTTCTTACTCTCAAGTTTCGCAAAAGTGCACTGAAAGGATGCCAACAAACACAATTAGAAATGCTCGGAGTAATCAAGTAAGAAAAATTTTGATTCCTTATTGTGTTGCCTTAAATAAATACAAATGAAAAATCATTCTGATATCCCACTCCCAAGACACATTAAAAAGCTCCTTCCACAAGCTTCCTGTTGGTAATAAGCATTCTGTGCCCAGATATACAGCACAGTAACACAATTTGTTCTATTTAAATGTAAAAGAAAAAATAGGTACAAAGCGCAGCTATTACACAGTTGCTGAAAGGTATTTTCTCCCGATTCAAAAACCCTTAAAGACATTTTGGGGCAATTAGTTAACAAGCAAGTTCTGATTTTTAGGTATCAATGGATGCAGGAAGCATTTTCGACGCAAAATAGGAGCATTAAGGCCCCCAGCATAGGTGTGATGTCAGGGAAGGTGCGTGGCTTTTCTCCACATTCCTGCTGGAGTCTCTCCAGAAGGGGAGGGAGGAACAAGGAGCATCAGGATAAAGCAGATTTTTTTCCCCAGCAGCACGGGGTCTGCCCATACTGTTTAAACCTCCTCTTGCTGCTGAATTTACAGCTACTCTGGGAGGTTCAAGCCACAGGGAGCTGCATTCCAAGTGTGTCGGGCAGCAGCCAAGTCTCCAGGGTGGCTTATAAGTGGCTCTAGAAGCTGCACCTAAATTGTTTCTAAAAGGTGGCCCCCCCCAGGGCAAGCAGCCCCTGCAGATGGGAAAATGTAATGACTAGTCAGTGCTGAAGTGTCTGACTGTGTTCAGAGCTCAGAATATTGCAATTAGTCTTGTATCCTGCAAAATGACAATACTGTAGCTAACTCTAGTCAAATAGGGATGGGGTGGAGTGACAGGGTGTTTACATGCATTTTTAGTGAATACAGCCTTTTAGAGTTCCAAAGGTTATTTTATCCTCTCTTTTCCCACTCCTCTTGGCTTGAGTCAGCCCTTTGCCTTTTTGGTGGTGGCAGAAGCACAGACAGTGTCTGCTCTGAAAACAAGGAACAGCAGTTCTCCTCAGCATAGATCTGTGCAGACATCATTTACTGGGAGAATTGGTAAAACACTTCAGAATTTGTCTCTAAAGTACGAATTGACATCAAGTCTTTCAACACATGCTTTGCTATTGATACTTGCCATAAAAAAAAAGAGGATTCAAAGATGCCACTCAGTTGTCAGTGCTGCTTCACTGCACAAGGAAAAGAAAATACAAATGAGAAACCATATTTGTATCTGAATAGTGCAGAATAAAATCATAAATTGCATCAGACATTGTACAAGTCACTGTCCCTTTCTATTAGCAGTGGTTGTAGGCAGACCCAGTGTTACAGAATGTTTCATTCGGCATTTTTCCTTTAGGTGTCACATAAATTAGCCAGAAAAAAATATTTAACTTTCCTCAGGAACAAGCTGTCTTTGTCACTTTGTCTCGACTTCATCTGTGTACATTAGACTCTGCCTGAATTCTTCAAGGATCCTCAACATCAGAAACAGAAACTTCTCCCTTTTAAATCATAGTAACAGCAGTGCCCAACTTAGCTGGCAAAACAGAGGGAAAACTCTCAACTGCAACATTCCTGAGGACTACACAATGAAATCCTGCACGCATGAAAAATAGGAACATTTTCCCACTCATCCATTTCATCTGAAGGCCAGAGAGAAGTGACTGAAGAGCAGAAATTTTTCACTGACTGTTTTTTGGATGTTTTAAATAATTTGTCAAGACTAAAAATATTTACAGAAACACAATGATGGCTGTGAAATGTTTTTCAGAACATAATTTGTAACAACTCCAGAAGTTTTTCTTGTATGCCAAGTCTTTGTAACATCCTGAATATGAAAAAAGTATTGAGCCAGACCTTTAAGTAGTCCATTGAACATAAAAAGCACTGACTTAATGTTATCTTATTGTGATTCAGATCATTTCAAGTCATGGAAAATTTCATCACAGAAGCGAATGATAAAAGGGATCTAGATCTCTCTGATGAAAGGCATTTCTCATTGAATTGTTTCAAGTACCCTTTATAAAGTACTTGGTTTAAAAAATAAAATTCACACACACAAAAGATAATAAAAACAGATAATTCTGCTTTACCAAGACATCTGAGTACATTGGCTTCCAAAACTCACCATCCATTGAAAGAAGAGAGCTCTTGGAACTGGACTTGCAGAGCAGGGTGCGTGGGTGAGTGGGGGAATGCTCGTGTTGATGTTACACCACCTCAGTGTGTTATTTATCGTGCAATGTGTTATCATCACAGTGTGTTATTTTAGCTCTAGTATAATGCTTCCTCTTAAAGAAATGTCAAATACAAGTGCTTTCTTGCAATTACAGACTGTTTCGATAGATAAAAGGAGTTTGTCTTAACAAGAAAGGAACTTGTGTCTAAAGTTTAAAATATATACTTGCATATGTCTGTAGAGAAATACAAGGGAAAAAAAACCCATCTGAACAATGTCTCCTGAAAATAATACTGGATCAGCCCAAGATATTTCAATTTGTATGTACCTCTACAAACTAAGAAATAAATGCAAAATGCCTTATTGAACAGGAGCACATTCTGAAAAGGATGGGTGACCACGCTCCAGAACAAGAGAGAACGTGGAGTCTCCCTCACTGGAGAAGTTCCTAAACTATCTGGGCACAATCCTATGCCACGTGCTCTAGAATGGCCCAGCTCAAGCAGGGAGGTGGGACCAGATGACCCACTCTGTGATTCTATAAGTTTGAAGGAAAGACAAAAAACCCAAACACTTGCAGCTTCTTCACTCTACTTATTCAAGCTTTCATTGAGTAGGGTCTGAAAGACTCCCCAGTGTTGACACACATCAGACATGGGAGTTAAAATCTCTGCTGTGTCTATGTCCATACTGGAATTAAGTGTCCCAGCAGCCACCCATGTCCCTGGTCAGTGCTCTGCCACTGGAGCTTTCCTTCTGCTCTCTCTCCCTCTCATCTTTCCACCGCACGGTAGAACAGAGTTCACATCCGGCACAAAAGCTTTGGTTTCCCTGCACAAACATTTCTGTCATTCCATCTGCCGTGACAGATGCTCTGCCACCCTGGCACAAAACATGCAAGTCACAAGCAAGGCCAGAAAGGCACCACCATGAACTCTGTGACCTTCCACTGGTCCCTGGGCCAGAACACCGTGATGTGTCCTCCAGGTCGCAACAAACTGCACCACAAATTCAAACCTTGTGGCCTTTTAGGCTACACATTTTAGGTGTTAAAACAGAATATATTTACTGAAGAATGTATGCTGATAACAGCCTATCAGACCAAGACATACATCAAGCCTTACAGTTGCCCACAGACTGTTTTAATGCCACCTGTGAACACGTCAACGTTTTACTGGGTGCAAGAAAGGGAAGAAACAGTGAGCAAAACCTAGTGCTGGGGATAAATCATTTTAGGAAAAGTCCATTTCATTGGTCTGGATTGCATTACACCTTGAGGGTAAGGGAATTTAAAGTGAACTGTGCACACATGGGAGCAGCAGGGATGGGAACAATTCCAGCTGCTCATCCCACACCACCAGCACTGGGAGTATTTTGCTCGGTGCTATTGCTCTGGTCACACTCATTAGCAGCCAAAGAATTGCCCTCTCCCCTTAACTGCTCACATGCACAGTGTTAGTCCCTTGAGTGGCTGGATTTTGGAGATACAGAATCCTGCCTTTAACTACAGAAAGATCTACTGCGTTTGATGAAGGACCTCTTGTGCACAACACTCCGAGTTCAATGCAGCGTTCAAAAAATTGCCCATGATAATTGAGGTAGACAGGAGGCTTATTTCAGCCAAAGCTGTTTTACAAGAAATAGCTTTCTTCTGATTGTGCTCCACTTCAACAGTCCATACATAATTTAAAACCAATATATTTTCAATTATTTTCAGCTCCCTAAACAAGAGAATTTTTATGGATGTTAAATATAACCAGGTAATCATTAAAATGTTGCTTGTGTTGCATTTTTTTTTCAGTTCAAAAGCAATGTTAAAATTTCTTAGTAGTAAATGAGACCTCTAGGGAGGAATGGTTAGAAAGAGGTTTAATCAGATTTTCCAGAAGAAAGCAGAGGAAAAATCCAGCAAAATCATCTTCAATTTTCCTGCTTTTTTGGAATCAAAGTCAAGCCCAGTAACTCATCCATAGTAGTTATTCCAACAGAAATATGTTCCTAATTTCATGCAAAAGTAGTGCCCAGGTGAATTTAACTGCATGGCCAGAAATTTTTTTGGCTGCAGCATGTAAAATGTTCAGGACTGTATACTAGCATGACCTTATTGTTATTAAATTAAAATCAAAGCCTTATAGGACGTTTTGAAATGCCTGACAGATACTAAAGCTTATCTCACTGACACCTTAGTAAGAAGCCAAAAGAAATCAGCTCCATCTTCCTTGAGTAACAGCTCAGTGTTCAAACTAAAGGGAGGCTACAAGTGTTGTGCATGCAAAAAAATAAAAATAAAGATATATAAATGCATAAAATAAATAAAAATAGAAAATCTAACAAAGACGGACAGAAGTGTTGAGTCTTACAGTTTTCTTCTGGGCATAACTGATTTTCTCATTAAAATCCTGTATTCATACTTAGCATTTCCTGGATGTTGATGGTGTTTTACCTCAGGGGAAGAAGTTGCCTGTCATGCATCTATCACCTGCTGCTCCACTTCTGAACCACCAAGTTCTCTCTTCACAGTTTGCTTTCACATTTCCTGAGGTACTATTTTCAAAAGCACCCAAGCAGTGACAATTCCTCGGTTGTTTAAGTTCTTTTGTAAGATGGTCCTTGTTGCATTCAAATGGGATTGATGCACTACAAAAGCTCTCAGTTCCCACTGCACACTTTGAGGCTGGTGGGTCTCCAGCCTTAGAAAAGAGCCTTGTTCACTCCTCGCAGCCCCCTGAGACCTCAGAGCATTATAGAAGTAGCTGTAACACATCCTATATTTCTTCTAGTTTTGAAGCCAACACAAGATTTCTTATCTCCATACCTTCCTTTATGCATGGGTATGTCAAATGCCAGGTATGTTAAATGTCTTCAGAAGTCTGACTCAGAGAATCTCTTACCTCTGGCATTATTAGACACACAAAAAACGTGCAGCTATTTTCTTATCCATAGGATAAGCAGTGAACTTCAGGCCTTTGTCGTCAAATGACTTTATGTAGTCAACCAATACTTGAAAGCAAAATACACTTTTAAAGAAATAAAAGAGGAAAAATTATATGAATATATGCTAAAACACCTCCTGGGTGTCTCAGCATATTTAAGGTGACAGCTTTTACCTGGTTCTTAAGAAATCCTTAGGGAGGAATTAGGAAAACATCTCAAGGCACAGTTACATGGTGCATAAATTACATTTTATGCATTCAGGGTTAAACTAAACACATGAAGGGAGAACATGAAATGTCTCCACACTGCCAGAAGTGTTCCTAAAAATCCTACAGTTTTTATGCAAGAGCTGTGCTTCCACAGGGAAGGAGTTTTGTTTCATTTTCCTCCTCTGAACTTTGGAAGAAAACAACCCAACAGCGTCTTGACTCTGAAAAGTTATTCAAACTGCAACTGGATGGAGCCAACACTACAGGAAAAACAGGGGGCTTTGCATCAATTCTGTGCTTCCTTGACATTTAAAAGCAAGTCTGCATAGGGGGACTTGGCCAAATTTTAAAGACTGTATTAAAATAAACCATTAAACACCAGACCAACAATATTAAATGAATGCAGAGACCTCAGGAATGCTCTTCTAACACTCTTCATTTCGGTCACCAGGAAGAGGAGGAAGAAAACATGAGTTCCATGAGACAGCTGTCAGGTTACTCAGAAGATAAGTATAAATGTCAAAAGAAATCAAACTGTCTAGAGTTCCTATTAATTTGTTTCTTGTACATTGAAGGAATTACAACTGAGAGGCATTCAAAAGAAGAAATCTGAAGAGCAATATTAATTTTGGTGTGTAAGTATCTTGAGGATAAACAATGATAATCTCCAGAGTCAACAGAATGCTTTCCTTTATTTACTGAAGAAAACAATATATACCTGTATAAAGCCTATTTACAGTAAATTAATTTACACCTCCTAAAGCTCCTTTATCAGTGCTCAGAGCTGTTGAGTTACACCCTTTGTAACCACACCACACCCTCTTGCTTTTGGGGGAACAAACCAGAAGTGGCAGAACTTAAACTACAGCTGGAAAACTGATCTTTTTTGTACTGTTTGCTATTTGCCAGGTGTATTTCCAGGTGAATTGTGTTAGAGGACTCAGCGTGCCATCTTCTCTTTGATTAAATTATTTCTAACCCCAGTTTGACAAATTTGAGGAAAGAAGTGAATTTTCTATTTGGTGCAATCCAAAAATTGCACCAGCAGGTATTTTCACATAACTTCACTGTTTAAGCACCACATTAGACACATTCTCTGCTGCCAAAAACAGTGGCATTGGTTTCTGGACTAATATTCCCTCTGCTGCTACACAAGAAGGGATGGTAAAACAAAAAACCAGATCTACACCTATTTTTATCTTCTAGTGGGATGGTCAAACTTCTCCATATGCCAGAACAAAACTGGAAGTTTAAATTAGCCCCATTTCTTTTTGGATTACTCTTCAGCGCTATTTCCCATTGAGCAGAGGATCATAGTAAATATTTGACACATTACGTGAGCTATTCCCCTCCTCCTTTACTGCACTGGTGAACTTGGTGAGCCTGAGATGTTCTGGTAAAGGCTCCTAACAGTGAAACTTGGCACTGGGATTTGCTGATGTGAAATCAGCTTTACTACACACACTCAGATTTAAGCCTGGGTCTTACGAAATTAACTGGAGCTGTGCTCTGCAGTTTCGTGCTGGCTGATTTATTTATTCTTTAAAAACCTTAACATATCATTCAGACAAGTCATAGTCAGCATGGCAACGTCTTACTCAACAGATCTCTTCCCTGAGCACATTCAGTCCATTCTGCTGACCGAGTTTTGCTGGCCCAGTGCTCCAAGAGCCAAGATCCTGCCTGCACCAAGCCAAGGGGCCAAGGCCAGACCCATTTCAAATCTCAATGTAGTGAAAGAATCAAGAAGAAGATTACAAGGTCAGGATACAAAGGGTATTCAGGGAGGAACTACAAGGAGTGGGCAGAAAATAATGGTGAATCAGGACCTGGTATAACCCAGAGTGAAGACATTAGAAAGAGAATAACAAAATTGGAAGGATGTATAATTTAAAGGAGAAAACAGAGGAGTGAAACAAGGGAATGGTTTATTACATTGCTCAGTTACAGTGATAAACCAAAGTGATATACACCTAGCCAGCACAGAAGAAACAGAATTCAAAAGATAAGAAAAACATGCAAAGAATCCATAAATTATTTTGCAAGGTATAGTATTATCTGATAGAAAATTTAGTGCTAGGATGTTCCAATAAATAATCCAATAAATATTAGCATTACAATATGGAATAGAAATATGTTCCTGGGGTGGGAACATATACTAAAGTTCACGGAGGGCAGGGAAATGTCTAAAGCAGGGCTGGTGCTACTCACCACTTTGGGGAGAGATGAAGAGCATAAGAAATCCATCTTCAGTATTGTAAGTGACATGAGTTTCTAAAATATGCATCAAATGAAACACCAGAGAGATGAAAAGGGCCCCTCTTCAGCAGAAAACTCCAACCTTGCTGCCGAGACAGGATGCCAGGGAAACAGCCACGTCTGGGTAGCTGGTGCGGAGCTGGCCTCACTCCTGTGCCTGCAGGGACGCTTCCCCATCCATCAGCAACATTTATTTTTCATCTAACCTCAGCGAGCAGAAAGCGATACCCGAAACAGGCAGGATAATTTGTTCCACTAAGACACAGAAGATTTGCTCCACGAGTGCTAAGGATTAGACTCCTAAATTACCTGATTTAATTTTCATTTCACAAAAAATCAGGCACTTCAGTGGAAATAAGGCAGTGAACTTCAGTCTCCTGAGTGTCTTGGGGAAAGGTTTTGCAGGCTGAGAGAATGACCTGAAAGGACCTAAACAGTTATAACTGGGGAAACGTCATTGTTTGCTTCTATTATCATGAAACTCCTGTCTTTTGTTTAATCCTTATTTCTGAATATCAGAACAACTGTTAGATATGTCTCCTATTAATAGAAAATAAATGCTTCCCCTACTTGTAAAACATTATAACCTTGATAAACATTTTTCTAGGCATTGCTGTTCGGAGACATTGTGTCCTGTATGTTATGCTGGGGTTTATGGCGTTATGTGCAAATGACACTTAAAGCCACGGAAAAACAAACATCCAAAGCAAGGAATAGTCTTATGAAAAATAACAATTAAAACATTGAAGAATACAGTATCAGTATTTTTAATTGAACAGCCACAGTCACCAGGTGACATGTTTATGTATTTGTGTATACATGTAAAAACCAACTTGTGCTTTGTGGAACAAGACCCAAGATGCAAATCATGAGTGTTTTTGAAACTTTGTGATTTGTTTTGTAAATTTTCTAATCCATTTTCTCAGAGTTGAGGCAGGAAAAAAAAAATAGCTAGGATAAAGAACAATGAACCTAAACCAATGCATATTTAATCTAAGCTTAAAGAAAACAATTTAAAACTCATTTTGAGAAACATGGAGGTGTTGCCCAAGTTTTAGCTTGTATGTCAAGCTGATTTGATATTTAACATTCAAAGTAAACCAAACAGTGCAAACAAGCTTCCTCTAGAACTAGAGATGAAAAATGGATAGAAGCTTATTGATTCAACAAAACTACCATTTTAGTACAAAGTTCAGCTTTAAACTTCCACCAGAATAACTGCAATGGGGAAAAGGTTATTCATTTAAAACACAAGTGTGGTTTTGGGGGTGATAGGGGATGATGATGAGTTGGGCTTGCACAGAAATGGTGAACTCTGGTTTTATGAAACAGGGGAAAAGGGAGGGAGGAAAATCCAAACCACCAAACACAAGAAAATACCTTTCCTTTAGGAGTATTTTCTTCTGATTACTGGACATATCTAGACCAAATTCGTTGGGATTTGTTCTGTATAGTAAACAAGCCCTCAAATGTTTGGTAGTTCACCTTGAACAGCTTTGCTGCTTGTGAGCAAGGAAGTGACTGCTGTGAACTTGGTGAAACTGCGGGTTTCCAAGGGAAGAAGGTTAAGTCTGATTCTCCCAAGACTTTCAGTTCCTCTCATACCAACTTCACATCCAACAGCCAGAAACCAAACATCCCAAAGAGCAAAGCACAGGTCCTGCTGAAGTTCTCAGGGCCCAGAGTTACAGCATTGCCCTATGAATTGCTCTGGCCAGTACAAGAAGGAAAAACCCATTTCATGCTATGAATCACAAATTACTTTCACATAAGAATTATTATTATTTGTAATGAAATTTCCCGAGCTGGTTATTTAACTGTGAGGCTACAGGACTACCTGAACAGGGTAGAGAAAAAAATAGACAATTTGAATCTCACTGCAGCACTTTCAAAATATCTTTTCTGGGTACTGATAGCAGACAAGCAGTTACAGATGGAAACACTGCAGAATGCTTTACAAAACCCAGTCACCCACAGATTATTTCAGATTCAAGCTGTGTGTTCCAAACATTGATTCACTCTATTTTTCAATTTTCGAGCAATATATTGTTTATATAAAAGGAGAAAAGTCAATGTATGCATATGTACACACAGATATATGCACACTCTGTTTTAAAAGTCTTGCTCAGAGAAATGAAAGAAATTGAAACAGTACAGCAAATGTAACATAACTCGGGAATTACTAAATTTCTTGTCTTTTCTGCATAAAAGTGACATAAGTGGGAGACA
Source organism: Gymnorhina tibicen (assembly GCA_013399875.1). Lineage (NCBI taxonomy): Eukaryota > Metazoa > Chordata > Aves > Passeriformes > Artamidae > Gymnorhina > Gymnorhina tibicen. The sequence continues at coordinate 194,990 of VXAZ01001887.1, read as the reverse complement.
CTGGATACATGTGCACTTGAGTAACTTGGCAGATACTCGCTGTAGGCTTCGTGTCTGACACAAAAATCTCACAGCCCTCCCTCTCAGATGTTCTCTAAGTGGAGACAAATGTCCATGATAATAGAATTCACCCAAACTCAACTAACAGGGACCGCAGCAGTCCCTTCCTGACACGGGTCATTGTTTCACAGAGTTCATGGCCCTCACTTTCCAATAGCAAATCTTGCATTTCCAGAGTTTGACTTCACCAGGACTTCTTACGTTAAACAAAGACAACAGAAAACCACCCCAAACAAACAGCTAGGCATTCCAGTGGAATTACACAAACCTGAGGTATGGACCATAAATATTTTTTCAGAGCTTTCAAACCTGTAAATCAAGGTTATATATTCAGCTATTAGGTTTAAGAGGTTAGGATACATTTCTTCACTTCTCTTAATGCTTCAGAGTTTAAAACCAGGGAATTTGTTTCTTGAAGTACATTGCAGGGGGGGGAAAAAATCTTTTAAAGGAATTGCGGCATAGAAAAAGCATTCTCACTAAAAATTGAAGTCATCACAAAACTCCAGGATGGTGGTAATTAGAATCCATCACAGGTTATTTCAGGTCATGCCAGATGATCTTATCAAACCAACAACCCCCAGGAAGCTGGAAGAAACAAGAACTCATTTTCTTTTAGTGGTAAAGAACCAACTCCTTTGATGAAAAGCTCTTGGCCGACCTAAAATCTGTCAAACCAGCTCCAGGGGAGAACTGTCTGCGTAACCTCAGAGCATGTGCTTAACCTTTAATCATTTGCTTCCAGTCTTCATTTTCCCAGGCTTACACCTCACTCTTTCCTTTCCTGGAGATGACATGTTTATTCCTGAAATAATGAGAAATGAACTTTTTTGCTATTGCATAGAAAGGACTGAAATAGCAACTTATGCCTTGGTTTGATCTGCATTGTTGTCTTTCCTTTATGGTTTGTTGCTTCATTTTAAAATGAAAAGTGCTGGAAACTACGGCTCCAGCAAAAACTTCGTTCTATAAAGTTTAACCCAAAATTACAGCCCAGACTAATTATAGCAATATTACAGTCTAATTATAGGCATTATTGTAGAAAACTGTTTTTTCCAGGCATCAACTGCTCCAGCAAAGAAGGGGGCAACTAGGGGCAGCCAGAGTAAAAGGACACTCCAGGTGGATAAAATATGTGAAAATAGATAGTAACTAGGTTATATGAAAATCTTAAACCACATCTCATCAGGCATTTTTGCTTCTGAATTAAAGGAATAAAAGCCCATCTGCTAAGTAATACCCTGTTGTTCATGAAATACATGATTTTGTCTGATTAAAGTGGACTAATTTCCTGAGATGAAAGGAAAGAAACTTGTGAATGAGCCACAGAAGGCATTTTGAAACCACAAAAAATAAATCAGATGTAGCCAGTAATGAGATTGTGCTGTACAGAGTTCTATAACACCATTGCTGAACTTCCCTAAGAGACCACAGTGTTTACACTGCTTTACCATCAATAACACAAGAAAATCCTGTTAAAAATCAGTTAAAGAGAGAAGTCACATGCAAGGCACGAAACACATTCTTTTTCATTTTACGTGCTCAACTGCCGCTCAAGAAATGTTTTTTGAATGCACACCCTTGGATTTCCCCTGCACATTTTCTGCATAGTTAGAACACCTCCCTGGCCACGTGGTTAACCTTGCAGTACCCACAGGGTGCCAGGTAGTTGGCAATGCCTTAAGGCCACAGACAAGTTATTATTTTATGTTGGCATTTTAAGCAAGAATCTCTACGTCCTGGTAAGGGCAGCATCTTTTTTCCAGCAAAGCTCCTTCAACTTCTAGCAGAACTTTTCATGTTTTGGGAAAACTTGTGTCCCTCAGGTAATTCAGATTTTATTGCTGAAGTTTGTTCTTTTTGGGAACTGTGAGGACCATAATGGAAGAATCTTAAGCCTTACAGTCTGCCAAACAGGGAAGTTCACTGTTCCTCACCCAGCCTCCACAACAGCCACCATTCCTCAGTCCTCGCTCACACCGAGTGCCAGCAGCAGCAGCACCACGCCTTTGTTGGGTCTGACAACGTCTCACCTGCAGGTACCATCAGAGCTCTCAAAACAAATCTCAACGACAAGCTCAGGGTTAGGAATCATTCTCATATCTAGGTAAATACTGTCCTGAATAGATCTAACATACAATGCACCATATTAAGATAGGTGTGGGCTGCAGGATGGATTGGCTTCAAAATGAGGTGTATTTTCAAATTGTAAAATGCATTCAGTTCTGAGAATCACATTACTGTGAAATCCATCGACTTAAAAAAAATAAATTTGCATGAATGGGAAAAGGATTCTCAAAAGCAATCCATTAATCCCTCTTCTTTATCATAATGCTCAAATACACTTCAAACACCATATTAACCAGGTCACTGAAACTTGAGCAAGCTGAGCAAAACTCCTCTCTCTGAATCCATTTAATTCACACTCATACACAGTAAGCAAATTGTTGATTCCTGTTAGGAGAGTTTCTATTCCATTGTTGTTCAAGAGAATTTCTTCAGTGCAGCCTGTCATCCATTATGTCCCAAACATTCACACTTCCATATTCCATATAAATGCTGACAGAAGAGCAGCTTTGATGCTTTGGCTGTGTCAGAGTGCAGCCAATACAGGAGGCCCTGTGACAGTGGCCTCCATTTGTAAGAGATAAGCAAAAACCTGACCGTGGGTATTAATAAACCCAGTCTAACAGTCTTGCACATTACATAAATAATTCCATTCTATTGTTATCAAGCAGCAAACATTAGGTGGAGAGATAAAACTGATGTTTGTCAAGAAAGAATCAATGAAGATAAAAGTGCTCCCTTTATTGATTGCTACATGTTCCTTTGAATTAAAACACTGCTAGGCAACATCTCAGGGTTAGAAAAGTAGTGATCTGCCATTTATTTGCTTTAGCGTGAGATAGCTGCTGGATGAAATTTCCCTTTAGCCAAAAAGCCTATATTCAGCATAAATTAATTGTTTTCCTAATTCATTTTGTTCAGCTGTGTTCATGTTCTCAAAACCACAATTCCTTTCTATGTAAATAATTAATTGGATTTTTCTTGGGAGCTTGAATGCTTGGAAGATTGCAACACGTTGAGCTCCTCATGCAGACGTGAGCAGCTCCTTGTGGAGACCTGCATGGTTTGAATGATGGAGAATCTTCGGCTTCATCCCCCAGAACCCTCCTATATTTAGTCCATTGATGTGAAAATGTGTTTGTGTTTAGGTGCTTGACTTGCTTACCCCTCTTAGGGCTCTGAAGAAATATTTTATATGAGCAGATGTAAGAATTCTTTGTGCCATGATACCTTTTAGAAATTTTCATCTGCTCTGGAAGAGCACAAAGGGGAAGTTGTACCAATATTTACACACAGTAATTTTAGTTCAAGTGGTAAAACTCTGTCACAAAATGCACATGGTGGACTGAAAAAAGACCAGTCAGGCAATGGAGTTTCTGCCTGGACCATTTGCAATTTCTGCTGAAGCAAGAGGGGGAAAAAATTAAAAAAAGAAAAAAAAAAAAAAAGAAGATATCATTGTAATTTAGTTATTCAATTTTTGCAGTTTAACTGCCACAATTCATTTCCTTAATTATACTGAAATCATTTGCCCTGAGTGTTAAACAGACTTTCCCCCCCATACACAAATGATAATGTATGTAAAAAGCCTTTGGGGCTCAATGAATTATGTAACATATGTTTTCCTTCAGTAGGACTGGAGATCACTTGTGGAAATTTAATAAATATAGGAAATTATAACAACTGGGGAAAGTCAGGTTAGTAAAGTGCCTTATCTACTGTCTCTTTTTTCCCTTTTAAATTTCTGATCCTTGTTAAATTAACTTATCCCACAAACCAGAGGTGATGCAGGAAATCCAGTATGGTTTTTAGATCATGCCGGGGAGAAGAGTGTATGTTTGTAAAAGCACATCAGTGCATTCACTTATTGTCAGGGTCATGCTGCTGTACCTGCACGAGAGCACCCTGAGAGCTGGAATCCATATGTGAGATTCCAAGATGCACCTATAGGAGGAAATAAATGTGGAGAAGCAAGAAAACAAATGCCAGCAACCCCATCTTGAAACTGAGATTCCTTGTAAACATCTCCAAGAACCTTTAAAGGGAACAGTTCCTTCAGAAACTTTGAGTGTTTTTATTTAAAAGGAAAGTTTATGGTTCTCCATTTGCATTAAATTATAGGAGGTAGAGACTTTGAGAGAATGACAAAGTCAAAGGGGATAGAAAATGAAAACTTGTGTCTTGGTATCAAAAAATGGGTATTTAAATGCTGTTGTTATCAGCAAAGAGTATATACTTGCATCAGTGTATACTGGTATTTCATTAGTAAAGATTCCCTTTAACCTGAAATACTTATGGCTTTATAATTACAAAATCTTCAACATTTAAATACTCTAGAAAATAAACAAAATAGTGATGAAATGTAGTAAAGTTTTGCTATTACTTTTGCTAAGTAAAATTTGCTATTAGAAAAACCAAGCTATTTCAACTCCACATTTACAGAATGGTTAAAACATCAAAAAGCTGTTAACAGCCACTTCAAATACACATCCTCTTTAAAAAGGCAGAGGACCATGGTTTTCTCTGGCAAACAGGACTGATTGGTGTTATGGTGAGCACTTTTTACCTCATGGGGTTTTTTCCTAATCTCCAAGGGCCTCGGTGCTGTATTTAACTTCCAACCTCTCCTCACTCCCCACACATTTTAAAGCCTGTGAATATTTGGCTGTGCCTTCAGTGAACAGAAGGGGGGGGTGGAAAGCAGCTTAATTTGCAAGTGTCACAAGGTTCTCATTGTCACTTTGCTTCACTTTCTTAATATTCTCAGTCTTGTTCATTCTACTGCACTAATTCTATCAACAACACTCAAAAATAGCTGTGCAAATGAAGCTGCCTGTGGGAGCAGAGAAAAGGAAAGCAGGCGAAATATCAGCAAAAACATGTGAAATAAATAATACAGTGCAGCCTTGGGTTCTCTCACAGCAACCGGACGCCAGGACTTTAATCTGTTCTCACAAAACCTCACAGAGTCTGATTTTGCAGGTCTGTAAAGTCACTCTCATTTCCAGAAATCCTCTCGTGTCCCCACTTCCCCAGAAGAGCAATGGCCAATGAGCTGGATTACCATAAATTCAGCAATCAAATTTACACAGCTCTGGAGATGCAAGTAAAATGAGTATTGTATCTTCATTTCCTTTGTGGCACTTTATCAACCTCTTCCTCTGCTGATGGTAGAAGTCAATAAAATCCTATTAACACTAAGATGTTGTATTAAGTTTGACAGTTTACAAATTGCAGGGGTTTTCATTTCAAATATGAGCAGCTTGAGATACTCCAGAGTTCCACTGTATAAAATTGTTGAAGTTGGAATAAAGTAGATAAAATAATTTTGGGGGTATTTTTTTTCCTCTCCTTTTAAAGAAGGCAGCAGAAGGAAAATCAAACATGAAAAATAACCTTATAAGCCTTCCTGGGAGATTAACATTAGTCTGACCAGGAAGACCAGAAGAATCATAACAGATCTATATTTTGAGCAAAGCATTCACCTTCCTATGGACTCCATGGGCTCTGTATCAGGCTCTGCTGCTCTCTCTAATCACAAGTAACTGCTTTGCAAAATGAGTATCACATCCTAAGAGAAAAAGGCTTAAAGCAACTGAACCTTTAAATAGGTAAATAAATAGAGATACCAGCAGCAGGGATGGAGTTGGCACCTGCAGGAACAGCAATCAAAGGTATGGCTGACCAGCTGGCAAATGAATTAGGAATTATGCCAGAACAAACTTAGGGACAAATCTAAAGCTATTCCTGCAACTGGGCAAATTGCCATAATTTCTGCACTTATCCACCTGGTGATTTAAATTCCCATTAAATATTATTTGAAGAAAACAAATACCCATCCCAGTTGGTGCTGCTTTTCCAGTTTTTTCAAAGATGAGACGTGTTCTCCCAGAGAGGAGCATGGTAGTAGAAGGCATTTAAGCAAAATCTAAAAACCTCTCCCAAATAAGAGATATAAATGCAAAGCAGGTGACTGCAAATGTGAAAGAAGAAAAAAAAAACCCTTATTTTTTTCTTTTGTTTTACTTTAAAAAAAAATGCATGTCCCTTTTAAGTAGAACTGCAAAGCCTGTGAAAAATTTAATATTTACCAGACTCCTCAAGGGTATGGATTCTCCCAGTTAAATAATTTATTAAATCAGGAAAGCATCACTCAACTACTCCAGTCAGAAAATAATACGGGGTTTGTGTCTACAGCCTTTTTAATACCAGCAGTTCCAAACACCAGCGAGCTTGTGGCTATACATAAATTCCTCAGATCACCACTCTCACTGCAGAAGACAGTCTTGGACTGCTCACAAGACAGAGTGGGAGGCTTTATTTTGAAGCAAACATTGCCTCCAGTAAAGGATGTTTGCACACAGCAATAACTTGCCAGTGTTTAAGGCCAGGAGCATTCATAACACCCACTTACAAATATTCAGATATATATCTTTTTTTTGCCCATAAACTATACATCATGGCAGGAAAAAAGCCTTCTCCTGCTTCAAGTAATTTTGTCCAGCTATGATAGCAGGTGGATCATATTCAGCCATCTATCCATCACCCTGACTGCAGAGCATTCCCACGCTAACAGCACCCCAAATATCCATGGACACTCCAAAGGTGCTTCCCTGACATCTGATGCTGCCTGGTCTCCCTCTGCTGTCCTTGAGCTCGGAGGAAAAGGACAGAGTGGCAGAATTCTGTGAATTCAGCACCACAGTTAATTTATTGGCACTATGATTTTGCTGGTTTAAGTGGTTAGGAGTTCAGTCTCACAGGCTTAAATTTCACCTTAAGCAGCAGAAGGAAAAGATGTCTCTCTAGGGTGCTTAGAGAAAATAATTTGCTTGTGAAGGTAGAATTTCAGGGGTGAAAACTGAACAATACATGTAAGTATTTATGTTATTTACTTATTTGTAATGCACGACCTGCCCAAGCTGCCAATTAAAGCTCCGAGTAGGCCAAGTGACACCTTTACACTGCCAACCCACTTCCTAAAACCAACCACGGGGAAAGTCAGGATTTGGAAATAAAACTCAAACCCAGGAAAACAACATCTGAAAGCCTTTCTTCCCAAAACATTGGTTGTGATTTGTAGCGTGTCACCTCATCAGACCTTTGCATTCAAAGCTACACATTCAATGTGTCAGATGTGGTGAGCCACAGCACTTTAGGCACAGGGTGTATTTTAGCACCTGGTACATACTGAGAATAGATTGTGTTAAGCCAAACCTCTGAAGAAAGGAAGGGATCTTAATATTACTCCCCAGCCAAACTGAAATAATTGTGTGCTGTCAAGTCAGCAGTGAAATATGAACACAGAGCACAGGACAAACCTTCTCTCTGCCTTGTTGTGATATTGTTATGAGTGATGCATTTTTAGCTTTATATCAGGAGACAACATCTCAACACCCTTTGGTATTTTACTGCCTGCTGACTAACAAAATAAAGCATGTGAACCCTTTTTATTTTCTGGTTCATCAGTTTTATGTTCTTATTTACTTGCCATACATTTTAAATCTTATGATACCCAACACAGGCAGCTCCAAATATGCTGTTGTTAAGAGATATCAGCTGTCTTTGATTTCATAAAGGTCCATTTTCAAAGTATTAGCTGTGTACATGTTTATTTTTTTAATGCTCAAGGTAACAATCAAAGGAGATGCAAAGCAGATGGAAAACACAATTACAGATTCTTCCCTGAACAGGGGAAACATCCCATGGTGGCCTTAAAAAGTTGATTTTTACACACTGCTGGACCAGGCACAGCCCCAGATTCCTTGCTGCTTATATTCAACATATATTTTATTAGAAATTAAGAGAAATATGTGTATCCTAGCAATCACCAGCCTGCCTTGATTAGCTGATTAACTGAAGGGTTTTATTCTACAAGAATCTATTGTGTTAGAATCCTCAATTTCAGCTCCTCTATACAATAACAAATAAGAACATCATAGAAATACAGGCCTTTAAAAGGGAAGTTCTCTGCAAGGTAACAGAAAAGTATTTATGTTTACATCTGCCTGCCTTAATCTCTTGTTTGTTTGTTTTTTTCCACCAACACATCTCTCCTAAAGCAACAGAACTCATTTGTGAAGTCTTTGACTTCCTTAGCCCGTCATGCATTCCCTGATTCAGCAGGAACAGTCAAACACCTGGTGCTTTGCTGCTCCTGAGTAGTCCAATTATCACTTGGATTGCGTCAAAATTAGGTTCTTTTTCAAATGGCTCAGCTGCCCTCTCTTGAGATTATTTTCATGTTCAAACTGTGGCTCTCAAACAAGGGGTGTTGTACCATCTAAAGCAAATTTCCTCTGCCTCTCTCTTCATCTCTCCCAGGCTCACAACAGGCTAACAAACAAATAGGAGTGAAGATGTGAGGAGCCAAAACACAGAAGAGACAGAAAGTCACTCTTTGCAAAAATAGCAGGCAACAGGGCAGCTCTGAAACAGTTGAGAACGGCTGCAGGAGAGCAGCAGCCCAGAGCAACCTTCCGGAGCTGCCCAGGCAGGGACATGCATCCCACAGGCTCCTTCCCACTGCCCCTTCCCCTCCCCGTGCTCTGCCAGCAGAGGCAGCACGCCCTTGCCCACAGCTCCCCTCCTCCCCAGGTGCCTCCCCGCAGGCATCCTGGAGGTGCTCAGAGAAGGGCTTGACCCTTCCCGTGCTCATGCTGCCCTGTGTGACACCTCAGGGCACGCAGAGCTTGTGCTGGGATGGTTTACAAAAATGCTTCTGGCTACTTGAGTGATCAGGCAATGGCAAAGTTTTCTAAACATGGGATTGGTTTAAAATATATTTTGTCCGCTTGAAAAAAATAAACCAAAAAACGGCTCTATCCAGAATAACTTTTTAGATACATCTGATGATCTAAACATTCTTGAAGAAAGCTCTAAATATAAATCAGGCCACATTTGTGCAGAAGACAAACACTCCCAAACAAACCGGCAGTTTTAGGTTACCTGTAGCACTTCTTTTGAAGAACTTTCATTAGATGAGCAAGAACAGTTTGCTGCTACAATTGGATGAAATGGTAAAGCACCTCGTTTAACAAAGTGTATGTGTTCTTGATCAAAATATTATATCAAAGCTACAAGTCAGGTGAAATTGAATTCTTTAGAATAATGAAAGATTAGGTCCTAGTACTGAGAAAACTGATTTCATAATAAAGTACAGAGAACGCATTTGAGGCATTGCTAGGAACCAGTAAATACATGTGCTTTGCCCTCTGAGAACTGCAGTTTGCTACTACACTAATCCGATGCTTTTAGATTTCATTATGAATTAAACTGTTCTCTCTTTGGGAGCTCAAGCTCAATAAAACTCTTCTCTAAGCATTGAGGATCCCTAACATCTCCTCCTTAAAAAAAAAAAAACAAACCAAAACCATTTTCTTTTCAGTCTGAAGACTTTAGCCTAACTCGAGTAAAACAAAGTAAGATAGGTGCAGGGAGAGTTGCCCTGATTTTCTCCAGAAGAATCAAGGTAAACAAAGGTTAATCAATTATCTAGAATAAAAGCAACCTTGAGTTCTACAAACTCAAATTGGATTTGTCATATGGAAATACTTCTCTTAGTCACAGTAGCAAAAAGTACCTGGGAAATAAACCTGCAGTATAATAAAAATAATATTCATAAGAAAACCTAATACTTATGCGAAGTAAGTTTATAACTTAGCACAATGTTACACACAGTAAGATGTTCATTCTTCTACTAAACTTTGGAAGTTTTGCTGATTGCAAACTCCTTCCCAGCTGGGAACAGGAAAAACAAACAAAAACAGCCCCTGTATGGAAGAATGTTTTACATTAGCAAAGTTGACTATAGAAGCAAAGCTTAACCAAAAATTCAGGACTTTTCCAATGTCCATTTAGGAGTCCAGGTCTATTTTGGGGTGTGTTTCAAGAGCATTTTTCATAGTAATATAATGAAAAATGGGCATCAAATCTGCTGCTTAATAAAGTCACCAGCTACACCAAGTTTCTGCTTATTGGCAGCATTTTTACAGCACTGACCAGGATTAAAAAGGCATCTCTTGTTATGAAAGAACATCTCTGCTTTCAACCCCTATTCCCAGATGTTTACACTATCTGTTCAAAGACCTATTAGATCTAAACTCTTTGATATATGACCAGCTACTTCTGCACAGGTTTTTGTTAACTGAAATCTAAACCCAGCAGGGAAAAGGACAAATCAGTTCTTTTATCAAATGTTTTCAGTATCAGTTCGCTATGAACAGGAATGTTCTTCGCTTGGTTTTTCAGTGCTCCGGCACATCATGTGTTTAGGAGGACGAGTGAAGAAGAACAGAGTTCAGCTCTTTTCTGATATATTTTTTAATGTACTATTTCTGAGGAACATGAGCAGTTCTATTTTTGAATAAAGATTCCAGTGGAAAGTTCTGGATATACAACCTGAATACAGTTACCTATTTCTCCCCTCAAACACCACTGCAGTGAGTGCCAGTCTGTTCCTATCAGGGTAACTTCTGGCACTCCTTCTAGCCAAATATTTAATTTTAAAAACTGAGAAACAACCTTCAGATTTAGTTCAGACATCTGCCACTTATACAAGCAATGAGAAGCACATTAAATCAGGAATTAGTAAATAAAAAACATCCAGCAAATCTTAATTAATTTCTTGAATGAGAGAAAGTTTCTCTTGTAAAACCCAGGAACTTAACTCAAACCACAAGCAACACAAGGAAATAAAGAAACCACACATGCTTCAAATCTTTCAAATCAAAGGCAAAATTAAGTTCAGGAGCTATGCAGAGCTGAGAAGAAGGTTTTAACTATACACACACAGAGTAACAACTACCTATTACTGACAGTGAGAAAACAAAGCCAAACACTGACCAAAATAATTTTTCAGTATATTAAACTGAAAAAGTTTTCAGGGTTAAATTTAGATTTTTTTTTTTTTTTTAAATGAAGTGGAGTTCTGAAAGCAAGCAGAGCACTTAATACTAATTGCTCATCTTGCCAATAATGCTAAACCACATCCACAAACCAGCATTTAAAGCTGTATTATTTCTTCAGGAAAGGAGTTCTCCCACAGATCTCTCTACATCTCTGCTCTGCATTGTAATTGAGCAGAGTTCTACAAACCAAATGATGCATGAATTTGTATAGATTCAAAGTTCAGTTTCTTCAGTCAAAAATCCAAAAAGCACTGCCAAAGAAGGAGGAAAAAAACCCACCAAAAAGGAAAAACAGCATCTGCTAATATTAAACTCTGACTTTGCCACTCCGAACAGAATTACAAAACCTCATCTAATGACAGAATAATTAGGCATCCATAAAGCAATCATTGGAACATTGTCAAAAGTCGAGTATTCGGAAAAAATAAACAAAGATACAAATATCAGCACTTTCCCCAGCATTCCCTAAGTCTGTGCCTTTCGCTTCCCCTGAGTGACTCCAATCAATGACTCAGCTGCAGCGGGTCGAACGCAACTGTGATAAAATGGCACCTTATGAAGTAACTGCCTTCGTAGATCTCCCCAGATGAGTCATAAACCCATTCATCAATATCCCACCTCGTGCAGCACGGCGCAGGCGGGAGGGGAGTGCTCAGAGCAGGAAAGCTCACTCTGTGATTCCATTTGCAGCCCATAAATCAGGATTTCTTACATTTGGTGCCACCGTTAAGTGAGGAATGAGAACCTCCACTATCATTAGTCGACAGCTAACAAGGCATTAACATTTTCATTAACCGTGTTGACAAATCCAAATCGATTTTAAAAGCTCATTTGCATCATATGCTAAAATTTTGAAGTAGAAGGGAACAGTCTGACAACTTGATTATACGCTATAGCTTAGATTTTTGTTTTTCTGCTTATGTGTAGCTGTAAAGTGCACATCACATCTGGTTACGTTCTGGTGCCCTCGGATATTTAGTTTACAACTGGTGTATTAATGCTCTTGTGCACACAGAGACCTGAAACACACAGAGGTGATGGTCTCAGAGTGTGTTTAGTTTGTGAGACACCCAGTCTGAGTTCTGATTTCATCTACACTGGACCACAGACAGGCACTAGGTCCTCTCCCACTTTGTCTCCTACCTTTTTTGGAGAGGTAGACCCTTTTTCATGGAATTAGGAAGGGTCAGTCCCTAAAGAGGCTCAGCAGCCATTCAAAATGAAAGCCTATAGTGTACACTAGATACTGGTGACTTTTTCTTTGAATTTCGATACATTATCTGATACTGCTTTCAAATTTTATTTAAAGCCCTTCAGCTAAATTAAGCACTGCTACAGAGAATTAAAAAAAAAAAAATTCTGTAACTAACAGCCTCTAAAATGGACTAATTAAATCATGTTTCAATATTCCAGGTTTGGTACATAAATATAGCTACTCTTTCTTCCTTTTTGCAAAAATTTGGTATTATAGAGAGCAAGCAATTGTGAGAAATAAATTCACATGAGTGCGTATTCAGAAGAGGACGAGTATTAGACAATTTTAAATGCACAGATACCTCAACAGCAAAACATATAACACTTACTGTAGTCATTAAGGAGAATGCATTTTTCAGTTAGACATTTTCGGCTTTAGTGGAAATTATATGCATTTAGCAATACGATCTTTTAATTTTAAGCAACAGGAACCTATTACAGCCACAAAGAAAATTAGAAGGTTAAAAAAAAAAAAAGTCATTCTGGAGTTGGGTGTGCTGTGCACAGCCTCCATCAGCTGCTTTCATTCCTCTCTCTAGAGGAGCACACAAACAGGGACCAGTGGTGCATTTACCTTCTCCCATTTCCACCTGTAGTCACAGGGCTTAAAAATGAAAACAAAACTGCTACTAATTAAGCAGGTTTGAGTTAGACACTGCTTGCCCAAAACAACTGCTTCAAAACTGATTTCCCATGAATTCATCTTTGCAGTCAAAGCTAACACTCTTTGCCATTTTGGCAGCAGGAGGATGAAGAGCAGCCAGTGCATGATGTGGAAGTCGGTGTTTTCCTCTCACTGAGTTACAGAAACCTCTCAAACTGACAGTGGCAAGCGAGGGCTTATCTGTGCTGCCTTGCAGAGCACACACAACCCTAAGGCTGTTCCCATACCCTCTGTCCCTTAGGATGGAACAGTTCCTCTCTAGGGCAAGAGGCAGGACAAAACAAAAAAAAGCCAAAAAACAAAGGCACAAAACCCACCGAAATAGAATCACAACCAAAAAAAACCCCACCACCTCCAGCCATGAAAAGTGTATTTAAAATACACCAGCAGCACAACATGCTGTTTGAAGATATTTTAGAGGATTGATGTCAAAAGCAATGTCCTTGATAAATAATCAGCATTCATTTGAAAGTTCTGATATTTTAATATTCCTAAAAGTCACACTAGGAATTCTCTTTCAAGATCCAGACAGTTCTACCAGAATTAGCCAGTTTTGAAGTGTTTGCTACTTAGTACTGGCTTCCTAACTTCATCAGTTTACAAGCTCTCCTCCAAAAAATTACATTTTTAACAAAACTTTAGGAACTTGAATTTTCTATTTACCAATTCTTCTGCACCAGGAAACTTGCTATACATTGATATTTTAATAACTTACATGCCTTCCCTTACATCTTCATAATTACAACTATTAGGATCCTGGCTGAAACTGAGACAAATAACATCATTTGTTAACTAAAGGCTTTGCAGCCCGGGATGTTTTTATCCCTGAACATGGCAGGAAAGCTGCTTCTAATGCCTGTTCCATGTGCAGTAAATTGCCCAAGGTACAGCCAGGCTCGGCACAGGCTCCATGGCCAGGTTTACTTAGGCTCTGATCAATAAGTTCTGTGCATCTTGTCTATATTGGAGCTCTCCTTATTACAAGCTCAATTGATTCCCCGAGCAACAGCAAAGATTGTGCTCCACGGGTAGAGCAGATGTTGTTCTGACCTCCACCCACTGGCTCGGAGAGTTTTCTGTCTGCCTTCAGTGAAGAAAAATACCCCAATAAACAAAAATATCCAGGCACACATCGTGCCCTTGTACAATGGATGTTACGTTTGTTATACAAAAGTTTCTGCTAACACTCTGCTTATTTTAAAAATCTCAGCACCCACATAAACACCCACCATGAAAATCACAGTAAACTACTCATTCCTAGGAATTTTAGAGTAATACCCTTGATTTTAAAAACTTAAAATTTGTGAAAAAGTGCACAGCAAATTCTAGAAGGCAACACTAAAGCAAAACAAAGAATCCATTTTCTGAGATTGCTGCAAGCTATAGATTAACACAGAAATGCCACCGTTTACCAACACCACAGATTGATTTCGGCCCATGAAATCTTCTGTTGTTTGAATTATTTGTTATCTTTAACGTTAAGCATAAAACCCAGAAATAAACCCACCAAATAATAAATGAAAATGGAAAACCACCAAACCCTTGTTGGGAGAACAAGGTAATCTGATAAATATAGAAAAAAAACCCCTCAAGTAGGAGATACAGAAGATCCTAAAGATAGCAGTGATAAAGGAAATGGAGGTACAAAGGGAGAATTGTGATCTGAAAGGATGGGATATTGCTTTTGAGGATATCTGATATAAGGAAGACGAAGGGGAGATACTGATATATCAAATACTTTTTATATTTAGAAAACTATGTAATAGGTTAACCTGAGTGTTGGGAAAGCTGAGGGGCAGATAAAAAACACTAAACTCTTCCCACATACACATAAAAAGCGGGACAGCTTTCGAGCACACGACTGTGACACAATAATGCCAACATCTACACTGAAGGTCACCACTCATGTCTTGCAGCGACACACAAAACAGATTGGAGAGGAAAAAGGGGGGGGTTAAGACAACAGTACACAAGAGAGCAAAATACATGTAAGCCTTTAGCCCTATTAGTATCACAAGGTTCAGTAAAAACCCCACAAACCCAGGGAGCTCCCTTACCTTGAGGAGCCTGTGCCGTTTGCTCACAGCCCCAGGGCTGCCGGGTAAATGCTCCCCGCCCACAGCCCCCTCCCCAGCCCACCTGGGCATTCAGCCAGAGCCACCAATCCCAGCCCTGCAAAACCCTCACCATCAACTGCAGGACACCTGGCAGCTTCAGGGCTTCACACAACCTCAGCTGCTACAATTAGTAAAGTACTTCACACGGGTCTTTACCAGGTCAGGGTTCAATTCCTGACTGTTTTTGTTCACCATATTTGAAGAATTTAGAGCCTCAGGTGATTATCGTGCTAAAGCCAAACCAACTCCTGTGACCAGTAGCCTATCCAGGCTGAGGAACATGACCCAGACATTTTAATTCAATTTATCCAGAATTAAGGCCTAAGATTGTTTCCAGTGAAGTCAGGGGATGTATTTCAGGCCAGAACCTTGCATCTCATTGAAGAACAAATAAAATTAAAAACATCATGGAGATAAAATTAGGGAGAAAAACATCTAGTTTCTTCATCCTAATGGGTATTGACACTATGTTCCTATGTTCCTTTCTCATGTATCTGGATCTGTCTTCTATTGATCACCAGGTGTCCCCTTCCAGCTTCTGGAGCACAGAGCAGCTGATGTAAAGAACCAGAGCACTTTCCTTGGTGTGTCTGCAAGGGATAAGTGCCCCTGGGAAGGGTCTGACCCCTATTGCCAGGACCCTGGACCAAAACTGAAACAGGAGCAGCTGCAAGCTTGGTTCTTGGAGAAGTTTTTTGGCAAATAAACCAAAGAAAATCTCATGGACCATCAAACTGGCAGAAAGGAGAATGCTGGGCTTTGAACTGTAACCTGCCTAAGGTACCATCCACATACATACCAAAGCAGAGAGGATGGAGAGGGAGAAAAAACGTTTCTTCTCTCCCTTCTCTGTATGTTTTGAACCAGAGGATGAACTTCTAAATCTTTTGTGCAAACCTCATCAGACCATAAAGACACGCAGATAGAGGTTAGTGAAGACCAGAAGAATCAATTTGGAGTTAATGTCATATCAGGATTTTAGTACATACTGTGCTATTAAAATGTTAAAATAATTTTAAAGCAGATTTTTAAATTTTTTTGTGATTAAAGAAAGTTTTGGTTTTGAATTAAGGCAGTTCACAGCAGCAGTTTCATTTGTAATCCTGCCAGGGTTAGTATTAAAAATGTCTGGATATTGGAGCATTTGTTTTTGTTTGGTAGTTTGAATTTCACCTCTTTCCCCTCCACTTGTCCAACAGTCTGGCACTATAAAGCCGATGGAACAGGAAGTATTATTTGGGATCAAGATGTCTCACCAGAAACGGAAAGAAAGGAAAAGGTACAATGTAACTGCCTAAGACTTCCTCCACTAACCCCGTGCTTACGCTTTATTTTTCTTTCCTGGACAGCTACAGTAGTTTCATGGAGTCCTCAGCTACTGCATTATCAGCAAAGGAAAATGAAATAAACTGCTACAATTACTTGTCACTCCTGTCATTTCTCGATGCTATTAAGTAGTTCTGTGATTCATGCAAGTGGGCTGTAGCTGGGATCAGGATGTGAAAAATAGTCCTGTCTTCAGCTTAAGATATTTCTCGTGTTTATAGGTAACAAGATCCAGGTTCCATCTCTGGAACACACATGTTACTCCTCATTAAATTTGAAAGAGAATGTCTATAATTTAATTCTGTTCCCTCTTCAGGTGTAGGTGTAGATGCTCTTATTCACTCCAGTGGAGTATTGGAGGAAGAAGTACAGAAGATAAATGCATAGCTGAAGACATTGCAGGAGTGATAGGCAATAATTATACAGCCTGATGGGATGTTTGTCACTTTCCTTGCCTTGTTTAATGCTGCTACAAAGACATAAATGCATTTTTCCTCTCCACAAAACATTTGGAGAATTGATGCTTGCTAAAGACCAAATGCATTTTGATTTAATGAAACCAAAAGAGTGGAAAAAGAAACCTTCTTTCTTAATCTCTTGCACTAAGCAGGGAGAAGAAAAAAAAAAAACCAATGCAGCAACACCACCCCAAAACCAAAAAACACAAACAAATAAATGGGTTCAAGGGAATTTTAAAACTTCTATTTCTATACTTTGTGTAATGCAAAATTCACTCTTTTTGTGTTCCCAAAGCTTTGCCAGAGAGGGCTGCAGGAAAAGCACTGGAATTGTTTGTAGTTTGGCAGTGAGGCAGATGAAGCAACAAACCCCAGGAGGCAGCCAGGGCCCGGATTAGGAGAGGTGGATTAGAAAATACATTCCTAAATACACAAGGATCTGCTCTGCATTTTGACACCCCCTCTGTGGTCTGTTTAAAAGGTTATGATTTACACTTGAGCCCAGAGAAGGAAGTTCTCCCCTCTCTAAGTTATTACAAATACAGGTGCTGTGGACAACTCGCCCCCAAACTGCTGCAATTATCTTGGTCACTTTAACCTCCTGTGCCTTCCTGGAGTCTTTGTGTCCCTTGGTCCCCCTGCCCTGTTCATTCCATTAAAATCTCCTTGTGACAGCTCTGTTCCTTAAAAGCTAAGTCAGAGTTCAGGGAAAGGAAGGGCTGACACCTGGCTGGAGGCTCCCCGTGTATCACATTTTAAATAACTCTGATAATAAGCAAGATGAGATATGCCTGGAAGAGACTTGATAACATTATAATAATTTATACATTCTATTTCTACTTACCTACAGTTTTAAGTAAGATTTATAGTATTTAGTATATTTGACCTATTCTTTGGATTTGAAAAGGCATTAACTTGACATTTTAATTTTTATTCAAAGGACAGATGGTGTTTTCCACCTGGGGGTCAAAAAGGGGAAAAATTTCTTTATAGAGCAAAGCAAGCAGGACCTCCCAGATAAACACTTATTATTTTCTTGTCAAGTAAAAGTGCTATCATTGTCCTGCCTACAAAGTGAGTAGTGAAGCAGCACTGAACTGGCATTTAAAGATAAAATAATAACTGATACAGGATGGAATGTATTCTTATGCTTTGTTACAAGATCTGGGGATTCAGGGACTCCACTTCAAACTTTTAACAGTTTTTGAAACAAAGTCAGTATATACTTAATTATCAGGGAATTAGTAATGAAAAAGTTCTTTTCTATTGAAACGTTCTAATTTAAAGGATGCACTAAGCAAAAGACATATCATACATAATTTAATGTAATTTAGGAAGCAAATTAAAATATAATTTCACTCCTCCATCTAAAAACACTGCTCCTTCAAGCTCTGGGGATATTGTTTAAGCCAAAGATGGTGGTTTCCTTGACAATTCTAGGTAAGGATGCCCTTAAAAGAAACGAATAGAATAAAAAGGCATGAATAAGCAGGATTTACTAAATTGTGAGTTCAGGAAATGATAAGAGATCCCTGAAGAAGACTTAACATTGAAGATATATATTAGAATGAAGAATAAAATTAAGGTTAATCTTCATAATGAAGCACTTGAACCCAGAGAAAATGTCATTATCAACATGGTAACATGTGCAGAGTTGGGGTGAGAGTTGGATGCCTTGAGACAGTCAATGATATTTGCAGGTTTTCATCTGCTGCTTGTTAGGGCTGGTGTAAAACTGCTCCTGGCCAGTGGCTGCTGGCCAGGGCACCTTTGTGGGGTGGCAGGGTATTCCCACCAAAGTGGGATGGGAGAGTTCGACAGAGCAGCCCTTGGCTCCCTTAGAGTGCTCCGGGGAATTGGTTTGCTTTTGGGTGAAAGCTGATATTTATTTTCAAGGTCTTAAAAGCCACAACCCTGATCTAACATAAACTTCATCCCATTACCCTGCCATGCAGCTGAGCTTGAGGAGACCAATACTGACAATTTTAGCAACAGTGAAACAACTCCACACCCAATTGGAATTCTCTTTATTCAGAGCAAGATCTGAGAAGGAACACTCACTTCTAAAAGTTGGGAATTTGCTATAAAAATGCTTAATTCCATACTTCCCCCTGCCCTAAGTACAAACATGGGAAATTGTGAAAGCAATAGACTCTTTCTGAGCTAAAACTGGCTGAACTAAATTTTCCAAGCTGAATGTTTTAGAGCCAGGATAGAAGGAGCAAACCTGTTGCATAGAAAACACCCAACATAGAAATGTAAAGTCCATAATTTGACAGTGTTCTGCCAAACTCCATTGTGAAAGATTCTCCTTGGCACATTGCAGATTTTCATACTCCCATTCCGTGCTCTTACCAACTCTTTAGAAATGTTTCAGATAAGCCTTCAGCTGCTCAAAGCTTTTATACACTGAACCTTATTCCTAGAGAGTATTTAAAACATACAATGAAATTATCTAGTGAAAGGCTTGAGGTTTCTTACCCTATTTTTATTAGACAAATGACTGCTAAAGCTTGTCTCTAAAGCTTGGCTCATAATCATCCTGAAAAGCTGTTTATATGTTAAGGCAGGAAACTGATAATAATTCTTAGGATATGTGGTTTGTCCATGCAACAGTGTTACAAACAGGCAAAAATAAAGGCATTTTTTTCGGTTTCTGTTTTGAGTTGCTGTACTAAGTCTCTCTGCAGTTTTTCCTTACTATTTCAGCTGGAGAAATATCTCTATTGTATTTTTTCCAGTCTCTTTAAAATGTAAGACCTTTCGAAAGCCATTGACAGCTTTGTAGTTACATCCCCAATTATCAAACATTTAAGATAGACACACATGTATATTGGTTATTATAAATGTGATTTCGCTGGTACCACAGTCAAATGAAGAACATATTCCTGCTGCAGGATGACATAATGTCTGCTTGCTTTTCAGACACTATAACCTTAAAGGTAATAATAAAAATCCTGTCAAATATTTCAACCATCTTTTGGCCTTCAACATTCCTGTTATGACATCAATTATCTTTCACAGCAATTTAGCTTTTGTACGTTCTAAATAATGCAAAACACCAACAGAACTCTATCAGCAGGGAAATTGCTTTGGTGGCTTTTATTTCTATTTTGCAGCATCTCTGTACCTCAGAAGTGTCTTTTTCTTTTCGCTGCTGAAAGTCATTCACCATTGTTTCAGTGAAAAACCGTAATTAACAACCTCCCTGGTGCAACACCCCTCTGCAGAAGCAGGGAAGAACACACTCAGGTACTGAAAGCCTCTACACAATTGTCATCCTTAAAGACTGGAATATTCAGGGACTATGTTGATTAAGAAAATGTATGATTTGATTGAATCCTTAATTAGCATGGTGCCATCTTATTAAACAGATCTGTCCAGAGACAGTTTTCATATAAAACTTTTAGGATCTGAAGTCATTCCCACATTTTTTTGACAAGTCACACTTCATAGCAGTAGCTTGAAAAGTAAGTAGAGGATTTTTGAAATATTGCAAACACTGTTCCCTCAAAATTTTACCAGCCTTCAGCTTAGTAACACAAAAGTAAAATAAACAAGGAGCTCCTGAGAGAAAATTACCAAGGAGGTAGAAAATGCTGCTCACTGATCTGTCTTATGAAGCTATAAATTAAATGTAGAATGTGGGTTAAAACACAACTTCTGGCTCTCCTTGCTGTCATTAAGACAAACAAACTCGGGTGTTTTTTTCCACAAAGTGAGGAGAAATGAGTAGAGCTGCATCCTTTCATTCCTGCTCCTGAATTTGGTTCTTGAATAAAAAAATTTCCTACAACTGACAGAAAAAACACTGAGGAGGGGTGGGGTTTTTAATGTCTTTATCAGCTTTGCTGCCCTTTCACAAATTCAATATGTTTATTTAACCATAACTTTCAAATTCCATGAGGCAGTATAGTAACATTTCTCAACCAACATATTTCAAACCTCAGTATTCAAACTATTACACAAATCAAAAATTAGGTATTTTGGCCATTTAATCAGACCCCAGAAAATGCAGGTCCCAGTAGCAGGTGACATTCTTCAAGCCAGCATCACAGAATCACACTCAACTTCTTATTTTCCTTTACAAGCTCCAGAAAAGAGCTATTTATTGAGCTGTTTCTAAAGAGGCTTCGCTGTACGGATACCGCTGTTCCAGCTACAATCTCATCAGCTTGAGAGCTGCTCTTCAGACACTTCAAATGCTCACAGTGTAAACCAGCTCTTCCCACATCTACTGCAGGTGACAAAGCCTGAACACGTGGTTAAAAGTCTGGCTAAGCTGAGAATTACAAGAAAGATTTGTATCTATGTCTGAGTGCTCATATGGGAAGAATAAAGTCCAGAATTCTCTGTACATTTTGTCATACACTAAGATTCACTTCCCTGTTGCTTCACTGCATAAAAAGGTGTCTATCAGAAAATATTTGGTATATTATTTAGCTATAATTCTGCAATAGGTTAGTACTGCTTATTTGTGCAGGTAATGAACATAAATTCACGGTGTATATTAACTCACAAATTTATTCACTTATTGAAATTGCTGGTTTAAAAAAATGCAAATACACAAAACCTGCAGTTCAATTCCCATTACTAAAATTACATTTGTTATCTACATTTTGGGAATTTCCCAATTGTTAAGCAATTACTACTGCATTTACAGATAGTGCTGATGCTACTGGAAACGGAGGTGGTGTTTTTTCCCCAGAACATAAACAGGAATTTGTTTTACATGTACACATATCCATCCACATGGATGGGGGTGGGGTGGGTGTGCTCTGATTTGGGTTTCTGCTTTTATTTACTTCTGGAAAAAAGGAACCTTAACTTCACCTGAACTGCTGAACACTGGTTTTGTAACACAATGTGCAATTCAAATTTAGGTCTTGGCAATGCCCTGGTCACTACTGTATGAACAGTACTGCCTAAAGGGTTATTATTTAGGGTCACATTAATTTCACAACTCTTCTGACATTAATGCACTCCTTCATCCCTTACTTAATGTTTCCCCACGTTTTATTGCTCTGAGCAGAGGTCTGGAAATAACTGACTTTAATGAAGTGAATCATGGGGTGTCAAACCCTCATTTCTGCATGTACAGATGTAAAACCCAATTTTTTTCCTCTCTATATATACTGTGCTGATCCAGCTATCCAGAACTCTTAAAATAGCATTAATTTGCATGCAAAGCATCTCTAAAGACTTCTCTTATTTTCACAATAACATAAAGCAACTTAATGTAAATCTAGATTGATCTTTCTATTTAAATACATTATAAAATACATATTGTGGATATTTATTCAGCATGTGGTGCTTCTGAGACTTCTCTCTGCCCTGATTTTGTTGGCTATTAGTGTTCAGCTAAGCAACGTGCTTTATGGTCTCAGCCGTCATTTCTGTGCTTTGGTTTCTCTAGGGAGATGCTGTTCAGCTGAACTCTGGTAATGTCCAGAGTGGCCAGAGTTGGCACATTCTGGACAGTCTGGCCTTACCCACATCACACAGGATTTGGTCACATTCCCAGTACCAGGTTCTGCTCTGGAGCCCCAAAGACACGATATTTTTTGGGTGGTTTTCAGGTCAGAACACTTGCAGGTTACCAGTTTGAGAAGTTTCCTACTGACTCTGCAGTGCCCAGGTTCATTGCAGGGATTTAGCTGATCACAAAGCCTGGAAATAAATCAGCAGTAGTGTAGAGCCCGGGAGTCAAATTTACGGCCTGGGCACAGTTACATGGTCTGGGTTTGGGAAACCCGGGGAGGAGGCAGTCAAAGACAACACCAGCAGCTTGGGATCCTAATATCCAAGAAAAGCCTTTTAAGAGCTTCTTAAACTCTTCCCTCATAGATCTCCCAAGTTAGACACTGATTATTGACCAAGTAGGCCTTAAAAATACAAAAATCCTCTCAGATGACCTGAACAAGGGTTTCTGCTGCCACAAGTACGCCTGATTTTTCTAACTACATCAGATGTTCCAGTAGAGGATATTTCCTCTTGTCCAGCCCATGACCTTTAGATGATAACATCGAAGTCCCACTGGAATGATTCAGCTCCTCACAGGACACCAGTACAACCTCCACTCTTTCTATTTAGGTGACAAGAGGGGCGTTGGGCAGACCTGTTCATTTTAGCCTTTGCTTTAACCTTTTTCCCCGCTCAGTGTCACGTGAAGACAGTGCTTTTCCCGTGTTTATCCTGCTGGTTTGTGTTGTGTTAGCCCAGGAACGTGCTCCTGTACAACACCACACTTCAGGGTTGTGTGTGTTCCCAGGCTGTATCTTTGTCCAGAGCAAGCACTTTGGGGAAGTGACGATGGAAATGTGAAGGGAAGAACTGAAGACTTAAAGGTACAAAAATACCACGGTCCTTGAGGAACAGGTAAGTCACAGGCATTTTAAACACAGCAAGGCAGGAGAACAAAATTAAAAGGATTGAGGTTTAAGGATATTTTTCAAGTACATAAGGAACAAGATGCTGACAAAGGAGAAAACAATGTCTCTGAAGGAGAACAGGAGATATTTACTGCTGAACAAAATACATCTTAAAATAAACTTTAAGCAAGGAAGATGTGAAACGCAACCACTGCAGTTAGTCAAGTTTAGTTTATGTGAACACCAAGAGTTCCAAGACCTTTAATCCTTTTCAATGCCCAATCTATAATGCCTCCAAAGCAAGATCCCTTGCTAGTAGAGAGATCCAGAGCATCCCATAGGAATTCAGATGACTTACTTTCAAAGAGTTAAAAACTGCTATGGTCATCAGCATACAAATAAAAACAGCATTAATAAAACCCAGTGCTCAGAAAACAAGTAGAACCTGAAAAAACCATGTTTTTAAAACTATGGAAATTCACTTTCTTTTGATCTTTTATCTTTCTGCTTCACCTGTTTTTAAGGGTTTGTTTTTAACCTCAGGATGTGCTTGGGTTTGTGCTTTTTTCTCCAGCCTTGACAGCCAGATATTTACCTGGGAAGGAAGCTGTGATTTATAGGCATTAAATGACTCCTGAAGGTAAACCCTTAGGAACATCACCAGTTATTGCAAGAACTGGGAGCCTCTAGCAGTAAACATGTATTTCTACCCTTACTAACTCATCCAACAGATCTACACCAAATTCCTTCATTTTCTTTTCCTCTGAGAAATGCTGTTTGCTTTGTGTTACAGAAGTTGCTGTAGAGGTAGATCAGAAGAGATAATGTAAGGTACTTGTAAAATTTTAAAGAGGCATTTTATTTGTGTTTCTGGCTCCAGTATTCATTTGTTAGAAAAACTTTAGTGCACAGAAATGGAAGGAATATTTTTGAATGTGCCAGAAAATATTCTAACTATAAGCATGGACTTGCTTTTTTGAGAAAACTTCATACTATTATCCTACTTCTAGTTGGAATAAAAATAAAATGTGCAACATAAATAACCAATCTAGTCAAATATTCCCAACTCAGTTTCAAAAATGCACTATTAACCAAAAATTATTGACTATAAAACATACTGCAGGCCACTTTTGTGTGTGGAAGTGGAATACACAAAGACAGTTACTTGTCAGGAATTATTTTTCCACACATAGTGCCAAGTACTTAAAAATCCCTTAGCTGCTGTGCAGCACCCAGAGAGTGAAAGGAGAAAGAGGTTAAAGATGGCCTTGGAGCACCTTTTGTAAAAGACCTGCCATTGATGGCTAAAAAAGCCTAAAGCAAAATACAGAGACATTCTCCTCAGGGTGTAAGAATTTAGCTGAGAAAGGCTTTCTAAGATTGGAGCTGGGTCACTGCAATCTTCAACAGAAACTGAGGACAAATTTGAAGTGAATTGTGGTGGAAGAGTTAAACGTTGTCACAAAAGCAACCTCGGGAAAAAAGGATTCCAGATACAGGCAGATTTCATCTTTGAAAAGAGAAGCACATGAAGTTACTGGAGATGTGTTTTAAATATTCTGAAGGTGGGAGAGAGGTTAAGTGCCTTGGTCCAATCCAGGACAAAGAACCATAAACTTTACCAAAAGCAAGACCTGGTCATGCAGGTAGCATTCCCTTGAACTAGGACTTTGTTAAACTTGTTATAATTTTCTGTATAGACAAAGAATTACTAAAGAAAACAAAAAGAGTAACAACTTGTAATTAAAACTGGGAAAAAAAAAATGCAAGCCAGGTATTGGTGAACAGCAGTTATCCTTAAATAATTACAGATTTTATGTTGATTAAGAAAATGTATTATTTGATTGAATCCTTAACAGCAGTCACAGTTAACAGATTAAAGTTAACAAATGAGATTTATACACCTCTCACAACCTCTTTTTTCTTCTTGAATGAGGAAGAGGCAGAATCTCAAAATGCCTCATTCATCTCCCACCAAATTCGGGAATGGAATCAAAAATTACAAGTTATTCTTCTTCTCCCAAATGGCACAGTCCAAATTTGAGGGAGAGCCTCTGATCCTTTCGTGTTGGAGGATTAAACTAATTTAAAATCTTCAAGAGAAGTGTCTGGTGAAGAAGCTCTGAAATCTCAGAACTGCACATTCAGTCCATGACAGCACTAAAAGATTAAAATTTAAAATTGAGAAGACCTACGGTACAAAGTGTGCACATTTATCTGTGGGCATTATTTAAAAGCCTGTTTGAAGTCAACTGATGACTTTCCAGTTAATTTGATGAGTTTTAGAGTAGGACACATGAACATGATACAATAAACAATTTATACAGTTACTGTCACACCTGTCAGTAAAATGAGACTTTAACAATTTATTCATGTGGCTCAAACCAAATCAGCCCTGTTATAGGAAATCTTAAAACAATCCAAATAGAGGCAAATCTTGTACAGATGAAGCCTTGTACCCTCTGTAAGTTGCTGTATATTAGAAAAGTGTTAATACCTAGCTTTTGATGTAGGTGCTGTCCTGATTTTATGCTAATTGAACAGAACAATTTTTGCTGATAAAATTAGGTCAATTATATTTAATTGGATCCATTAAACCAACTAGAATCTTATTAATAATTTGTAGGCATCAGCTGTCAGATTTTTCTTCATCTCAAAGTTCCTTCACTTTGTTTCATTGCCTCACCTCCTATCCTGCAATCCTAGTCAAAAAAAAAAAAAAAAACAACTCCTCTGTCACTATCTCTTCCAAAGTTTCACCATTCACATGTTATGAAAATTCTATATATTTCTATTTTGGCTTCCATTTCATAGCACCAGCAGAAATACCCCATAGCTGTGCTCAAATATACAGGATTTACCCAGCAGTTGTCCCCAGGTTTTCAAAAAACCCTCACATAGGTACAATTTTGTACCAATCCGCAAATCTATCAGGAGTTAATGCATTGTAGTCCATAAAAAGGAAACATTTCTTCTGACCAACTTAATTTTTGTCAGGTTATTTAAATTCAGCAGAAGTATGGGGTTGTACATCATATGACAATTAGGTACCCAAAAAGGACCTGCCTGTTAACAAAAAAGACATTTTTCATTATTGGTGTGTTATTTTTGATGTCCAGGCCATTAAATCTGCCTGAATCAATGCTCTTCCAATGACAACTTGCATGTTTTTCTTGAACACATATTGCAAGTGATAATAAATTAAAATTGTTCCCAAAAGTTCTACTGCATTCCATTCCTTATTAAAAGCTCACAAATGTAACTTCCCAAAAATGTGGTGTATACGAGGTACATGATTTAGTTTCAGAGTATGTTTATATTACATTTCTAGCTCATAATTTGATTTTTTTCAGCAGCTTTTCTCAAATTGATGTGACCTTACAGTGTACACAGTAGAAATGTTCTAATTTAAAATGCTCTAAGTTTCCACTGGTTTTTTTTTTCCTAATCAACCAAACATTAAAAATTAGAAGAAAAGTTGGGGATTTTTTAAATATGAAGATACAAGAGTAGATCTTTATAAAGCATCTGAATGTTGATACTAATTGTTCCTATTGTTACCTTTCAAGAATGAAGCTTGTCCATAACTGGTTCCTATAATGGATAATTCTCCTTTATCTCCTATTGGATAATATTTCCTGTGGATAATTATCCCCTATAATGGATAATGTATTTAGGAAAAGGTTTGGTCATAACTCTTTGAGATTTTCAAAACAAATGCTTAGACTGTTCCATCTCTATTCCATAGATACACAAGATATTCAGAAATGTCCATAATTATTTTGCAAGGGTTTTTTCACTTGTTCTCCTCTTTCACAGAATCTTGTTAAGAAATAACACTTACTTGAGGGCTTTGAGTTGCCCACTTAAATTATCCAGAGCACAGGGAGAGGAAGACTGGGGTTTTTATAGTTACAATTATACCCTTATAGACTGGTATGCAGCATTGATATTCCTTCTTAGCAGTTATCAACTTGACCTCTAATGAATAGAACAGATTTACGGGAAACTCATTTAGGAGTCAGGTTATGACTTTGGTGGTTCATACTGGCTGGTAATTAACAGCATGTACTGAACAATTCATGAGAGCTCTAAAAATTGAACTTCTGCACTGTAAACTTGAGGGTACTACAGAGACAAGGGGGCTTGGGTTGGATTTACTGTTTGTTGGTCACAGGAATAACAGGAGATAGCTGTGATCAGCCTCATTTCCCATTTCCTTTGTTCTGCCCTAGTATTCCATTTTATACAGTCACTACAAGTATCAGAAAAGGGTTTGTGTTGGAAGGGACCTTAAAGATCACCTCGTTCCAATGTTCTGCCATGGGCAGGGACACCTTCCACCAGGCCAGGTTGCTCATGGCCCCACTGCTTCCAGGGTTGGGGCAGTCACAGCTTCTCTGGACATCCTTTGCCTCACCACCCTCACAGGGAACAATTTCTCCCTAATATCTTATCTAAATCCGGCCTCTTTCAGTTTAGACCCCTTCTCTCTTGTCCTGTCACTCCAGGTCCTTGCCCCAGGTCTCTCCTCAGCTCTCTTGGAGGCACTGGATGGGGATCTAAGTTCTCCCCAGAGCCCTTTCTTCTCCAGGCTGAACACCACCCCCAGCTCTCCTCGCCTGTCTCCAGAGCCAAAGTTCTCCAGCCCTGTGATCATCTCTGTGCCCCTCTGGACTCACTCCAGCAGTTCCATGCCCTTATGTTGGGGGCCCCAGAAATGGAAGGAATACTCCAGGTGGGAATCTCATGGGAGTGGACTAGAGGGGCAAATTGCCTCCCTTGAGCTGCACACTGAACAACATAAGCATCAAACTTTGAAAGTTCACTGTAACTGCTAAGTTTGTTTAGTAATTATTATATAATAATGTTCTTTACTGTAGCATTGTTTCAAATACTGCAGACAAATAGAGAGCCAGAATTCTAGTTCACTACTTGTGAAAGCAAAAGTAGCGTTTAGCTCCTTCTTTTGTTTCTGCTGCAGATTGAGGTGTGCACACAGTGTTGCTGCTTTCTTTGCTCTGCTCTACCTCAGCTTTCCTGGGACTGCCAACCAAACTGTCCCTTCAGTTTTCCTCATACATATCATTATTTATCTATGTAAGTACTTACAAACACAAGAGCTGCAAACAGAGGTAAACACAGGTGACTAGAGATTTGTGGACTGTTTTCCCTAATTTTCCACATCGGCCTTGGCTACCTACCCACCGCATCCCCTAGGTGTCACCCAGGATCTTATTTTCTCATTGCCTACAAACATCCCTTGACAGAAGGGAGCTTTCCCCTACCTTCCTGTATAGAAACGTGCTAAGAAAAATCTAACAAGATACGACAAGCAAAAGGCTTCTGGTTGGATGCTGTTCCTCATGCTAACAACTCATGACCTTTTGTGAAAGGTCTTCAGTGACTGCTTTACAACGGCAACGTTTCACACTGTTTCAATATTTGAACTGGAATAAAAATTTTGCTTATGCTAAGGATGAAGAGAAAGTCAGAACTTTTATGTTTCAGTTCAGTATTTGCCTCAGTTTCCCAAATGTTCTTCAGGTTTCCCCACTATCCAAGACCTTTCACTCACTTCGGGTTTCTCCATCAAGTCAGCCTCAGGGGGAACTTTCCCCTCTCCTCAGGAGGAAGTTTCTACTTTCATCAACAAGCTCCCCGCAATTTGAGATAGAAATTTCACAAGGGTGATACCAAACCTGCTCAAACCCTGGACACATCCACTGGACACTCCCAACTGAGCAGAGACCAGGATTTTCAGAAAAAGCTTTGATTTTTCTCCACTGCATTCTTTCCTCAATTCTACATGTAAAAATAAATACATCTACTTTTAGCAATGTACTTACAGAGTCAGTGGCATCCCGTGTGGCAGCAGAGAACAGATTAAAAGGAAAATTTCAGTTTTCCTGAAAATTGATCAACTGAGCACTAAAAATTGTACAAGCACTACTACCTTGTGCAGCACTCTGTGCTGCTGCTCTGTTTTGTAAAAATTAAAAATTGGTTTTATTCATGTGAACAATCTCACTGATGTCTAACATACAAAAAGCTAAAAGCATGATTGATTTTTTTTCCCAGGCAAGATTAGAACTAATGCTAATTCACTCCTGCAGTATTATTCCAGTTCCTGTTATAAGAAAAATACATTAAATAGTTCTTTATGTCAACACTAAGAGCAGAAGAAAATAATTTTCAGAGTTTCCTCCAAGCTGCATAATAAAATTATATTTGATCATCTTGCAGCACCTTTTCTTCAGAGGAAAATATCAAGATATGCACACCAAAAAAAGTGTGCAACACATCAATAAAGAAAGATTATTTCAAGTACTAATCAGGGGAAGGAAAGAGAGAGTCCGTTGGCATGAATTAGATAAACCTATCTTTCAACAGTTTCAGCTGTTTTTACTTCAGAGCGAGACAAAGGAAAGACATTAAAGATTACTGACAACCTGTGTATTTGTCCTCCTTTTTTCTACTTCAAACACAGACTGACTCCTGTATTTATGTTTTCCTGAGTCAAGCTACAGATATAATGAGCTGCTCTATTTTTATTTTCTTTTTGTGAGAACATTCTTTGAACAGCTTTTTTTAAAAGATAGGGTTTTCTTTTAATTTTCATTGTTGGAAAATGTAACAATTACACTATGTAGACAACTGCAGCTGGATTCAGAGCAAAGTTACTTTGAATATTCTTTATATCCTGAACTCCTCACTTCATTAAATACTGAAACTGCTCTGGGAAGATAACCATAGCTGGATGTAAATTCCAATTTGAAATCAAATGTAAAGCATGTTTCCAAGAATGCATAATTAAGCAGCATTTGTTAGAGTCAATTTGAGTGCATAAATTATTGAACATGGGTTAATTTTGGTTGGATTAAAAGCACCACCTGTTCACTTCTATAAAAAATACCATAATTTCTGTTTCAGTGACGTATTTAATTCTTACATATTTGGTTTCATTCTTTCAGGATGCAGTTGGTTTATGAATACCCTCCAGTACTGAGAGGGTCAACACATGCCCCATTTATTTGCTCTTCAGTAGTGGGACACTACAATTCCAAAGGTGTTTTCCAGGTAGGGAAAGCAACCTAGATCAGGGTACTCAGACAAGAGCTCCAGTGTGTGTAAAGGTTTAAATGCTGCAAGGCAAATTGCTGTTCATCAGTGAAGTTCGGAGCAATAGTGGGAGTTACCGCTCCGTGGCAGTTTTTGAGATGCGAGACTCAATGATTGCTACAAAACAGCCACTTATTGAAGGCTTTCACAGCAGTTCTCCCATTCTGCTCCTCTCACCGGCTGTTACATTCCAGACCGCTGTGGAAAGTGCTCCTTTCACCTTCTCATGTAGAGTTGTTTCCAAACGACAAGCTTAAAAATGGGTTTACAACTGTGAAGTTTAAAAAGGGGCTCGATAGACTGCAGTGAGCCACAAGCAATCGTTGTAAATGTTTCAATGCAAATCTCTTCCCACTAAATCTTTCGTCTTTGATGGTAGGATGAACCCTTGACTTGCTTAGCATCTGAGGAGGAGGCATGAAAATTCACGGCTTTTGAGGAAACCAAGGAGATTACAAGTCAACTAAAAATCCATGTGGATCCACAGGACACGGACCCTGCAGTACTTGAACCCCATTGATTTTTTAAGCAGAGATTCACAGCTGTAGCTTAAAAAGAGACCTGTCATGCTCTACCGTAGCATTTTTATCTTTAGTCAGCTCAGAGTGTCTGTCCTCCACAGTCCCGCGTGCCTGAAAGAGGCCATTACATCAAGGGACAGGGTTAAAAGTTTATAAGGTAACAGTTGTTGAAATACGCTGTTCAAGGAATATATTCATAAGATGCAGCTTGGAAGAAAGGAAAAATACACCAGTGGAAGAATTTATCCAAAAAGTTCTCCTTTTAAAAGTATTCTAGGGACACTGTCAGTTCTTGGAACAAGATAGAGTGAGTTGTAGACACTACAAAAGCATTACTGTTAGCGGCATCAGATGTTCAAAGGAGAGATACATTTAAAGCCTTTCAGTGTAGGGGGCACTGTGGGAATTCTGTGGAAGCGGGATCAGAGACACCCTCTCTCCTCTTCAGCTGTCAAATTCAAACCCCCAAGTGTTCAATTTCATCAGCAGATATGTTGAAAAAGGAAGCCATGAAAACAAGCTCAGTGCAATAAAAGCAAGGCTGCAATACATGAACAAGGTGACAAGGCAGCAACAAGATTAAAATGTTGCTCAGAAAAGGGAAAAGAGTAATTTCCAATCCCCAGCAGAACTGAGTGAGAGCACCAGAGACCATGCACATGTAGGAACCCTCGGAGCAGCTGGCAAGGCACCCCATCTCTCTCCTGCTTCTGTTTATTTCTCCATCTTCACAACAAATTTTAATTCTACATCTTGAGTGTTTAACTGGCAGAGAAGTGGAGTGCAAGGACAGTAAAATCTTCATGAAGTACTACAAGAGAAGTAACAGGGACACAAATGCAATGAGAGCTGAATTTTGAATAAAAGTGAGTCACTTTTTCTTTGCAGGAGTTTGGGCCCCCGTGCCTAAATATATTACTGCAGGTAGCTTTATTGCCATAAGCTTAAACTTCTTATTACAGCTCTGGCACTTCAGTCTAAATTCAATAAACTGATATGTAAAGTATTGGTCCCTCAAATCCCAGAAGTGCAGCCAGAATTACATATCCTTATTCATACAAACTCTGTTATCCCACACAACTCACTGCAAGTGATGAACTTCCAGCAAGTCGCTCAGAACAGAGTGCAGACCTTTCTTACGGTAGAGACTGGCACCAAACACTAAAGCTGTGTGACTCCTGGTGATCTCATCCTGTAGCTGTTCATGCAAAAAATTGTTTTTCTCTTTCACTTCCCTCAGATCCAGACCTTTTGATTTTGGTTTGATGTGCAGATTCGAAAACATAACTGTGAAATCAACTTGGTTTCACCTGACTTAAAGTCAAAACCAGTCAGTTTTATACACTTCCCATAATACTTAGAAGCCTGTTCAGACCAGCCAATCTTTTCTTCGTGACCCTCATGCAAATTTCCATCTTTTTACTTGATGGAAAACAAACTTCCATTGTGTAGACGGCCTACACAGCCTCCAGTTACACCAATCCTAATTTACCTAATCAGCACTACAGTTTACAAGCTCCAGCATTTGTAAAGCATTTACCACCTAGTTAAAAACAGCACAGGATGTTTGTTAAGAATATTTTTATTTCTATATGGTACCAGGAGAATATGTTAGCATTTTTCTTTTGATGTCAAGTGCTATCTACCAAACAAATCCACACTTTTTTTATTTCAAGAGAATGCAAAGTAGGTGGAGAGACTGCATTTGTAGGTTTATGATTCTTATTTAAGCAGCTGCTTACATAAATCCTCAGGTATGTATGATTAATTATTTGCTTTCTGATCCCTGTTCAAAAGAATGCATCTGCTTTTATGTTTAAATCAGGTTTTAGCAGCCTTTTTAAAGCATTTGACAAACTAAAAATGCAGACACCTGTACATTCAAAAGAGTTCTTGTAATGCTATTGATACTCATCTGTTCCTCAGCACACCTTTGCGAGGGCTGTGATGAGCTGTCACACATGATCTGCTTGCTGTGTTATTTAGGGTTAAGCGTATTTGCCACAAGTATATTTTCCAAAATTGCACATTTCACAGAGGAGAGTCCAAACACCTAATGTAGATAATGGATATTAACCTAAAAACATGGACATTAGAGGAAAAAAATCTATGGGAATATACCACAAGTTTAATCATTTTAATGATTAAATGATAATCGTGTCAGTCACCTGACAAGTCAGATTACAAAAGTTGCGTTTGGTGTATAAAAAACTTTTCCAAGGCAAATCTACTGACATGAACAAGTCTTGAATTAAATCCTTTTCAAAAGCCTTCATGTTTAAGCTTTGAGACTGACTATAAAACCTGAGTAAGTGCCCTAAGAGCCTGTTCCTTTGGAAGGACGGTTCACTTGTCCTGTACTTGGGTGAGACAAAGCTGAATCTCACCTTTTCCTCAGCAGAAAGCTTGAGCCAGAAATGAACAGCTTACTGTAAATTATTGCATCACATCCTGCAGAAGGTAAGCAGAGAGGTGCTGTGATGCAGCTCCCTAAAGCAGAGCAGCACCTTTACCAGCTCTTTTACAGGTGAGTTGTCTTTCGGAGGACATTTATCACACTGCTTTCCTCCACTCAAATTCATGCTGGAGGTAGATGTGAATGTTGCAATCAAACAGCCACAGAAGTGCAAAAAAGAAATTGATAAGGACCTAGAAACATTGTCTAACCATCTCTACCAAGGCAGAATCAACTGTGTCAAGATTGAAATACTCTAACATAAACATTGCTTACATGAATACTTCCTAACTCCTCCCTAAACTAGGACCTTTCACGTTGGATTTGGGTCATGGAGTTTTCCTCAGTACTTAATTACTCCACATTTTATTGTGCTTCATTATCTGAAATAAATGTAATCCTTGTTGAAGCGTTCAGTCTATTCATGGCACATGTAATACAAAGGCTTGTTACATCAAGCTCTCTGCCAGTGATAACTATTTTCCATTCAATTACAGAACACACTGATTTTCCTGCTGAGTCACCTCAAATTCAATTTCTCATTGAGAATTCAACTAAATTACTTGCCCATGAATTAAAAATGCTGAATGCTAATACAGACATTGAATTATATTACATTTCAGTGACTAGAAGATGTAATTGCAGCTGGCAAGGTCTGCTTCATTTTTTTTCTTCTTTTCCAGTTTTGACTTAGTGATGCTGCCTTTTAAACCCAATACTCTGAGACAAAAACATGCCATAATCATTTTGTGGGATTTAGAATGCGCCCCATCAGATCACACAAACAATATTTGTGCTTCACCAACTAAATATGGCTGAGACATCTTTCTGGGGGTGCTCTGGTGGGCTGTAGGCAGAACTGTGTTAACTGTTCCTGGGTTTGCTCACTACGATCTGCTATCCTGAACCAAACTTCAGTGCATGAAACTTCCCTTGGTTAGCACAGTCACCTGCTGGCAAGCAGAGTAAGCAAACAGAGGCAATCCATGTACCACAGTATTAACTTGGTGCTTCCTCAACAAATAAATGTTATCTGTCTGTCATAGACCTTTTCATTAATCTCAAGTGCTTCAACTCAAGTAATAAAAATCTTAATCTAGACAAAATTAAAAATCCAATCCAAATTATAGAGTAACTCCCAAATCCCACCTAGCTAATTACCCGCAATCCCAGATATTCTTAATAACTAACCAAACCTGATTAGGTATGAAAATTAAGATGTAATTCATCAGAACAGTATTTCTGGCACATGGAAATAACACAAAATTGTTATCTGCTACAGAATTTGGAATATATTCACATAAGGAAATTTCAAACCAGCAGGATGTTTAGGTTTGGAGTTTGATCCTGGTTTTGTTTAGTAAAAAATGCCTACTTGAAACAAATTCTGTGTTCACTTCTTCAGAAAGATAAACCAAAGTCTTTCTAGCTGTATAAATATTTCAGAACAGCTGAACCTGTGATGGAGTTTGCTTCCCAAGAAACCAGGAGAACAGGTGTGGAGATCTGCTGTGATCCAATGAGATGGGTGAGGAACTAAGACTATGGAGCGCAGCTGAGTCAGCCTGGTAGGGATTTTCCCATGGTTTTCTCTTTTACACTGAAGCCACTGGTTTATAGTGAGGATTACTTCAGTAATAATAGAATAACACACACATATTGAGAGCTTAAACAACAGTAAAATAACATGCTGATACTGAGAGCTTAAAACACACTCATCCATTAGTACCTGCAGCAATGATGTCAAATTCAGCTGCAAACAAACTCATATATGGACCTTGCACTTAGTTTGAAAATTCCAGCAAAATACTTTGCAACAGCATTTGCTGTGTCACCAAAATTCAAACATTTTTGCAGAGTAGCTGAGTTTCAAGCAGAACAATCCCTACCTGTCTTCCTGGCAGTCAGCCCAGTAACACAGCTCCAGTACAACTGCCTTGAAACTGTGGGCTCTGGAGTATTGGCAAAGAATTTAATGCTTTAGTTGTCCCAAAAAATCAAACAAAATTTCAGAATATGGAAACTTGAGACAGAGATTTATATTGCACACAAGTTCAGATGAAGAGAATTATTCAAACACAAATTTTCAGGTGCAATTACTGAGTAGGTACATTCGCACACACAGTTCTTCCATTTCTAACTGCATTTCCCTGTATAAAATATGCACTTCTAAACAGGAGAAGAAACTTGCCCACAATGTATTGAGGTTATTCTTCTGTATAGGTTACAAATGCAGATAATAACTACTGAAAGAAAGCTAGAGACATTAAAATAGTGTGTATTTTTTTAATGCCAATATCATTCTGGATTTTAGCATATTCAGCCTCTAAATAAGTTAGTGCCTGGAAAGCCTTATCTGTTGTATTCTGAAATTGTCATGTTGCTATAAATGGCTAAACCACTATTTTAAATGACAATTATCAGTAGATATCAAAAGATTTTACTGCTGACTGTGACACTTGTATGTTTTCTGACTTTCTTGTCCTCATGGCATAAAGTCACTTTTCCTGTTTTTACTTCTTTATATTAATGGATAATTTACTAATCTGACAGGAAATTTCAATCAGTTTTTATTGGGTTTTCATTTTTAATGGGAAGGATCTGCAATTTTCACAGTTTAAGTGCAGTCTCCATTCCTCGCTCTGGTTACATCAGCTTTGCTCTGTCTTCCACTATGGATAAGCCATTGATACAATTCTACAAATGAAGTTAAATCAGGATTGAAAGCTGAGTTACAGCAAGAGACTCCAGGAGCCTTTCAAGCTAAATTATAAACTGGATCCTTTAAGGGACTGCTGTTGGTTCAGGAACCAACCCGAACACTGAACTGGCAACCAAACATCTCTGCTCCTACCCTGCTGTAAAGGGGATGGCAAAGGTTCCCAGAGGATCCTGGAGATCTCCAGAAAAAAGATAAAATAATGAACAAATACATGAGCAAAACGCTCCTGTCCAAACCTGGAGGAAACCTATCAGAATGAAAATAAAATCCCACAAGCCTTAAGGCACGAGGTAGGAAAGCAACTTTCCATCAAGGTACGTGTTCTTGTGGTCTCTTTGTACTCGAGCATTACAGGGCTGGGAATTGTTACAAACGCTGGCACTTGAGGACTGACTAAGCTTGTGGGAATGATGTACTTCTCTAGATGATTACCAACCATTCATCTGGCTAATGCGAGGCCAAATCTGGCCTGACTGCCTGGCTCAAGGGAATATAATTAACTCTGCAGTCAGGTTGCATTTGCCAAGTAGGATGAGCCCCAGGAGGTGAAGGCACAGGAGCGAGAGCTAATGCTGCCACCCAGAGCACAAAAACGGACTCGCCAGCGAAGTCAGGACAGGATTTTTCACACCAAAACTGCACAGACATCGAGCACCGTTTTATGGCAATCAACATAAAAAAATAAAGATATACATAAATAATATATATATTTTTTAATTTCACTACATCTTTGACTGGTTAAAAACAACTCCTTACATTCTTCCATCGAAACATCCTCACCAGTAAAGGGTGACCTTAGGAAACCATGTTTGAAAACAGCTAAGTACATTTAAGTGTTATTGATTGCACAAGTAATAGCGCCAAAAGTGATTACACAGCGTGGTACTTACAAAAATAATTACACTTCAGAAAATCAAAATTAATTTGTACACTTCTGCTACACTTTTGAAGTTGTTGACATTTCATTGTAGTGCTCCTAACGAAATGAAAATTATTAATAATTGTTTCTACTTCAGTGTGACAAATGTCATTTAGGTTAGGATGTGAATTTGTCAGTACCTCATCAGATCACTAAGCTGACTTTTGGCTCATGTTAATTTGAAAGGGAGGTTGTTTGTATTTATCAGATGCAAGTCTACACAGCCCAACTGTATTATCACTATGTTTGATGGTTCCTAACTGTGAAATATTTTATTTGGTGTAGTCGCCTTTTCTTAGAAATCACTCTAAAGGTGCAAAAACAATGGAAAATTAAGTGCCCAGGACAGAAGATTAAAAATTTTCTTCTTCAAAACACTTTACCAGCAAAATGGTATAAAATAAACCAGTGAAATTCACATAACCCCAGGGCCACTGCCTGAAGGACCATTTCCTTTTTATTCCCCTACCAAGCAAATTTAGTCTTATTTTAATGTATAGTGAACTACCTTTTTCAGTGGAAAATACTCAAATTATTAACAAAAGCTGTGGAAAGCAAAAGTTAAATCATATTATGCTTCAGTGCTTGTCTCAGACAGCACATCACTCCTATAAAGTTAGATAATTAGCACAAATAAAGTAATTCAGCTTCCAAAATACTTCCAATAAAAATACTTTCTTGCTTTTAGAGCATTTAAAAAGTATTAGATAAGTCAAATTCACACATGCAATATCTAAAGACCCTTACTGTTCCAATTTTATAGTCAGGTGAAGTGACAAGCAGATGATTTGTCTGGGCAATTACAGCAAACCAATAACAAACCCGCAAACAGAGTTTTGGAGGACCTGTCTCCAGGCTGCTGAGGGAGTTCTCATCTGCTGCCCTCAATTTTGACAGGAGTCTTTGCCTCAGGACACCCCATCAAGATTCAAGTTACTTTCCAATAGCTGATCTAAAAGTGCATAGAGTGAAACATCTGGGTTTTGACAATTTTTAAAAAGAAAAGCCACGATAAGAACACAGAAGCTTCATTTTTCACAAAACCCCTTACATTTTTCACCATTACTGTTAATCCATGGGTGGACAGAATTGGAGAGTTTCTATCCAAAGATCAATACAATTGTTCTGTCTTAGTGCTATGTGAGCAGCACTTTCACTCACACAAAAACAATTATGTTAGGCAGAGATAACTGGCCAGGATACGTGGTGGTTTCCCAAGGAAGAAGTATTATCAAGAACCAGTTTTATAAAACCCAAGCCTCGTGAAATGATGGCTGCATTAATATTTTAAAAGCTTTATAATTTATCCAGAGCTTATTTGACTAGGTCTGATTGAGGATAAAATCCTGGTTGCAGAGGCCACACAGAACACAGGAGCCTGCTGGAGATCTGCTTGCCCTGTACTTGGGAAATGGGTGCTCCTGCTTTTCCAGGTGTTACCTCAAATCCAAGTGGCCCATTGTCAGGTTTGAAAGAACAGCTTGCATAAAGCCACCCATTCAGAAGCTCTATCTTTGTTTACAGAACTCCAAGAAAACAAAACCAAAGAAAGCAACAGCATAAGTGTTTTTACTGGATCACGGTAGAATTTTTATTCCTTTGTTAACGCTGAAGGCACACGGTAAACACGATATGCTTCGATCTGATTCCTACTGCACCTTGCAATTAGAGACTGCAAAGGAAAGGGTATTTCAGGGACTTGTTTTCTCAGAAATACAACAGGATATCCAACATGGTGACAAAAGCAGTTTAAGTGGTCAAACTACAGCAGCAAATAAGCAACCAAACAGTCTGGCACAGCCAGGGCTGTCTTTTGATTATAACCATGCCCCACTTCTCACCCACACTGATAACAAGCTGTTTCACTTGCAGCAGATAAGCACAAACCTCCCCAAATAAAACACTTGCATCAGTTCTCCCTTCACATTCTCATCAGCAACTTTCCACTTTTTTCCTAATCAATATGTTAAGCAGAAAAATTTAATAAACTAGAAGGCTACATCTTTATTTTCATCTTTGCTTTCCTCCTTTATTCCTTTCACCTATAAATCTCTGGTTTATCCCTGTTCAGTGTTATCAGACTCATGATATTTAGATTGGTGATGTTTATTTCTCCTACAGTCCCAGTTCTCAGGCTCTTAAGATTATTTGAGAATCCCAACTTCAATTTAAAAATCCTCATATTGCTAGCTCTCAGGTTCTGGAGAACTGTATGAAAGTATGACTCAAGTGTACTCTAAAAGCTCTGTGTGAAAGGTAAAGAAAAGGTTTATTCTGAGCAAAACAAAAACCCAGAGATTACATTCTTAAGGCGTTTTCAGAATTGCTTGTTGGAGATTTTTTTAATTGCTAGGATTTATGAAGTAATTATGGGTAAGTGCCAAGCCTCATGCAATGCAATACAAACAGGTATTTCACATGAACCTCACAAACCTGGTATAGTGCGTAACAGGCCAAACATTTCCAAGGAGCACTGCCAGAACAGCAGAGGGTCAATATCAAACAGCCAGTAAAATCATCTCTTTGTACCACTTTCTCACAACATTGATGCATGAAGGGTGACAAACTAGGGCAGGTTTGGCTCTAGAGACACGACCTGCTTGCTCACGCTCATCCTGCAGCCTGGCAATGCCATTCCCATACACCATCCCCCACCACAACCACCCCTTTTGCCCTTGGGGTCATTGGAGATGCCCCTGTTCCTCAGGCCAGCAAACACCCCACAAGAAAGAACATTCCAGATAAAGCTCTCTCTCACACACGCCATGGCGGGAAAATAACCTGCTCTGCCCCAGAAACTTCACAGGGCTGCCTTTACCACAGCAGAACCCTACTGAAAAACACTCCCACATACTTTCATACAGTAAAATCTGGAATATCACCTGAATTTTTGCATAGTCAATACACTATAAGCAGAACACTGACTGGAATTAGAGCTGGCCAGCAGCTCCTGAGGAGGAACACTCTCAGACTTACCTCTGGCTTTCTGCACAGGAACCAGCCCGGCTTCTTCCTCCAGGATTTACAGCTGCACAAAAAAGTCACAAAAGGGTGGGAAACCAAACCCCAAATTGCTCTGGGGACAGAGCAGGGGGTGCTAGGAGCCCTCACTGCTGTGGGAGCTGGCCAGGCGGCCACGCTCCCTCAGGGGCAGCTCCAGGTGGGCTGAGCCCCAGGTGGCTCTCATTTGAGGGAAGGGTGGGTTTGCCCGCACAGGTGTTTCTGTTTACCCCATTACCGCCAGGCTGTGAGGAGCTATAAAAGCTGAGATAGGTGATGTGGGGGCTCTTCCAACCTAGCAGGGGCTTCTGCTGGTTGTAGGTAGTACAACTGCAACTTTCTGTGTCCTGGTGTTCCTTGGTGCTTGTGAGTGCCCACGTCCTGGATCTGATGGCTCCGTCTTTGGCCCCAGTAGAGGGTAAGTCTCTGTTCCTGGCTGGAACATGGCACATTCCTGGCCAGGGTGCGCTGCCGTGGGGCTCTTAGCAGCTCACACACCTCTGGGGGGACAGGTGGGCAGCCAGACCCTGGGGATGGTACGTCAGGTATCTGGTTTTTGGTCAGCCTCCCTTGCATGGGAAGTGGCTTATAAATCCCTGGCTATAAGCTCCAGAGAAACAAAGGAGTTTGGATTTTAACCTACAAGCTGCCCCAGAAGTACTGTAAATGGTGATTGTGTGTCCAGCCCTGTGTGTGGCTCTCAGGTTGTTCTGGCTCGTGGGTCCCTGTTGGAGTTTGCTGCTGAAGGAGATGAGGTGTGAGGGAAGCTGCTTTTGTCTGTAGTTATGTTCAAAAGAGATGCAGACCTGGTTTGTTCTGCTGAGTGGGGAACAGGAACAAAAACAAACATAAGAGAACTGGGCTGTGTGAGAAATCTGAAAGGTAAAAAAATGCTGTGCTTTTTTGACTTGAAAGCTGGGGCCTGATACCCAAGGGTGGCGAGGGGGAAAAAATCTCAAAGCGGCAAAGAGGAGCCATGTAGGCAGGTGCTGTATGTGCTGGTGCTGCTTCACTGGTTCAGAACTGCTTTACTTTCTTGGAATTGTTGCTCCAGAGTTTGCAAAGAAGCTTTGAACTCATCACAAATGTCTGTGTCTGGAGAACTCACGAGCTGGTTCACTAATTACAGAACAGGGTGGAAAGGTTACAGCTAAAAAGCTATGATATAGGCAGATCTGCAAACCTTAATTGTACTTTAGCTTTGCTCCTGTTCAGGCTACAGTTGGAACATCATTTAGAGGTTAGTGTATTGCTTAGAGGTATGAATAAAAATCCTTAATTAACACCATAGCAAAGAACTTTGGTTACTTATTTGGTCTGAGATTTTTTAAAAATGGTTAACTGAATAATGATATATTCCCCTGAAGTGAAAAATTTGCACCTTAATAATATTTCTTTCAAAACCTCTTGATTTTAAATTAAGAGTAGTGGTTTTGTGATTAAACCCCTGGGTAGAAATTCAGTAGATTTGAGTTTCATTCTCAGGTCTGAGCCAGACACGTTATGTGACCCCGGGTTAGGTGTTGGTCAGCAGGGCTGGCTTTCCAGCACCCATCTGCTTTTAATTGCCAGTACAGTGCAGCTAAGAAATTGCCAATGGGACTAGCAGGACTTTTTGCATTAGCTGCTGTTGACTTTGGATCACCCTTTTGTCTGTCTCTTTCCTAAATGCACATACGGAGAACCAGGCTCTGGTTAACTGAGATATTGGAAGCATGTATTAATTAACATTGTGCACTGCTGAGAAGTTACAGATAAGAGAATTTTCCAAGTAGAGAAATATACTTAGTACAATAAAACAGCAAAATGCTAATGCTACTGTTGTGTTTTCCTAATGCAGTGCGTAAGGGTAACAATTTAGCAACTTTCTAAGCTGTCTCTAAAGTATAAGACACTATTACATAGTTTTAAATGTCTAATTTCTATGCCATTAGAAAGAAAACAAAAAAGTGCACCCAAATATTTCCCCTCAGGAGAGGCTGGTCCTGGTGATACACCTGTAGTTGTTTAAGAAAGGTAATTTAATTTGTGTGCCAGCATCAGCTTAGCACCTTCTAGGCTGTTTGTGCTTGTCCGAATACTTGGACAGGGAAAAAAACCAGCAACAAGAAAG
Source organism: Gymnorhina tibicen (assembly GCA_013399875.1). Classification (NCBI taxonomy): domain Eukaryota; kingdom Metazoa; phylum Chordata; class Aves; order Passeriformes; family Artamidae; genus Gymnorhina; species Gymnorhina tibicen. Next base: position 152,912 of record VXAZ01001887.1, on the reverse strand, counting down.
AAAACAAACAAGAAACCCCAACAGTATGTTGAAATTCTGGACTATGAATTTGACACTTGTTTTGGGCAGAAGTCAAAAAACACTAGTTAGTAAACAAAATTTAAATTATTTTTGGGGGGAGATTATTTATTCTGATATGATTTAATCTGCTGTTGTTTCTTCCTGTGTGCTGTGCATTGTTTTGCTCTGTGGTGTTTCAGTGTAACAGGATTAACTGACACTGTCACATCCAAGCGAGTGTGAAACTTGTTGTGAGAAGCAATGAGTAACTTGTAGGGTCCATTCCAGTTCTTCCTGTGTCTAAGCTGCTGTCAGTCTGATGGGCTGGGTGAAGAAAGATAAAGTAGATTAGGATGTAATGACTGGAGGGAAAATTGTGTTAAGTTATTCTCACATTTAGATCAGGATCATTATGACCAGAATCTCAGGAGCCATTGTTTTAAGCATTAGTGTATAATGCAGTACACTACATTAAGTTTTATGTACAGCATTTGGAACCTTGGGATGACTACTATAAACTTTCCATCACTGCTAGTTTGCACAATGACCTTTTATCTTCATTAGGCAATACTCTGAAATTGCTCTAAGTATACCGGTATGGATTCTTTGGTGGTGTAAATTAGGATATGTATTGATGTTAATGGGGCTGTTTGCATTTATTAGTATAAATTAGTTTTAGTATTCTCTCACATCATAAATCACAATGGACATCAGGAAAGTCATTTGGCAGCACTGATGTATAAACAGTGAAAATGAGAAAACAATTGACTCCATTATTCAATGTTTAGTGGCAGAAATGTGTCTGAAGCATGTGTGTATGTATTTCCCAAGCTTCCCCTGACTTGATATGAAGCAATGGAGGAACAGTGACAAAGGATGAGCTCTAATAGAGAAAGTTGTTGGACAGGAAAGAATATCCCAAATCTAAACCTTGAGCCCCTATTGTTACTGACAACCACATTAAAAAATTCAAGCTTCTGAGATGTTACCATAAAACAAATGCATAATACAAATAATAACTCATAGGTAGGTAAATGACAGCTAGTCAGGCAATCCTGAACATCTGTTTCATAGTGAATGAACACTGAACACTTCTGGCATCTAGTGCTCTATTTTTACCCCAAAATTCCATACAATATTTAAACCCTTTTCATGCTGCATATTGACTCATTATTCCATATTGATATCATACAAAGCTGTGATTTCCTTATGTGTAAAAAAGACTTGCTGGGTCTATTTGTCAAGGGAATTAGTAAGGAAAACTTGTATAGAATACAGAAATTTTGAGGTAGCAGAAAGTATTTAATCATGGCAATGGCTTTTTCAAGTGATTTTTCTTTGTGGCAAACCAAATATGTATTATATTATTTGTGGATCAGTATATCTAACGTCAGCACACATTGCTGTTTATTGGCTCATTTTATCATGCTGAACTGTCACTAGCTTCTTATTAATCTGTCTCTGAAGGATCAAAATGCTTTAATAAATATGTTAGTTCCTTTAGATCTTGGGCTGAAATGAAACTGTTAGTTAAATGTACTGTGACTTTGAGTGAAGATACCTTTAGAGAGATTTAAAACGGGAGTATGTTACATAAATCTAAGTTTGACAAAGCAGAATGTATCTTTCTCTTAATGGCCAATTAGAACTCAGATTAAAAACTAAAAAGCCCTTTTTCTAGACAAAATGTGAGACTTCTTTGTTATGTGATATGACTGATTTATCAAAGGGATGATTAACTTTGCAGTTTCATAGTGAAAGCTCATTGCTTGTGTGGGGTGTTCATGTACATGTACAGATTGATGTGCTTTAAAGTTCTGTACACATAATAAATGCACGTATGACACAAGGGCTCAGAAAGGTGCTCACCTTTCATTGCTGTGAAGAGGTAGATAAGAATTTTGAGTTTTTACTTTATTCAGGACATGAAAATTCATGTATTTTATTCAGCTGCCAGGGACAAAGAGGAGAGTGCCTAAAGGAAAACAGCTCCTAAAAGGACTGTAAGACCATTCAGCAGAGGGAAGGGAGTGTGTTCAGCTAATGGCAGAGAGCTCATTTTTTGCAGAGTCAAAAGAAGTGCAGCCTCTGAGCACACAGCAGTAAGCATTTGGTGTCTCTCAAGGGATCAAAATGCTGTGCAAGAAGGAGTGGCTGATGTACCACTACTGTTTCAAAGGGGGAATGCATTTTAATAACAGCATCAGATCTAAGAAAAAGGAATTAAGATCATCCATGTGATATCGTCGTTGGTCACTGCAATGCAACTTCAGATTGCTTGGCAGCTCTCCCCAGATGAACCTCCAAACCTTTGAGTATGAACCCTCTGCAGTGTGAGCAAGGGTTTTGTTGTAGCTCTGTACTTAGTGAGCACACATTTCACCATTTCAAAGGATTATACCCAAAATCTTTCCTTTTGTTGGTTAAGGTTTCTCGCTTACTGAGATCTTAACATCAGCAGTGTGGTTTTTGATTTTATACATAGGTTTTATACATACATATACCATACATACATAGGTAAATGCTGAACCAGAAGCGCCCAAATCTTTCCATATATTCCTCTTATTTGAAGAATTCACATGTCTTGAGTAAAATAGAGTAACAGAAGTTGAATGCAATGTTACTTATTTCAGCTTTTGTCTGGAAATGCTCCACAAGTAGCACAATCTTGTCTTTTTGTAGTAAACTGGACTTTGATATTATGCTCACGTTGAAATGTTCATGGCAATTAGCAAATCAGATGATTTTGGCTGAACATCCAAATGTGGAAACAGAATTTTATTGATGTGTACAGTAGTGAACATGTTGAAGATGAACATGTAGGAATTTCCAGGCCTGTAAAACTCAGAAAAGCAAGGCCATGGGACCTGAAATTAATTTGTTTTCAAATGCAAGTGAGTGTCTCTGTGCAGCCACAGAAGAATGGATCTCATTTCCACTCAGGGTTAGTTTGCACAGACCATCCATCCATCAGTCTGCTTCCTTAGGAGTGTTAACAGTTTGGCACTACTTTATTTCCCTTAAATCTTAGCAACAATCCATGATACTGTTACAGTACATTACATGGCTTTTCCTCTGTGTCATTGTATATTGCCATTGGGAAATGAAGCATAAAAAGGCTGCCATTAGAGCACATCATTAAATAAGACTGCATGAATTCCAACTGTTGAACAATTGATCAGTTCCATTTTGAGCCAAAGAGATGTTTTATCCCAGTTGAGTTCTTTTAGTATATAAAAAGAATAAAAATCTGTGTTTTAGTGGTGCTTTTAATTTCCTTTAATTTTTCTTTTAGAAATTTGTGCAGTATTATCAGCCTCTTATCTTAGAAAAGAAAAGATCAAAGCACACCAGAACTTATGTACCCGTGCAAAATGTGAGAAAGTTAGAAATTAACTCCCAAGTGCTGGAAGTTTTCTGAACTACCTGAAAGTAATTCATGCTGAGGGGTTGTTTTAAGACCCTGTTTTAGCTGGGTGCAAAGCACAGTCACAGTTGTTCAATTAACTGCTGCCAGAAAGGCTGGATTTAGCTTCAACATCGTGTTTTTTGATTGTGCTGAAGTTGGTCGGTTATATCCAGCCTGCTACTTCACTCATTCTGAAGCTTTGGTATTTTGCTGTGGTGTATTTTTGAAGCTCCTCAAGTGTTTCTCTGGTGCCTTATTCCACAGAGCCCTAGATGTGCATGTGTAAGAGCAGATCAATAGCAGCAGGGAACGCAGACAGGGATGCACACAGCTACGCCAAAGCACTGACTTCTCTTTTCTCTTTCTCCCCCTGTTCAAACACGACCCGAGCCATCCATATCCTCTGACTTTCCCTTCGGTGACCTGATGTCACTTCTTAGTCAGTGGCAACAAAATCAGTGGTACTGCACTGTGAAAAACCAGACAGCTTCATTACAATTGTATGGGAGCAGAGCTGCAACAGCCAGCTGAGTGAGAGACAGCCCAGAGCAGTCTGGAATTCTTGGGTGCTGTAGGGGGGAGAGAGTTCACACCAGTACCGGGAGGGCTAAGAAAATATTTTTATGCTGTGCCTGATTACAGGAAATTCTTGGTAACACGGAAATATTTCTGCACTAGACATAGCTGGGTTCTGAGCTGGGCCCAGAAGAAAAGAAAACGTTTTCCTTTCACAGAATAGTAGCTAAAAGGCATTTCCATGAGGTGATAATACCTGTAAAATCATTACTGAAAAAAAAAATCAAGCTATGATGTCAAGACCTGTACCTGATTTATTTATTTTGGACCTCTCCTTGCACACCTCTGGGATACAGACATCTGCCAATTAAATTCTCTCAGAAGCCTGTTAAATAGAGATTTTGGGTTTTTTAAGTAGTTTCTTTCAGGGGTGTTTTATATAGGACAATTTTGATTCAAATCTGCGGCATTTTCAGTACTTCAAAATTATTCAATGCTGAATTTAAGTATTCAGTTTCTTCTTTTAGAATTAGACACATATATGAATAAAATTAGGCTGGGGGGAGGAGGATATGTCTTGCCCACAGTGCTACTGTGAAAAAGAAATTAAAAACTGAGACTGAGTGCAGTCAAATCAGCCCTTCTACAGGTAGACAAGTAATTAATGTCTTAAATCACAGAATCATTAATGTTTTGGCTACTATAGAGATCATGTACCCATAAATGATTGTTTAACACATCTTATAGATGACAGATTTCCATCTCTTCTTTGGAGCAAATGAACATTCACCAAACTCAACTCATTCACCAAACAATTGAGCTTCCCATGTGTAATTTATGCTAGACAAAGGGTGGTTCAAGTGTTTAGATTGGATATTAGCACTAAGGGTGACAAATGACTCGTATTCCATACCACTAATGATGTTCATATCACTGGGTACTGGTAGTTATTTTGTTGTGAGGAGTATTGTGACATGTTTGACCATGGAGACTGAATCAGGATTCTTGCCAGAATTAGTGACCTTTAGAACCCCAAATCTGACTTTTCATGCTGGGTGGTAATTGCCTTGTTACATTGTTGATGAGGCACGGTGACTCAAGAAATACTAGGAATTAGGGAGCTATAGAATGTCCTCTTTATTCTCAGAAACTCCAGCAAGTACTTAAGGAAGCATCTACCTGTCCCTTGGTGCTGAGAGTGACCTTATCACAGTGATACATCAAAGAGTGCATGCTGGTTCATTTACTGAAGTGAATAATGTCACACAGCTGCTGCTGCTCTCACATGTCCCTGTATCTTCCAAAGGTCCTTACATTTTCCTTTCTTATAGGCATCATCAAAAAGAAAAACAATTTACAATGGTAAAATAATGAATATTGAAGAGCATTCTAATGAAATACTGTAAGATTATGGAGTTAAACTGTGTGGGATTTGAAATGAATTATTACCAGAGGCAAAATCCACCCTTCGTTAGTAGTTTGACTAAGTGATCAACAGTAAAAGTAACTATAGAATCTGATACCTTTGCTTTGTCCCTTATGGCTGGAGGAGCCAAATATTTGCGTGCGTTCTCAAGTGTTGTAGGAGTAGAAATACAAGCACTGTGTGGGAGAACGTAGAAGCTGATTATATTTGAAGCAGTCCTCTTAAAGCCAGAGTTTTGAGTTCAGGTAAAACCACTTGGCTTTTTTGCTTTAAACTTTCCACCATTCGATTAGAGTCAAATTTGGACAGTTTTCTTTTGAAAGCTGAAATATCTCTCTCTACTCTTATTCCATTCTCAGAAAAAAACCTCTGACGCTCTGCTTGTGTAATCCTGATTTGCTCTTGTCAAAGCAGGCTTTGCAATTCCAGAAATCAGCATTCATGGGGCTTGAAGGACAGAACATCTGCATCTTGAACTTTGCAGCTCAGACATCAATACTTGAAAAACAGCTGAAAGTTAAAAGCCAGCGGTACTTCAAAAAATAATTTTGAAAATCTTTACTTGGTGCAATGCAAGACCTAGAAAGCTGAGCTGGTGTGTACAATGAACCTGGCTGAGCAAACAAATCAAGCAGTGCTCATGGCACTGTTTATTCCTAGAGATGTCAAGGGGCCCTGCCTGCTTTGTCAGACTGCAGCAGTGCTGGATCATAGGAGGCTTTGGGGTTTACCTTCCCTCTGACAGGGAGTTCTGAGAACACTCTGAAGCTGGGTGGTCCTACCTAAAGAACATAATTCTTCCTGTGGAACATTGCATTTATTGATGCTTGTCCCTCAAACAGCAGAAGTTACTGAGGCACAAAATGCATTTATGTGAAGATTCTCATTGCAATGATACTGAGGCAAAAGGAATATGTTCTGGATTCACAGTGATAAAACACTTATGACTGTTGCCTTTGTTAGAACAAATATTAGCAAAGGTTAAAGGCAAAAGAGTGTAATTCAACCACATCTACGATGTATGCAAGCCATTTAAAGTCAGTCTTTATTTTCTCTGAACATTTTGATCTTTGTATTTTTGGCTGTATGGAAAGTGCCCCTTTAGGACTTAGAACGAAGCTGCAGGAGAAAAAAAGATGGTCCATTGTTAAATCTTCAAAGAAAAAGATTCAGGGATAAAAGTAAAGTTGAAATACAAAAGATTTTTTTAAAAGTTATTTAATGTTTCAAAATGTGTCTCTGGCCTCTGCCTACTGGCCAGTTCCAAATTTACTGCCTAAGAACGGGAATTTCAAAGGTAGTTTGGAAATGCCTTTTTTCCTGCATTAAGTAATGTGAGGGCGTATGGCCCCTTAGTCTGAACACGTGGCACTAAAAATATACATGTGGGGAGTGCTTTGTTTCAGAGCCACTTTTTTCCTTTCATTTGTTTCTGAAATCAAAGTTTTTGTGTTCTTGAAAAGAATCAGCCCGTGTAATGTCATTCTTTGAAATGCTGTTCTCTTGACACTATAAGACCATGAAAGGGAGAACTTTGACTAACTGTATTATTCCTTCACCTTAAAGACATTGTCAAGTTTGCTAAGCTCTAAATATGACCCACCTAGTTTTGTTTCTTTTACCTCTTATTCTGTTACAAAGCTTATTTGATTCTTTTCTACATGCAGTGCTTCAAAGCTTGCTTTTCTTCATAAAATTAAACAAATAAAAATCCAGGGACGTAGATTTCAAGTGACTTTTGCATAATTCAGATCAATGTAGGCAGGTGATTGAAGCATGCAAACTCTATTTTAACTGACTAGTGCTTATCAAACAATGAGCAAAACTGGTTTAGAATTAGTTATGTCTTTTGATGTGTGGATACAGCGCTGATCAAAGTCGTTGATAGCCATTCATGTGAATCCCTGGACAGGCTTTGTCCCCATTAAAAATATATCCCATTGCAACAATCCTCAGACAACCCCCCCTCCTTTTCAAGTGAAAATAATTTTAACTTGACCCCTTTAACTCACAGACGTAAATCCCCAAATTGAGTAACGTACTTTTGTTTTAAATCTGAGTGCCTCCATCTAACAAAACTAAATCCCTAATGCTTTAATTACCTATAATGATCTCCTTCACAAATATTCTGCTTATTATGGCCCAGAAAATGGTTTTATTGAAACCCAGGCACCACCTTTGTGCATAATAAAGTCACTGTGATATATATACATATATACACACAAAAGCATTGCTGCTCAATAGGTTCTGCAACTGTGAAAGATACTTATTTTTAGTTCATTCTATTGTCACTTTTATCTAAATATCTAACTGAAAGTGCACTTCAGATCCTGAAACTTAGCTCAGTTCACTTAAGTAAATAGCTGTATACAGCTGAAAAATTGGCTTTTACAATCAGAAAGTTTTAAAAGCTCCGTTTTGTTCATAATTGCTATATATTGAAAATTAATTTTGAAAACTTAATGTGATAAGAAAACTCCTGACCTCAGTAAAATCTGTTTTGTGCCTAATAGAAACAGGAAACACCCAAGGCTTTGCTTTGAAGTCCATGAGACCCAAAGATCAGAATGAGTCTAAAATACCCAGAGCCCTGCATAACTACAATTATTACCTCGGTGTCTGTGGTAGCTTAAGTTCCTGGTTGAATAAGTATTAGATCAATGGTGAGCAAATACTGCATTTCTAAGAAAAAAAGGCATACAGGCCGATCCACAGAATATTCCTTTCCCATTGCCCTCTTGAATTGACAGCCAAGAGAGAACTGGAGTGTAATTTGCCTCCGTTTTTGGGGGAAGAGCACGTGAATATTGTGTTTGATGGGGGAGCTCCAAGACTTGCTGGGTCTTTAAAAGCAAAAAATAAATCCTGCCAGAGGGATATGGATTAGAAGTTGTAACAGATAGGCAGACAACTGAGAAATTAATCTCATTTCATAAGTTACTGATTTAGTCCCAGATTGGAGTGAGCCTTACCACAAAGTTTAGTGATGAATGTGGAAAAAGTAGAAACAATCTTCTTTGGTTCTACTATCTAAAATAAAATTGAAGTGACATTTTTCAAATGAGAATACATTGTCTGCTGCTTTGTCTGGTTCTTTCATTTCAGCTTTGTTAGATCTTTTGTTTCTTTGATGCTCAGAATATTGCACCATTTGGCTCTAAAACCTACATTAGAAGAGCATTAATTAAAGGCAGACACAGTGCAATGGAGACACTGTTAAAATTATGCTTGAAGGTACAATGTAATTAATTTTGTACAAGTGAAACATAAAAGAGAGAATGAAACCAGAGGAAATAGCAGCATATCCTCACAAAATGATAATGAGAAATACAATTGCAAATCAGACAAAATGTGAAAGGACATATGGAATAATTAGATTTCAAAAAAGAAATTAAAACAAAGGGTAACCTGCTAATTGTTCATGAAAATTAAGCAAAGACTATATAACTAATGTTCAAGGTTCCTGGGGTTTGTTTTGGGATGCTTTTCTGTGAAGTGTAAGATTGGCATTAAGTACCTGTCAGTAAAATGAGGTTGTAAATTTTATATCATAATTTCCTGGCAGGTATGTGAAGAACTGAGTACACAGCTTCACTTTAGAGCAACTTCTCTGTTAGAAGTTTTCTAAGAAGATAATGGGTTGGGATCTGGGTTGTGGTCCCCAGGTTGAAAATGAGGGCACATGACATAATTAACTGTAATTCTGTCTGTATAGGAGAAAAAGGCTTTAGGAAACTGCTTTATTTTAATTGGTCATTTTAAGCAACAATTAAACTTCTGCAGTTCTTTTCAGAACCCCTGTGGTCCACCCTCAGTTGTGAGTGTTCTTGAGTAAAGCACTTTAAAAGATCAAAAATGTGGCCTGAGCATTTATCCTGTCCTCCAGAGTTTAAGTGAAGCCCAAGGTTCCCACAGGTCTGTGGTTGCAGCCTTTGAAGATGCAACATAAAACAGAAAGGAAGTTTATTGTGTGTTTAAAGGTCTCTGTTGCACGTGGTGAGCTGCTGGTGATGGCTGGGATTGCAGAATTACTGGGTTCCTTTGGGATTCCAGTTGAGTGGAAACTCTCTGCGTTGGGATAACCATTGTTACCAGCTGTGGGAGGATGGTACCACTTGAGTTTCAGCGGGACCAGACTTCCAATTATCAAAGCCTTTGTTTTCTTTTGGTTTGGGCTTAAAGAAAAGCAGCAGAAATGTCAGCATACTGTTTCACACCCCCACAGCCACTTGTGTGGTGGCACAGAACAGTGTCACTGAGTCATTCTACATCCAGGCTTCTGTCATCTGGCAGAAATGAAATAGAAATTCTCCTGGCAAGAACTTCACTGTTTTGATTGCTGACAAACAAACATATTTGATGAGGGAAAAATTCTGAAGCTTCTTTTAAAACATGATGTAGTTTTTTATATATTTTCTGCCTTGAGACTCTATACATTATAACTTCTTGCCAATTTTAAAACTTTCCTAAATGTGATAACTACCTAACTGGATTGTAGGAGTAGAGTTTTTAAATTTCAAGTTGGAGTTCCTCTTTTTTTCATTGTCTGGATAAGTCATTTTATTCCTGTCCTCCAATACATCAGAGGCAAAATGGAAAATGGCCAGTGAGAAGGAATTGTAGGTGAGAATCAGCCAAAGTACAGTGCAGTCCTCCAGCTGTGGGCTGGAAATGCAGGCTGTTTTCTCCAAAACAGGAGTTGAACATCAGCATTCCCAGGTGATCCAGGAGGCTTCTTGCAAGAGCAAGATCGTTAGTTGCCAACAACCTGAAAATATGCACAGAAAAACTTGATCCCTTAACAAAAATATCGATCCCTTAACATCCTGGTCAGTGTTATTGGCCTTTCTACACTTCTAAAGCTTTCTTAATTAGTCACAAACTCCTGAGCTGGAAAACTGTGTAATTCAAAGCATAACAACACCTCCTCTGTTGTGTGCATTTTGTCATCCACTGGGATTTTGAAGAGTTTTAAATAAATCCCTTTTTTAGTATTATATGGCACAGTGCAGTGAAGTCCTTTAAAATGTTCTGCTTACAAGGTGATGTGTTTTGCAGTGATTTGAAGGACAAGATAGGTTTCAAAACAAAGAATGTTTTAAGGTAAAACACATTGAACTGTTTCTAGTGTATGTAATTATATTGATCAGTCCATACTTCTTCACTAAAATGTCAAACCACACCATTTCAAAATCAAACTACAGGGGAAAACTGCATTTTTTTGTCTTCTATGGTGAAACTCTGAAATGTTACAATGCAAGAATGTCTGATGAAGAGGGGGGCTTTATGAAGTAGGGTATACAGTAAAAATGTGAAGATCCTTGATCTCATAAGTTGCCTATTTTGTCACAATTTGCACGAAAGAGTAGGAAGAAAGGAACTTCAGAAGGGCAGAGATTGTTCAGTCATTAATATTTACAACTATTTTAGGGACAACTCATTTAACTGAAGTTTAAGCTTTATTTCAGTGTCATGACTTGGTAAATTGACTTGCAGTAAATACCAATGTGTTGCTGGGCAGTTATTTTTATTAAAAAATACTTTTCACAGTTGATGATTGCACCCAGAAAAATTGTCCAGCTAAGAAGCCTAACCTCCCAAGATAATGTTTTCTTTACAGTTTTTCTACCAATATGCTCCTGTTATTTTGATAAAACATATGTAAGAAATTTATTTCCTGATTCACTTCAGCTTACAGGTTTTTTAAGAGCAATTTTTGTCTCTGCCAATTAATCTCTGCAAATTTTTTCTCTGCCATGTGAATGCTCAGAGAATTTTGATAACAAGTAGCTCTAATTCATCGCTTCATGAAAGGGTCTTTTATCTGTTATGTTTTACACTATTTCCCTGAAGAAACCTGCTGAATTTCAAAGCAGGTGTCTTTTAAAGAGTTACAGATAATATTTTGAAAGGTAAGTATATTTTGCTACTATTAGTGGAGGGGGAATATCTTTTCCTAATAAAAAAAGCTGCTCTGAGTGCTGCACTAAGAATCATGAAAGACCTCTCACGACTTCAGAGCCTCCTTTGCAGAGTGTTAAATTCTGCCCCTCTGAATATTTGAGTAATGCCTTCGCTGCCTAATGGCTCTTTGTTGTGATTAAGCTTAGAAATGATGTACACTGTTTCTGCATGCAAAAAACCCAGTATTTCCTGATATAACAAACCCATAATATTTTGAAAGCTTCATCTACTGTGGAACTTTGAAGTAGATGAGCGATTTTTGTTGCACCTTGTAATTTTAGCTTCTAGCTCATGTAATTAATCTTCTCCTGTTTTGGCACTCTTACAGTTAAGGTAACAGGTTTTGCTAGAGAAGAATTTCCAAAGCAGACTTACTTACAAAAACTAACTGCAGTAAATGCATTTTCATTAATTCTCAGGAAAATGGGTGCTTGGGATTTTTCCTGACAGAAGTCCAGGGATGAGGGCATGGCAATGAAAGCCACAAAAAAAGCATGTCATGAGTTTATCCTAATTCAGCTTCTTGTGAGTCCATGCCCTGTTGCTAAAGCAATTGTGTGGTGTTTTGTGGAACACCTACAATGAGAATTTCTGCTCATCCTCTTAAATTAACACAAAAAGAGTACTAAGAGTACTAAAAAAGAGTCCTAAGCAAGCAGCAATGTTACTGCTGTTGAATAATGCACTCACTGCAGCAGGTGCCTAAGGTGCTACAAGTGAGGAAAGGTATAGCAAGCACAGCACTCAAAATTTGCTGTGCTCTGATCTCAGCTGAATTTCTGGATTTATTCAAAGAAATATGCTTCACAGAACTCAGAGCTGTGTCTTCAACCACCCTGGCAGCTTGCTTCAAATTAGGTTGTGGTTCTGGCCACCTGTCATTACACTGCCAGCTACTATTAAACCATCAAAGCAGTATTTTAGTTGCTTTGATGTAGTCTGGAATTGTATCTACTGCTGAATGATGATTAGATTAAATGTTACAAATGTACCCAAAGGGAATAGAAGCACTAGTCTAATCTTGATCCACTACAATTTAAGTGTTTCCTTATATTTCTGTTATTTCTGAAGCATTCCTTTGTATTTGTAGATGCTAGTACAGCAGAAAAAGCCTGTTGTAATAGCATTAAAAAGCTGCCATTAGCAGAGTCTGTCTTACTAATGTGGTGTTTCACACAGCACAACTTCAGAAAGGTCTAGAAAATGGATAGTGGAAATGTCATTTCCCGATTTTAAATGACATTCCATTTTAATAGATATGGGAAAAGTACTGAAGGAAAAAGTTCTTTTGTTCTGGTTTGGTGGAGAAGTCTGGCTTCTACCTGAGATTTTTTGGCTACATTCCTGCCAGGCCTGATCAGTCAGTTAACATTTGTGTGGTGTTTGGGCTTGGCCCCAAGCCTTTATTTTATCCCTTGACAAAGTCCTGGTGCCCTCTTGCCCACAAACCAGCTTGTGTCAGATTCCCTGGAGGATACTGGGCACCTGCAGGGGTTCTCCCACTGATCCTTCCTGGAGAGGGAAGACAGAGTGGCTGACAGTCCAGACTTTTCACAGAAGAGATAAGAATGTCTGGGGGAAAGGATCAAATGTCAGCTGTACCTCGGGTTTCTGCCACAGGGTGCCAACAGCAGAGCCCTGGGACCCCCTTCCAGTGCTGTCACACGCAGGTGACACAGACAAGTGGAATTGTCTTTGAGACAGCCTTGGAGAACAGCTCTTAGTGTACAGTGGCTGGATCTGATCTCAGTGCTCTGACTGCACCCTCCCCACCACTGCTGTAATGAAAAACAGGGCTTACAAATTAGCTTTCATAGTAATAATTAAATCAATTCACGAAAGCAGCCTTGTAGCTGTTCCAGGATTTGTTTGCAACAAACAAAACTCACCCAAATCTTATCTGATTGTGTATTTAATGTTTGTTTGAGAATGTGTCCATACCCTGACCACGGTCTTATAATTTGTCTTCCCAGAAAATATAATCCAAAGCTGGATCCTGACAGCTCCTTCTGGGAGCGCTCCCTGTACCCAGGGTGGTGGAAGGAAGGCCCCCATTAGTAGCTAATGCTGGACTTGATGCTTTTAGCAGCAGATCAGTCTGAGCTCAGAGCCTGCAAACATCTGCCTTTTTGTTTGAGGAGGAATTAATGCTGTGTAATTATAGAAGGGCAAAGATCCAAAGAGAGAAGGAAAATATTACTATAATGAAATGTCTGATGCTGCATGATGCATTTCCTTTTACATAAGCAAGAACATTTTTAAGCTCAGTTTCATGTTTCAGTTTTTCTGATTTTCAGCAAATTGCAATACAAAAAGGTTAATTACAGGCCTCAAATGAAGGTTGTTTTTATGATTAGATGTATAGAAAAGACAAATACGTTTTTCTCTGATTGTTTTTTGGCTGATTGCAATAAAAATGTAGACATGGGGTTATTTCTATGTGGATTTTTCATTTTATTTTCTACAGCAAGAATCAAATGTGCTTCAAATCACCCTTCCAAGTAGAACATCTATGTGATGTTTGGCAAGTGGCAACTTTTTAATTGTGGTGGGTCAAGGAAATCTTTCAAAATGGTACATGAATAGAGCTCTGCTATTCATGCTGTGATTCTCCAAGTGAGTTCCTGTCCACTGAAAATGGTTTCTTTTAAGTTGTGAAAAATGAAGAATTTTCATTGACGTCAGTACAGCTTCAAATCAAGTGTTCCTGATCCAGCACAATCCAAATCAGTGCATATGAGGGTGCTGCCTCATGGCCAGGTGGATGTTTCACCTGTGTTTGCAGAATAAGTAAATATGTAAGAAAATGAACAGTCTCAGTAGCAGTAATCCAGTGGGATTTTAGTATTTATGTAATTTGCAGGAGGGAAAATAGAAATAATAGTTCATTATTTTGAACTGGGAGAAAGGTCTCCTTAATGAGAATTTAGAAGTGTGATGGTTTCCTTCACAGCATTTACTTTCCTGGCAAAAATCTGCTATCTATGGCTCAGCCACTGCTGAAAATGAGGGTATCTGATAATTGTATTTTAAAATAATACAAAGATTCATTGTTTTCTTCTCCTTATTTTCACTTCACAAGAGAAAGGGGGGTTTTTTGTGGGGTTTTTTTTTTCACTAGTTTAATGCCATCACAATGTCTCTGTGGATAGTTCCAGTGTCCTTCACTTTAACAGCAGAACACAGCCTTGAACAGAGTGTGACCCCTCAGCCAAGCCTAACAAGTGCTGGACTGAAGTGGACGTTTTCTCTCACTATGGAAATCTTTTGCTGTGCCCATCTCTGTTTTAAAAACGGAAACACTCCTTGGTGGGCCATGGCCTTGCCTGGATGTCTCTTTTCTTCAGCAAGCAGTGAATAGGTGGCATAGTAGAAATAATGGTATTTAAAGGCTCCAGTGCTAGCTGCTGTGGAGGCAGGCAGTGGAAGGAGAAAGCCTTGGCTTAGAGCCATGGAAATATGAGGAGAGTGACACTATTCTGCTTTCTCAGTGATGTAAGGCTTCCTCCTCACACACCAGCAGAGCTAATTCCAGGTGTCAAGGGAAAATGTGCTCTGTGGTAGCAGTGGAGCAGCTCGTGAGTGATGCATGGGCTCAGTGTGGAGCTTTCTTACCCTCTTCTGGGATAATCTGGGTTTCTTAATTTGATGTGATCTCTGCCATAAAATGTATTTCATTTTCTCCCTTTGGATGAGAAGGACGTCTGAAAAGGTCCAAGTAGCTGGACTTTTAGTGGGTCTGTCACTGAGTTTCTCAGATGGTAACTGAGTTCATCAAACTTTAGGAAAGAGAAAAATACCAAGAATAGCCTTCTAAAACCAGCAAATCTGAAGTTATTAATCAATTATGAGAGGAAGAAAAGGCTTATTATGTAAACACAATGAAAATGTGCATAGACTAGGCTTTAAAAAAGGAATTTGTCTTAGCTGGGAATAAGAAAAATAACCAATGGGTTGTTTATTTTCAGCATGGTAATGAACAGAAAACTAGCTATAAAAATGACAGCTTAGGGTCTTGTATTCATTCCTTCTGTGACCTTCATACCAGATCTGTAGGATTTACAAGTCAAGAATTTTTTGCCAGTTGTACAAACTGAAATATTCATCTAAAAGTCAAGGTATTTCATATTTGGATTGATGGGACAAAGTGAAAAGTGATTTGTGTCAGTTTTCCAGTTTGCTCTGGTAGAAAAGGCTGATTTTTTTTTTTCTTTGTTATAGCCATGAGGTTAGAAAAGACCATAAAGCCTAAGTTTCTGAAGTCACTAAAACTGGAAGTCATAATTATAGAGTGCAACAACCAGGTAGATGGGACCAGTTTTGATTGCCTCACAGAGCAAAATACAAACCAAATGTGCAATTGATACAACCAGCTCTATTTACATCTGTGATTTAATCTGCTAAGATATTGTTTGCTTTTGGGGTTTTGGTTTTTTACTTTTTGGGTGTGGGAGATCACCCATAAAATCCTTTAAGAAACAAAAAGGTCAGAAGATTCAAGTGTTAGGTTTGGAGACACACAGCTCCTAAGGATTTTGGTCCCTGCTTCTGCAGGAGGTCTAAAGCCTGCAAGTCTCCAGCTGCATTGCAATCACTGTCAGGTCAGCAAAGCTTTTTACCTCTGTCTCATTCCAGACATTTTTACCACCTTGCATATTATAAACAGTTCGTTTTTGTTCACTGAAACCTTAGATTATAAATAGCAATGCTCAGCACTTTTACTTCAGAGTAAATTGTTGGGGGAGAAAGATTCAAAGCAATTTTAATCATATTGTCAAACCCAGAATAAGCTAATGTATCAAGTTGAGAGTTTTTTCCAGTTTTATGATATAATTACTTGTGTATTAGGCCCACAATGAAAAAAATAGCTCTGCAAGAGCAATGTTTTTAGAACTTTATTAGTAGTGTTTGCCTTAAGATAAAATGAGTAATTACCAGCCCATTAAATACTGACAGATAACCAGTTACAAGAAAGACGCTGTCAAGTTATTTCAGCTAAGTAAAATCAATCTTTCACTGTTATTCTTAATTAAGGTAATTCCAGCTTGGCTCTGATGTAAAACTCAGTTGGAATTTGGGAAAAATAAGCCTTGAA
Source organism: Gymnorhina tibicen (assembly GCA_013399875.1). Taxonomy (NCBI): domain Eukaryota; kingdom Metazoa; phylum Chordata; class Aves; order Passeriformes; family Artamidae; genus Gymnorhina; species Gymnorhina tibicen. The sequence goes on along the minus strand of VXAZ01001887.1, from coordinate 136,502 downwards.
AAGATGGAATACTGCTGTATTGTGCAGCATTCTGCAACTAAAGAGTTAATAGTTAATTGTTTATGGCCATCCATAATGAGATGAAAGGCATCAGATGCCGAACGTTTCTGAAATTCCTGCTTTACTTGGGCCCTAGGTATGAGCTAGATTTTTAGATCTGCTTGCAGGAGTAGACTGATGTCTGAGGGCTGCCAGGTTTTAAACCTGTCGAAATCTGGTGTTGGGTTGTGAGTGGGTTCCTTTGATTCTGAAAGGGCTGCAGGCAGAGTGAGCTGCCTCTAACACTCGACACAACCCCAGCGACTTTGGTGCAGCCTTGCTGGAGTGGTCACTCAGAGCACTTCCAGCTTCCACACTGCTGGAAGTGTAATTTTGTGATGAAAATAACAAGGCTCCAGATTTCCCTCAGTGCCTTAAAGCCTAATTTTCTGCACCCGGCACAAATATAAGCCACTTAAAAATGAAAAAACGAAATTATAACTAAGTTACTGTAATTATGAAGATACAGCCTGTGTCTCTTCCAGTGGAAGTTTATGCTTTATTTCTTGCCCTGAGTTTGTTCCATCTTTGAGGTGTCTTATAGTGACTAAATAATAAACAAGTAAACACCATCTCATTTCTTATATGCTGGGAAAATTAATATTATTCTTATAAAATTTCTTTAAAACCTAGTGCAGTGATTTTTCTGTAAATCAACGGTTGCCTGCACTTATGTGGAAGGACCAGGGAATTAATTGCATGGAGGGAAGATTTAATGCAATGCTTGAGGAGCTGGTTCAACCCTAAGCAGCCTCCAGAGTGCAGTCAGCAGGAGAGGGGTCTGCCAGGGAATTGTGGCACAAGAGTTGAACCAGATTTGGAGCTTATTTAAGGATTTCCATGAATATTGAGGCATCATGGATGCAAAATAGCGTTGCCCACTGGGTCTGCAGAGATTTCACTACTTGTTGGAATAAGTAGAAGAGCTGCATATGCAATCTCAAAGATGATTTTTTCCTCATGGAAAAAAAGTAGTTACACTGGCCTTGAGACTGTAGTGGAAGGCTCAGTGAATAGAGGAATGTTGGTATCACCACAGTCACTGTTTACAGGACAACAATGCAGTATCTCACATGCAAAAGGTTTGTTCAAGTTAAATTCTTTCTCTAATATAGGTTCAGTGATTCTTTCACAATATATTAGCTGTACAGGCAAAAGCATTTAAATATTTTGGGGTTTGGCAGTCAGTTTGACTCTGCCAAGACTTTACAATCAGTGTGGTGTTATGTTATTACATTGCAGGTTAGCTAATGTAATTAGCATAATGCAGAGCCCATGGTCTTCACAGCAGCTAATCAATGATTTGGGTTTATATGCAAAAACCTTTGTGACTTATTTTGTCTTTGCTTCTCCCCCACCTCTGCGGTTCTGATGTGTTTTTGTTGCAGCACATTTTTAAGTACACGTCTTTATTCTGTTATTTACACAGCACCACCTTCAGCAGATGCAGCAGGTCTTCTGTGATGTAAAATACATCACTGCTCGGAAGCTTTCTCTTCAAAGTAATTACATTCCTGGATAATTGTTTATTTTCTGAGACTGTTCCATATTGTGTCTGCTCGCCCCCAATCTAATTTTATTTTGATGGACTGGAATATCAGCCGTGCTGTTCTCAAGCCTGAAGTTAATGTATTCATTAGTTATAATTGCTTCCAATGTGTCCTCACCAATCTTAGTCTTGTGCTTACTTAATGATTCTGATTGGATGTTCAACACTTTTATCTGGGTTAATTTACTATTCATAGTACAATGATGGATTATTCATTTTGTTACCCAGATTACAACTGTAAATGGAGTTATACATCATCAATGAGAGCACCACAGAATCATTTAGCTAAAAAATGCCTTCGAGTTATCTTGAAGCAGCAAAGATAGTCACATAAAAACTTTGTGGCTGGCAGTGCTTCCTGCCCAAAGATGGCTGAATTCATTAGCCTGCTATGAATTGCTATAAAATTCTGTAAATGCTACTTTTAAACACTGTTTTATGTGCCTAAGTGTGCATATGTGTGCATGAATTATCTTGAGGGGAACTTAATAAAATGTAAACCAAAATCAGTGGTAGAAGAGAGTTTGTAAAGGGCAGTGGATTGGAGCTTAGAGCTCCTGAGCTCTGTTCAATACTTTGGTGGATTTAAGGAGGTGGAAAAACTTTATAAGACCTTTAGATTGGAGCCACGGAAGGAAAAGTGGCCCCAGTCTCATCTCTCTCTTGCCATTAATGTAACAGCAGTGCTGGCAACTGATTTAGTGAAGAAGTATATTGGGTTTATTCTGGACTAGTCTGTGACTCCCTAGGGTTGTTTTGGTAAGATAAATTTTCATTGTGTCCAAATGAAATGAACAGTGTCTGGTGATGGGATATTTAAATATACCAAAAGACAAATGTTAAATACACAACATGCATGAACTTTGAATAGGGCTGCAGTAGACACATCTTGCATTTATCCCTGGTCTCATGTTCTAAAAACATGGGAAAATCAGACCTCATGCCCACAGATAATTTAACATTTATGTTTTTCTGTGAGCTCATTTTGCATCTTAATTTTAAGCACAAACAATATTTAAGGAAGGTAATAGCTCTACTATATATATGTGTGGTTCTCAGCTTATTGGGGTGTTGATGCTTGAAATATATATTATGATAAATGTGTGGGATAACCATACTTGACTAATCATGGAAATTAGGAAAATATCTCACAGGAAAAGAGTATTCTATCATTAAAAGCATTCTTGCCTCTCTGCTCATGTAATACCTCAGTCATTTTGGCTGAAAGAATATGGGGAAGTTTGAGTTGCTAAAGATGAAGTTACAGAAGCAGAAACTTTTCAAAATCAGGAAATCAGCACTAATACAGAAAAGATCTCTGTGCCAGTCAATACTTCTTGGCTTCAAACTCTTGAACATGAAATATTGATTATAAGCATTCCCCCTAAAATCAAGGGCTAGAAAATGGAAGAATTCAGGTTTTATGTACCAGTATCCAAATTCAAAAAGTGAGACAATGGAGCTCGAAGGGAAGTTCTTTTAATTAATAATTCTGAATAAAGGCTTATATTTTACATCTTGGCAGCTCATTGCACCACCGTTCTACTGCTAAAAACCCCAACTGTATTAAATCTTCCAAATAATTCTTAAATGTTAGCAGGAAAATACTACTCTGAAAATGAATATTTTCATTTAATGAGTATCAAACCCTTTCTCAGCTATTGTGTACATAGGCAGCAGATTTCTTGGATTCCCTCCTTCTGTAAATATCTGAGCAAGTGCATGCCCCTTGTAAAACAGACATTTCCTCCTACTGATTGAGAATATCAAACCAAATGCTCACTGTGGTTTCTCTGCTCCTCAGCCCAGTGACAGGATGAACTAAGAATCAGTGAAGACATCACAGAGAAATTGAGAATTTTTAAAACTTTCCCAAAGATGCATACATTTAACATTGAACAGATGTTCTAAAAATTCAAAAATACCCTCATTAATCCCTGATTTTTGATGTCCCTTTTCACTCCTGCAAGAGTTCATGCCTTTAATCAATCTTCTTTGAAGATGTGCTTCTTGAATTAAAATAGTTATTGTAGGTGCCACTGATGCAGTGTCATCCTCTTGGGCAGCATCTGCAGCTGAGCCTTCCTCGGAACCATGGCTGTTGTCTGTTTGGTGTTTGAGATTTTGTAGTGTTCTGGGACCATTTCAGTGCCTTTGCAAGAGAGTCTAGAGGGGAAAAAAAATGCATGAGGGAAACATTTCATTGCTACACCTCCTATTAATGCTGTAGTTTTACCTGACAAGGGGTGAATGGAAACAACAACTTGATAAATGTGTGGAGACAGGGGAGCAGGCAACGGGGGAAAGTAGCAGAGCTGAGCAAGTCCCAGAATTTATGGATGTTTTCCTCTGACCTGGTAATAGGTCCTACCCATTTAGCAACAAAATAAACAGACTGGTTTTTTTTAATTGTGTTTCAAGCTTATGGGCTCTGATTCTTTTCTTGTGATGTAAGTTTGGAGTGAATTGAGGCTAACACCGTGGTAGTCACAAATAAAGGAAGGTGGTGGCTGCATTGCTGTGCCACAGTGGCAGCGTGTCTCAGAATCCAGTGGTCAGACGTTTGTCACTGAGAACTCTGAATCAGCACCATTCACAAAAATTCAGCAGTCAGAAGAATTAAACCAGGCAGTTAACGGGCAGCAAGAATAGTCTAAAATATCTCTTCCCACTTCTGAAGTCTATTTTGAAAGAGAATGTGGAAAAATTCTCAAAAAAATCTCTAGTGAGCTAGAATTTTATCAAAATCTAGGCAGAACATAAAAGTGAGGAAAAAGTCAGAAATAAAACGTAAAAGAATCAATTCAGAAGTGAATTGAGGAAGACTAAATGGGTTTGATGCCAGTAGTCATTAGTCTGAAAGACAGAACCTGTCAAAATAAAGTGAGTGTTGTGCAAGAAAAATCAGTGCAGCATGAGGAGATTTTTGGATTTTTTCAGACCTAAATGAATTTATGGTAAATGATGGACAAATTTACCTTTAATTGCCTTTTTTTTTTTAGTTCTCCAAATGCTATTTTAGATCCACAGATCACAAATTTCTGTATTTTGTGGTATTCCTCTCAATCTAGAAATCTGAAAAAAAAAAAGGATCAGAATTCTTGGAGTGGTGGCAGAGGCAGGACCATGCCTGGGGATGTTTTCCCTGATGCTGTGCCAAGTGCTGCAGGTTTCTGGTGGGGGTTTTCTCTTTAGCCTCTAATTTGGGACTGGTGTGGTTTGGTTCAGAAAGAAGCTGGAAACTCATTAGTGACTCAGAGGGACCATAATTTTACAAGGATGTAAAGGGTGAAAGTCAGGCAGATTTGGAGATCTTGATCCTTTGCAAAAATGTGCCTGAAAAGCAGCAAAACACAACAGCCTTCACTTTTATCCATATCTATTTCTTTTCATTCTGAGATAAATCCTTTTTTCTTTTGAGAGGCATTTAGGAACAGTCTCCCAGACATCTTCCCTGTGAGTTCTTCTTGCATTTGTTTGCAATACTGAGGGTTTGAATGTCTGGTGTCAAGCACAATTTTACTCAAATATGTGAATTGCAGACAGGTATATGGATTTTCAGGATGAGAGCCCAGATAAGTAGAATTCTGTTAACACAGTAGTTACTTTTACTTTTTTGTAATCTGTGATCTGAAACACTCATACTCTGCTCAGGCTCAGAACATTTTTTAAAAAAGTCTAAAACTCAATTACTAGGATTTGGCGACCTTACAAAAAGAAACAGCACCTGATTAACTGATGAGGAAATAAACAGCAGCAATGTAATGTGACCTTTAAAGAGCAGCTCATGAAAATCTTTTGAAACATTTCTACTTAAAGGATATGTCAAGAATATGCTTTCTGTGGTTGTTCTCTTCATTCTGTGTCGCTGCTCATCTGACACTGTGGCATTTGGGGTTTGTGCTCTGGGTTCCTTGTGACTCTGATGTTTCTTGGGAATCCAAACATGGACTGAGACTGCAGTCACAGGGATTGCCACTCTGAGGGACATTGTGCTATCCCTGGTGTTTTAAATGAAACTTTTGGTGATGTGATTATTTACCTCATGAAATAGGCAATGTTCTCTTCAGACCTTAATTTGATCCATGAAATAACTTTTTCACAGTGTAAGTGGTCACATTAATGGTCTTGTGAAAGCAGTGCTATGATCAGACCCAGAAGTTCTGACAAATTTTCAGATCACCTCTTTCCTATTATCTTCTAAATAACAAAATTGATATTAAAAGTCTACGGAGCCATTCAACCACAGTTCTTAAACACAGGTGTGTGGAAGAAAGCTGAAAACTGCTTTGAATGCTTGTACTCTAAAGGGTTGGAGTGTGGATCTGTGAATGTAATCAAAGTAGAAGTACTAGAAAGTATTTTGGAATAATTTTTTATTTACTATTGGGCAAACTACTATACATTAAATCTGGCTTCTTAGGTAGAGCATGAGAGAACATTAAAATGGAACTTGTCATATAAATGTGGTTTATCAGTATTCAAATGTGATATATAACCAGTTCTATGTCAAGTAAGATTTTCTTATGACCTTTTTTGTTAACTTTCAGCTATGAAATAAATGAAACTGTTTTGCCCACGAACAGTGAATTAATTTTCACATTTTAATTAAATAATCTACAAGTTTTTCTATATTGAAAAAACAGATGAAAAATATAGAATGCTCAGATGTTTGAACACACCATTAAAACTTGCAGTTTTCTTGTAACTCTTATATTAAAAGTCATTTGAATCCTGTAGAATCTATTTTTGATAACTCTGTTGTAGTTATGAATAAATGGTAATGTTTATCTTTCATTTCCATTCCTTACACTTCCATTACCTCTCACTTTTGTTCTCAGTCACTCCACCCCTCCATTCCTCTGCTCCTGGGCTGTTTCTCTGAAGGGATGCTGACAGTCAATACTTTCCTATCAGAACTCCAGAAGCACCCAAAACTTCAGGAATAATTTAAAACCTCCAAAGGTGCAGCCACATGTGTTCCCCTCCCTTCTCTTTGTTCACACAGAAGCAGGTGACTCAAAAGAACATGACCCAGATCTGAAATGCAGACAGGTCCTTCCTTGAATTTGCATTTGAGAATAAAATGTTTGTAGATGAAATTTAATTCAATTAAACTTGGAAAGGTGGTTACTATCTCACAGATTCCCTTTCTCAAATCAATTTATTTTTCATGCTGGAAAAGGATCCAAGAGCTCCTTATCTCCCTGGATGTTGCTTTTTTTTCTCCCCCAGAAAAAAAGTCCTTATGTGGCCAGTACAAAGAGAATTGTTTATGCTTTTCTGAGTGAATGCCAAGAAGAAAAGAGCTGGAAAACAAAGACTAAACCCTTCTTGAATTTGCTACTTTAATTTTCTGACAGTCTGTCACACTGAAGCAGAAAAATCTTAAAAATTCAGTTTATATATTTCCTTTAAAACTATTTGGGAAGCTGAGTGTGCACCAGCCTTTGAAGAGACTATAATCTAGGTTGAAAGCATAAGAGGAGGCATATTAGAAACTTTTTTCTTCCTTTTGTTTTCTCTTCAAAATTGAATGGGACAAATCATCACAGTTCTGTTCTCTCAAAAGCCATTGAACATCTGCCACCAGATAAGGATTGTCAGCCTTTGTGCCTCTGTCTGCAGCACTTGTGCACAGTAATCACTGCTCTTCCCTGACAGTTGCTGTTCGTAAGAGGATGTGAACTCAGGTTCCCCCCCATCTCTTTTGTCTATCTCCTATCATCCACCTTCCCTAGCTTCGTTCCTACTGCTGTCTTTCCTAGATCCTGCTTTTTTCAAGACTTTTTTTTTTTTCTGTTTTGACAAAAAAAAGAAGTGGAGTTTTTTTAAAAAGTTTCTTCCAGTGTTGCCTTCATTTTTGGGTCTTTTGCTTTCACGTGGAAATTAGGTTTATGCTGTCAGCAGTTACTTGGCTCTGTCAGGTTTCAAAACTTCTCAGCTGTTTATTAATTATAGCTAAAGGAGATGAACAGGTGTTCTAAAAACAAATAGAAGCCCATGCTTTCATTTTGGCCAAGTAACGTGATTTTTCACCATCCCATGAGCGTGCTTGTAGCTCCAACTGTATATCAGACACGATGTTAAAGATGTGTGTTGTTGGTTTATGTGGTGGTTGTTGTACAGACATGGACCACACCATTGTTATCCTGCATCAAGTATTATAAAAAGGCAGCTAAATAATAAAAATATGCATGGCAAAATTATGCAAAGCAGGTGCTCAAAGTGTAGTGAGTGTTATTTGGCCAAGCAGCCATTGCTTAATCGTGTTCTCTGCACACCAAGGCACAGTGGCTAAAAAACTAAGCAGAAAAAGGAAACTTGATGGTATCTATCATTTCCCAAAAGATTCCTCTTGGAAATGTTTCTTCCTGAAATGAGCTTGCAATAAGGCAAATAATTTAGATATCTAGAGCAAGCCTGCTGCAGATACAAGGTACAAATATTAAAGTTCTCTGCTACTTCTGTGTTTAATCAAAACATGTTAATTTAAAATATGCATTTCAATCCCAGTCATTTCATATTGTATATATATGTATTGGTAAAATAAATATAGGTCTAGTATTGTTTAATAAAAGAATAAAAAAATGATTCCTGACATAATCACCTTTAAGCTTATCCCTGCCCTCATATATTTTAATTATGTATAAGAGCTAGCAGGTCTCCTGTGCAACAAGGAGCCCTTCATTACCTGTAATTCCTATTTTATAACTTTTTTGTTTGATCTGTTCCAGGATTCATTCTGAAGAAATTCAACAGAATAAATTATCATTCTCCCCAACCATTTGACTGTAGCTTTGAATATATAATGTATCCACCCATGTATATTATTTATGAAAGATTGATTATTCTTTCATCTCAATATCCCTTTTATGTCAAGAGAATTTCAGATTTAACACTTTCCTTCCTAGACATGAAGAATTGCTGCCCAAGTGTGGTGCTGCATCCCACATGGGCACATCAAAGCTCACTGAAAGCCCATCCGGGTGCGTCAGCAGCAGCTGCAGTTACACTTTTGACTCACAGGCTGCTAAAGATAACTCAAGGGATGGGAAGGGGAACAGGTGAATGGACTTTATCATCCATGCCCTGAATGATGTAACATGCTCTTTTAAAGCTGGATCAACATGGAATTTTAATGTAAACTTTTGGCTCTGATTTACTGTTTTGCTGCACCAGTTTTTGACCAGTAAGTGGAATAGTAGTGAGCTAAAACTGCCAAGAAAATCTAAAAAAATGGGGATAAATATGAACTGAGGATACAGAGTTGGAAGCCATTGGTGGTTCAGTGGATTTGCTCTGTTTGTGTAAATAGAACAAAAATAAATAAAACGGTGTGTTTGTATTGGGAAAAGGCTGCATTTGCTTTTACCTCCAGGTTTTGGCAAACCTGGGAGCTTTGTGTTTCTCAAGGACAGATGACTTCGTGGCCACTTCCCCTGCACGGCTGTCAGTGACAAATCTCACAGCACACAGGGGTAGGATGGTGTCTCCTCATCAAACAGTGGGGACAACTTCTCTCTGGGGAATGCATTATCCTTCCTGAGGCTGTTCTCGGGACTGTCTCACAGGAAAGGGCGAATTAAATATGCTTTCTACTGGTACAGCTTTTCCAAGGTGTGCACACAGTTCTCAGCAGCCTGGATCAGATACAGCAGTTCCCTCCTCAAAGAGGAATGTACCAGTTACTGATTAGGGATGGATGTAAGGAATTCAAAGTTAGGATTGTTGAGAAATCCTGGAGCTATTACTTATAGCCAAGAGCTATACTCTTTGGCTATAACTTATATTTTTCCATTGACCAGAAAAGTTTTTGCTGTTCAAAGCCCTTTCTTCTGCCCCCCTGTAGCCTTTTTCCAATTGGGATTAGCCCCTGCTATTTTTTATGGAGAAGCAGATACTAAGCAAAAGCCACTTTGGTGACAGTGAGATGAGTTACATGAAGAACATGGATGGGTATTTGGGTCATCTAATGCCTCTGGTGCCAAGTACAATTATTTGTGAAGTTTGAGGGTTTTTACAGGTACATTTCACACTACGTTTTATCTCCAAGTTCTCAAGCTTGACTGGAAAATGAATGGTCAAGGAATAGTTAATCTTGTAACTCTGGGGTTAGGGTCAAGGGTATCATTCACACCACCACTGCTGCTTCTTAAGGTTTATCTGTTCATCCTGTCTCTTCATAGGTGCTTTGTCATGTGATCATCTTTGCAAAACATGCAGCTGTTTTAATTTTTGATGACTTTTCTGGTGGTCAGTTATTTTCACTCCCTTTTTATCTTTTCTTTCCAATAAAATTATACGTTTTTACTTGCACTTTTTGTAGAAATTGTTTCCCTGTCCATGCGAGGGGAGTTGGAACTAGGTGATCTTTGAAGTCCCTTCCAAACCAACCCATTTTATGATTAAGTTTCTCAGCAAAATAATTGGATTTTTGATCTAAACCCAATGAGAAAAAAGATCGAATGAAATACGGGTTACCGAAATGATGAGTTTTAAAATATAAAAATATAAAAGTCGTAAGGATATATATTTTGCAAATGTGATTTAAAGATGTGGAATCAAAATAATTTCACGTTATGCATTTTGAGGAGGGAGGAGATTCTTTTGGTCAAAATAACTCTTGATAGAAAGTTGAAAGGCTGCTGCAGGTTTTGGTTAAAAACGAATCAAAGTTTCACCTAAACTTGGTTTTGCTTTTTGCGATAAAAATATGTTGTCAGGTTGTCCAATAAGGTTATCTTTTGAAATGTGTTGCCTAAGCAATAAGTAGAGTAGAAATTATTCAGTCATCACCCTGTCAAGGACTGTGTGATTCCCACTGGCATTTGGGAAGATGACGTGCAAACCAAGGCCTTAATTCTGTAAAGATATCACATTGTCCAGTTTATGCACAAAAACAGCCAGCAAATTCCATGGGACTGTAGTGGATATAAACAGTGTTTGCTGGCTGCTTTCCTGCAAGATGCTGTAGGAAAATTCTCTCCCATAAAAGCTCCCTGGATGTCTTAACTCTTGTTGGTTCTAAGAGCCGCATTCTTATCAATGAAGAGATAAGGCTGTACAGTTTGGGAGTCCACGTGCTCCCCTGGAGTTAGTTCAAAGGAACAGGTTTGCTTTCCAAACCTGCCACGGATTTGTTGATTGGAAACTGTTTCTCAGTTTCTTCCTCTTTAAAACTACTCTTAACCTCTCCTGCACGAAACCAGAGGGCATCACCTGCTATGAGTGTTGGGTTGTCACTTATGTTCTGCAGAAATAATTCAAGAACATCTGGAATACTAATAACTTGTGCCACAGGGAATGCAGCAGTGCTGCACTGCAAGGGTGTGCATTTATCTTTCACAGCTGGATTAAACCAGACTGTGTAACACTGGGGAATTTTTTGTCTGCCAGTGAGATTGAGTTGAATCTAATTTTGTATAGCTCTGGTAGCAAAAAAAATCGTTGTTATTTCTGATATTTCATGTCCTTTGCTTTCCTTATTCCACCAGTCTAGAAGGTTTTGCCCCATTTGTTTGTCCATTCATCTTATTTCATTTGCTTGGTTTTTCATTTGTTTGGTTTTTGGTGGGTTCTTTCTGAGAGGGCAAAGGGTGAGGGCAGAGATGAAGGAATAGTTTGGGGGCGGGTAAGGCTTTCGTCCCATTGAAATTCTTACCTCCTTTTCCAAGAACAGGAAAATTCCTCTTTCTTTCTCTCTGTGCAATGCAGTTCTGAGCTTATTTGAAGAAAATTTTTTGCAGTGGGGAACTCATGGAAAGTGCTGGGCTCCCTTCATCAGTAGTGCCTCTGTGTGACTTAATCTGGGTTGCTGGAGTCACACTCTGCTGAAGTGGCTCGTGGCTGGAGGCTGTTTTTGCTCCATCACAGGGAGGTTCGGAGTCGCAGCGCTTGACAGCGCTGGCTGGGGATCTTGTCTTCAGCAGTCGATGCTCAGACACAGCTTTGCACGGCCGTGCTGTTCCCATCTGTTACCATGGCATTGCTCCTGCTCAAGGTGAAATGCCAGCTCTAATAGGGCAGAAGTGCCAAGGAAAGATTAGTTTGGATAGGAGGACTCATTTCTGCTCTAAGAGCCCTGTCTCGTGCGAGAATTCACCCCTCCAGAACTGTGTCATGCAGGAGTTGGGCTTTTTTCCCTTTGCTGTTGAGCGTTTCCCTCTGGGTTACCTTCTCCTCCTGAAGGCTGCTCTCCCAAACACTCCAAAGTCAAGGCTGGCCCCAGGCTTCAGTCTGCCTCCATCAGCACCCCCAGCTGAACAGCAGACTGTGCCTGATTTGGCTTCAGTGAATGATTTGTGTTTTAAGAACTAGCCAAGAATGCTGTGGTTGGTTATGATAGCCCATCCTGTTGGTTCTTTGTATATTATTTCTCTCACTACATGATCGTTGTCCTAGTTCTTAAATAAACATTGCTCTACCATGCATTTAGTGACTCAAAAAGTAACTTTGTAGGCATCTCTGTAAGTAAATGGCTTTCTTTTTGTATTTATAATTAAGTTGATGTCATCATTCTAAGGTCTTTGAGCCATTCTAATTGATCCTGGAGCTCTTAAGGTTAGAAGTTCCCTTCTTTCAAAGATATCCATTTTAATAATTTATCTGTTACTCTTTTTAATACACATTTCATTTTGAACTTCTCTTTTGAGGAAAAGGTGGTTAACAATGAGAAATAATGTATTTGTGGTCTCAGGTTCCTTTATCTGCTGGTTGTTTGGGGGTTTTATTCTGAAGTACTTTCTGTTCTATCCGTCCTTTTTGGGAAAAGCATGAAGAATTTGTCATTTCGGACCCACCTTACTAAAGCTTGTCAGCATGCTGTTTTAGATAGCCATGCTAAAGTTGTGTACCTAAAGTTTTAAGGTGGATTTTCTCTGTATCTGGATATGTTTTGAGGCTGTTGGAAGGTTTTCTGCAGTTGTCATAGCCCTGGTGCAGCCTTCTGTAGTGTTTTAGCTATGAACATGAGACTGGAGAATCAGCGAGGTTGCAGTCATTTTATAAAAGGATAGAAGGCAAGATTGGTTGGAGAAATTGCTATAAACAAAGTGAGTTTTCATTGCAGAAGCAAAATGAACTTGCTCTATGGAAGATTAACTGTCTATTAACTTCAAACCAGGAAGGGAGAGCAGACAGTTGCTCAGGATATATTAATTTGCAGTAGCTCAGTATCTCTGCCTCCCACTCAGTTAACGTCACTCTGTCTCTTATTTTATTCTTCTCCAGAGATTTTTTAATTACCTTTTCTTTATTCTCTCAGTTCAAAATTAATGATGGAGTAATTATTAGTTGTAAATCAGAGTGCCTGAAGATGAAGAGACCAGCACTAGAACTCGGGACTGAAGCAAACCAAAAGCTTCATCGCTTTCCCACAACATTCCTGGAGATTTCCAGCTGAGCGAGTTCTGAGTCTCAGGAACATGTTTTTGCATAGATTTTATTTCTACATCCTGGGATTAGCTAAGCAAACTGTAACAGACCAAGTATCTTAGCTGAGATGCCAAATCACAGAGTGCAATGTTCTACCATGGACCCTTCTGGATGTCAAAGGAAACAGCTCCCCGGGCACGAGTGCTTGGGGAGGTTTGAAGCAGGTGTTGGCCCTGAGTTTTGTGGACAATTTTGAGTTTTCTAACCTATCTCAGGAGCACTCAGAAAGTGGGACTCAGCTGAAATAAACGGGCAGGGTGGAGTTGCTGGTTTTGTCAGGCACAGAGGCAAGGGCAGATCTCAGCTCTGTGCCTCGTCCGCCTTTTGGTTTTACACCAAAAACATTTTGGTTTTATCTGTGTGCAATGTACAGCAGCCTGAACCAATATCTGATGTGTTGTGCAGACAGATGAGGAGCAAAGGACACCTATTTAACTCCAAAAATCAGAACCTTTAAGTGTCACTTAAAGCACAGGAATAAGCAATGAGTTGAGAAGAGATTTGGGGGAGCTGCACTGCACAGATTTGTTCTGAGGTCTGAGCTGTGCACGGGCTCCCTGGCCGGCGTCTCCTCTGCTGGGTTTTGCTGTGAGGTGGCAGGCAGGAATTTGTGTGTGCCACGCACACAATCCATAAATAACTGATGTGCTTGCTGGGAGGAATGGTGAATGATCCACAAAACACGGAATAGCAGCTGCTGCGTGGCTTTCATAAAACTCCTCAGGGTGGGGCACCAAGTGCTCAGAGAAGTGCTGGTGCCCTTCCAGCAACAGGACCAATGACTTGTGTCATTTGCTGTTGATTTTTATGCAAACTTTGACATTACTGTGGGTTTTATACTAATTTTTGCAAGTTTGTCATACTAATTTATTATAATTTAATGAATTGTCAGAATTGTTAATTTCAAGTAAAGAAAGAATGGTTCACACCACATCTTCTGAGCACTGCCTGCACTGCAGAGTGTAAGGAGTAACAGGTTTTAAACATGTGCAATTCACATCAGCTTTCATTTGCAAATTATCCATTAAACAATACCAAAATAAGAGATTTCAATTAACAGCTCTTGTGCTATGCATCTCAAATGCTTTCTGTGGAGGTTTTTGTTATTTGGGCAGCTGAAATACCTGGGAAAGAGAGGGAGAAGAATCAGCTGACAAACCAACAGATGCAGCAGCAAGAAATTATTTTAAAGTGGCACATCCTGCATTTAAAACTATTCAAAATTCAGGTTACATGCAGAAAAAAAATCCAGTATATTGCCATTCATGGAGAAATTTTATATTCCAAGTGAGTTGGAATATTATGCTCCAGCCATCTAAATGTAGAGCTCCTGTACCAGCAGGAATGCTGGAATAGCATTTTATTTCCCACAGTGATGAAACTGGCAAATTCAACACTTAATCTAGTTTCTGGAAGGTTCTTTTTTTCCTCTATGGCAATTGTGAAAACTGTATTTTTATTTATTCTATCAGAATTTAGTTGCTGGTGGTTAACAATTATGTGACAATGTAGTAGTCTTAACGGAAATTTCAGTACATATATTTGGGAGGAGAACATTAATATAGTGAAAAATGCCAATGGAATGTTGTATCATAAATTATTAAGCAATAATAAATGAAAACCAGAACGATTCACTGCAAGTCTTCCGAGTCAAGGTGATGCTTGCAATAAATATTTTCACTGAAATACTTCTCCCTGGGTTAGTGGGAAGTGAAAAATCCAGCTCCATAATAGTGGAGAGTTTAGAGTACTGCATATCTGAAGCTGGGATTCTAATAATAAATTGGATTAAAAATCTCTAGGAATTTCAAGGAAAGAGTCCAGAATGGGCCACACTGGAGCCCCTCTGTGTGTCTGGTGGGATCTTTCCCAGGAGGAATTCCACAACACATTCTGTCCTAAAACGTTTGGAGGTCTTTGAAGGAAATAAATTTATTATTATGTATTTTATCATAGTTTGTTAGCATTTACCTCCCTAAACATCTCCCCCAAACTGGTGTGGCTACTCAACTTTAGATCCCAAAAGACTCACAGAATATTTAGAACAGCTGTAGAATATCAGCAAACCTGGAGTATCATTTCCTTCTAATGACATTTGTGCTGTATATGTGAATCAAAAAGTCAAACAACATATTTCATTTTCATCACAACATGATTTTTCTGTCTGACATTAATATAGGGTCAAATAAACATCGCATGGGAAGGAAATAAATCCGAATTTGAAGTCTGAAAGGGCAGTCATATTTCTTGAATGTTCTGAATGTCAGCTTTCTGATAGGAAACGAATACAACGGCGAGGAGCGGGGACATCTGCAGTTGTCTTTTGTATTCACATCCAAGTTTAATTTCTTCAAATCCTTGGTGTTTCCCATGCAGCAGTATCTTATGGCATTTCTAATGTTTCTCTTAAACTGCAGCAAATGAAAAGCTTTGAAAGGTCAGACATTCTTTGCCATATCAAATAAAATAAAGCTAAGTTAATAGCTGCTATTTAATAAAACAGAAAAGGATGTCTCACACGGATGTGTTGTTAAAGATGAACTTCCCTTAGAGTTTTGCTACTGGAGAGAGTCTCACAGATTTTAAGTTCTTCTAAAAAAAATAAATTGTACTGGGTGTCCTAATAATAAATACAATGATTTTTTAAAAAATCCTGAGCTCTATTGTGCCCTGTGATTATAATGGCAAGTTATCATTTGGGGACAAGCACATTAATACAATCATCCTCTGACCCACATGTCCTGGAAAATGAAATCTAATGTCAAAAATAAGAACAGTAAATTAATATTTAATTCAATAGCTGAGAATAGGCAATATTCTCTCACTTAGTAATGTTAGAGTTTTGTTTGATTTTATTTAGTCTGTGCAGTAAGAATAAGTAAAGATGAACTTCAGTGTAAGATAACCCCAAAAGATTTTGGTTTAGGGTTTTCTTAAGGGTGTCCACAGTTATTTCTGGTAAAAAGCTGAGACTGTCAATCTTCCATTTCAAAATGGGTCATAATCAGCAAATTTAGCTGCTGTTCTCTATAGAGTTACCTTATAATGGCCTGAATTTTCTATACCTAGGGATGAACTATAATGAGATTTTATTTTATTTTTTTAACTTGTTTCCGCGTTCCTAATATGCTCAGGGCATATTTTTCTGTGTACCGAGCAACAGTTTTCTTTGAAATAATCCTTCTAGTCTGAACCTGACATGTATTGTAAGTATCTGCTCTGAACAAATAAATAAGAGAGAGGTTATCAAGAGGAAAAGCAAGGGAAGCTGTGAGCAGTTCAGAAGACAGGGCCCTGTTCTGGCGCTGGTGTCTCCAGCCCTCTCCCTTCTCCCAGGTTAGGGGCTAACAGGGCACTGCTGCTGCCAGGGTTCCACCTGCACCCTTGTTCAGCACGCGCTGCTTGACCGAGCCTGGGAGGGGCTCCATGGCTGCTCCTGAACTCGCAGACAGATGGGTCCTTTTAAGGGACCCGTGCTGGCAATCCCGTTGGACAGTGAGGAGGCTCGTCCTGCTTGCATCTTAAGGGAACAAAGAAAAGGATTTGGAGGATATTAATTTTCAGATTTAGCATAAGGCAGTTATTTTTAAGGATGTCTCCTGCCTATGAAAGGTAGATGATCACATGTGGAATCATCTATTTCCAATTTTGTTTTTCAAGTTTTTTAAAATAAGATAAAACTCCTATATGAACAAATGGCCTTTGAGATTCCTTTTCCTAATTAAGCAATCAAGTCTTTTAATTGTTTTCATTGTTCTGAAAGCAGAGAAACAACTGTGCGTGGAAATAAAATCTTCACAAGCCCTAGTTATTTTTTTAAATAAAGACTTAGGTGGAATTCAGTCTCGTCCTCTTTCATTATTGCCTGTGAAATGAGGTGAGAATATATAATCCTCATACTTCTACCAGTGGCTCAGTCAGGACACTGTGCAAGAACCAATTTTTATAGTAATTGAATTTCAGTAAAATTTATGAATCCTCTTCAATAATGTCAAGTTTATTGAAATCTAAAAATAAAGAAACAGAATACTAGTCTGAATCATGACTTAAGAAAGAATTGTAATATATACAACTTGGAGCACCATTATTAATAAAGAAAACATACTGCACTTCACAGGAAATTAGTTTTCTAACTATTTGTGCTATTGTGAAATGTTACTGCATGTAATCATTTGTAAGGAATAGTTCCCAAAATTTATCTTCAATGCATTATCCAAAACATTAAATGAAGATCAGTGGAGATTTCCACAGCACCAAGGTGGCAATGAACAAGGGAAACTGAAGATAGGACATTAAAACCTTTCTATCATAATCTTCTGGTGAGGGGCTGGACATGGCGTTGTGCTCATACACAAGAAATTTGAACCTGCAAAAGTAGATTGGAGTTTACACAGGGATGATGATGATGATGATGATGATTATTATTATTATTATTGCCTGTTGTGTGTGGATTTGCAGTGCAGGAAGATTGAGTCATGATTTGCACATCTTTGTTCTGTTGAGCCAAAGTCTTTCAGTGGCAGGTCCAGATCACAAGAGACAAAAACTGGTTTTGGGAGGTGGTTTTGACACTCCTGAAGTCAGTCTCCAGTTGAAAGCCTCATCCAAAGTGACTCATTCTTGAACCACTTGGATTGAAGTTGCCCACACAAAAACCTCAATGCTCTTGTGCGCACGTTGTGCCTGGAGGACAGAGCACATCCTCATTAATAGAGCAGTGTCACCTAGGATTGGATTGATGGAAATGATTTACAGAGGATTAGGAAATCTTGTTCTGTTTTACCAATAAACAGTGTTACATTATCACATTTCAATAGCTAATTCTATCACTGGGCCTTTTCTCTTGAAAATTAACATGATTTTCAGAGGGAAAATAATTACATGTCATTCATAATCCATTAACAAGATAAAAATAAAATTGGGTGCTTATTTTCAGAGGGAGAAGTCTAGAGTATCTACACTTCCCTCATGTGGCATGTTAGTGTAAAGGCTTCTAAGAACCACATTATTCAAATAAAATCTGGTACTTCATATTCCTTTTACTGGAATAGAATTATTTAGGAGCATCAGAATTAGAATTTAAGAAAAGGAGCTTTATTTACAGACTTTTGCCTGTATTAATGCTGGTGAATACTGAAGGAGTTTAGGTACAGAGTTACATGAACAGAACATGGACATTGATTATTATTTTTTGCAGCACAAGCGAATAAACACTAAAAACCACAAGCAAAACCTCGGAAGTTTGGCCCTCACACAGAAATTTTTTATCAGCACATCTCATACAGAAAATATCATCAGTCCCATTTTACAGACCAGTAGTTGAGGCTGTGGAAAGGCAAATATTGCTGGTATTTGTGCAGGGGCAATTTAACCCTGTTTTGAGACTTTACTGTCAGTCTGGTCCCCAACCAAGCAACTTTGCTGTCCCTGCAGCAGAACCTGATACTCCTAAAGAGACAGCACAAGATGTTCTGAATTTTTTAAGGGACAATTTAGTTCCTTTCTCTTTTTTTTTTTTTTTCATGTTTTCATTTTCCAGCTCCCAAACACTTCAGGATACGAGAGGGGTTTTTTTTTACTTTTTTTTTTTTAACTCTAAACTGGACAGGCAAACCTAATGATTTTTCAAATGCATTTCTTGCTTTTAGTAGCACTTGCCAGAGAGCCATTAGAGCCATGATTAATTCCTTCTGTCACAGCAAAAAAAAAAAAGAAAATCAGCCATGAAAAAGCTGCAAGGCTTTTAAGTATGAATAATTTGCTGATGGTCTAGGAAGGGATTACAGTGCTGAATACACATCTCTATAAATATTAAAACAGATTTTTTTAAGGAAACTATACTTCAGGACATGCTTACAACAGCTAAAATAGCTATAGAATTGTGTTTTATTCCTATCCTCTGTCAACTTTTCAAGAATTTGATGTTTCTGAAGAGCCATCATGCTGAGATATTTAAATCAATCTAACCCACTTTAATTTTAATCTTCACAAATCAGCCAGACTTCATTTCGTGTCTGACTTTGTGGTGAAAGATTTACATAACTCTGGATGGCTGCTCAATGCTCCATTTCAGCTGAAGTGCTCAACTCGTTGGAGATCCGAGTTCTGCTCCCCCGTGGGTTGTAGGGAAGGACTCCTGGTCTGAGTGTACCATCAACTATTTTGGGTTTCCTCTCTGAAGGCCTGACCCACTGAGGTTGGTGCAAGCATTACCACTGGCAGCAGCAGACTTTGATCCTTCCAGGCTCATGCCACGCAGTATTTACAGTCAGGCTGTAAATACAGCAGTGTAGAAGCAACGATAGGAATCTGGCAGAATTTTCTTGCACAGGGATGGAATCTGTGATAGCAGGGATGCAAGAGCTACAAAGCAGGAGAGGAACAGGCAGAATTGCTGTTTAGATGATAGTGTGTGTCACAAAGCAGAACAAATGTCTGGGTATCTAACGTGGGCAGGTGTTAACTTCCACCACAAAATACCAATTTACAGCCTGTGTTCTGGGGATATTTTTCTCTAATATTGAAATGCTTTGCTTTCATAGCTTAAGGTGCTGAAATTTTACTTCCGTCTCCTTCAAAACTGTGAGTTATGCCTGAAAAATAATGCAGGACTTAATGTGTGAATAGTTCTCGGTTTGGAGTTTGGCTGAGGCTGTGAATAGTTGTGAGGTATGGAACAGAGGCAGGAGAACTGTCCTTATTGCTGGATGGGGCTGTAATTGTGATTTCTGCACACTGAAATGGGTTGTTGTCTCTTGCAGCCAGTTTTGAGGTCTGGTAGGAACATAAACAAATTTTAACTACAGCTCTGTGGCCCAAAGTTGGGTTTGTGATAGCTGCTGTTTCTCAACAATGTGACAAACACTTTTTAAATCATTTACCCATTTTCCTCACCTGTCTCCCTTGGAAATCAGTTTTCTTTTCAGGCAAAGTTATTGGTAAAAATAGGGTATTTTATCCTACTGCCTACTACTTTACAGCACCATATGGATCATTAAGGCCTACAAATGCTTAAAGTAGGGCTCATGAGAAGAGTACGAGTCAACATCCACACTCACTGAATAGACATTACTCCTGGAATATTGTCATTCTGGGGATTAGCTTGTGAAGAACAGAACTTTACAGTGAAAGAACTAATAAAGGGCCAGCAATCAACTGCAAGCCAACACAGATGTGCTCACTTGATAAGGGTAGGTCTATTTAAAAGACAAATTCTAATAGTTTATTACAGAGGAGAAAAAGCCCACATTAACATGACAGTATCTGATGCAGTTTTCCATTGCACTGCAACTCCCAAACTGAATAAATCAGCATGATTGCAAACTTCATCTCCTTGTGCCTCATAGACTGTGGCACTCTGGGATCTATCCTGCTGTAAGTGGGATTTGCTGTGAAATTTGTGTTTGTAACTCAGCTGTTGGCAAGAGGTTGCTGTGCAGATTCCCATATCCAGCATCCCTTCTATCTCCTGGCCATTGTCACGTTTGTTGCTGGCTTCCCAGCATCTCCATTGATGCTGTTTCCTGGGCTTTTCCTAGAACAAGGCACACAAGTGTGGTCTAGCCAGCGTGGAGTGATTTTGTGTTATTTCTTCTCTCTTAGTCCATCAAGGTCTCTGACTTTTGCTGAGTGTTCTGTGTCCCAGCTCCACATAAACCCAGTGCCAGCGTGATCCAGGCAAAGACTTCCTTTATCTGTACCTATAACCATCCTCTTTAACCAGTTAATCTCAGGGTACATGTATTCAGCTCTTTGATTTTGTGTATGCTTAGTGACTGGAAGCACATGAACTCAGCATGCCCTAACACAATAATACATAACACTAAACAAAATTTAGTAGAGCTTAGATATTGGGTTTGTTAATTGAGTTGTTTACATGACATTCAAAAGAACCGAATCCTGGCTAGTTAAGGCAGAGCATGCAGAATAACCTGTTAATTTGGACTGCTTAATAGAAACAACTCAGTTTCTGAGAGAGAGAGAAAATGTAATTACCGTTGTGTTGTTAAACCCAGACATTGAGGTAAAATAATGGCAAGCAGGTCAACATTTTCATTTTTCAAAATATTAAAAAATGCAAAATTGTAGCTGTTAGCCCTATAAATTTCAGTTGGGTTTTAACTACCTTGTCAGTCTGATCTGCAGTGCACTGAATTTAATGGAATTGTTCCATGAATTTTGATGGCACCTCGACTGAGTTCTACCAGTGCATGGTACAGTCAGTAGGCAATAATTTGCAGGTACATTTTTCACAGGATGCTGAAAGCTGTGAGTGCTTAGTGACTGCGCCTCTCCCCCTCCCAGAGAATATTCCTGGGTAACTCCTGCGAGCCAACAGAAAAAACTTTGGCAGAAGCTTTCTGAGGCTTTCAGCTAAAATTATAGGAGTGAAAGACTTTGAATAAATTACCCACATATATAATTCATGCTCAAAATACAGTTTGTTCATTCCATCTCCACCCTCTCTACACAATCTCAGTACATAATACACAGTGCCTTGGAAAAGTGGAAAATCGGCTTGACAAGCAGGTGTGCCACAGATGAAGTCTGTTATGAGTCTTCAATTCTGTGTGTCAAACACCTTAATCAGGGTTCATGGCACTTGATAACCTATAGTTAGGTATTATCATAATCAGGTACAATTGTATCATAGATCTATGTACAAGTTATGTTAAATAATTGTTTTGAAATCACATCTAACCATGAGAAACAGTATTCTGGAAAATACTTCTAACACAGCTCAGGTTAGAGTCCTTGCAGCTGCCTAATCAATAACAAGGTTTTCCAGCACCTAAAGAAATCCTTTTATCTGAGAATATGAAGGCCACACAGGCCTTGATGGACTTGGAGCTAATCTGTAAAAAAACCCCTTAATTCTTCTGTAAACAGGACAGATTATTTTATTTCATCTTTTCAGCTATAGAATTTTTCTTGATAAAAAATTCACAGAGATACAGGAGAGAAAAGGGGTTCCTCAGTACAGATCAGGCTTCTGGGCTGAGGCCTTAGTGACTCTGTGATATGCATCATTCCTTCAAGCAGCTACAAATTTTTGGGATAATTTTTGACTTTCAGATATGTCTCAGGTAATGTTGTGTTTTTGGAATGTGGTTTGTGATCAGTTTTCTTATTTTCTCCATCTGTATGCTCGTTTCCTGGCTACAAAACTGTGATTTGGGAATATCCCATAAAGCTTTTTTTACATGAATCCCAATTATGATTCAGGTTTTAACCTTCTACCCACGTTTTCTCGTGAACAATTTTTATTTGTCTGCTTTGACAGGGTTGGTTGTGTACACATGGAAGTTTTCTGCTAAGGACAGGGGCTTTCTATGCGTTTTTTTTTCCTTCGTTTTTTTATTGGAGAATGCTTTTTCACTAGCCAAGTAGATTTTTTTATGGGACTTTTCTGGAGTAATTACTATTGCAAGGGGCTTTCATTGTGCAATTAAGACAAATGTTCTGCCACGTTCGTTAATTGCTGGAACACTGAGAACACCAAACAAAACAAAACACTCTGTCTTGAAAATAATTGAAGAATCACTTAAGCCAGAGCACCCTGCACTGGAAAATGTAAGGTACAAACAAGCAGGCTGAACATCTGCCATCAGTGTGACAACCTTCTATAAAAAAACATGTCAAAGAGAAGATATTAGAGGTGCTGCCTACCTCCAAATACATCCTGCTTCTGAAAAATGTTACTCCTCAGTAAAAATTAATGAGGTTTCTAATCACAACTGTACCATTAGGAGATGTAGTTTCTGTGATGAGGTGGCTCAGCTACATGGACCTTTCTTTCACATACTTCCTATTTTCCCCAAAGCTGGTGTCCTAATACTGATTTTACTCTCCGTCTTCCAACCTCAAACAAGACTATTTAGCACCTTCATTTTTCTCAGCAAAAGCTAAAACGTGAGGTGAGTTGCCTCTCCCCGCTCCAGCAGTTTTTGTGAAGCCATGAAAAGCTTATGAATGCCAAATTTCAAGTTTCAATTAAAGCTGACAGTCATTTCTCACTGCCAGATATTCCAGTTTTCACACCAGAGTGATTATCAGATTTACAGGCACCATCAAATCAGCTTTTCTCACATGATTGCTGGGAAGATTTTCAGCCCTTTTTCCATCTTTTGTCCATGCAGCTCATCACAGTGCCTGTGCAGCACTTAATGTTGGGTGTATTCACCACCACAAACCCCTGGTGAGGCAGGGGAGCAGCACTGAATGCAGTGCAGAGGTCACTGAGGTATCAGAAATCGCCGCTGGAACAAAGCTGGAATTCTGAGGTCTCAGAGCTCTCACACCAATCACTGGATCAACCTGCAGATTCTGAGGCTCTACTGCTGAGATTTCAATCACAAAAACTGTTTTAATTAATTGAAAGCTGGGTTTCTCTCTCAGGTCTCAGACAGAAGAGACAGTGAAAAGGTGTTTCTTTGTGAGCAGGAATCCTTCACAAGCTTTTCTCTCTACTGTTCTGCTTCTCTCCTTGCTCCTCATTAGCTGCATTAGGCACTGTAATCCCATTATGGAAATGAGCTGGTGTACTAGGAGACATCCTCCCCAAACACCATCTTCTCTAGAGAGCTGGAGAGGGAAGGACATCATCTTAAACCCATTTCCAGCCAACCAGAATAGGAACGTGACCAGTCTGTGGCCGAAGTCATATCATAAATATGGAATTAGAACTGAAACCACAGTGTTTGGAAAATCCGTTTTCAGGCTTTAGGAATAATTCTTCCCTGATGATTCCCACTTTTCAAGGCTTGTTTGGTTGATAACAATGAGAAAATTCATTCTTGTGCTTCATAATGGAGTGCCAAAGTACACAGCACATCCAAAAAAATTCATCTCAGTGCTGAAATCATCTGTCAAATGCCATAACATCTGTCTTACACAGCTGAACGAATTTGCCAATCTTTTAGTAGAATATGATAATGGTGATGAATGCATTGGCAAGGTGACATGAGCTTCCACAACAAGCAATATTTCAGAGAGGGGTTTTCTTCCTAAAACAAAGTAAGAGACCACAATCCACCCTGTGGAGAAACTGCTGCACAGAAATTGAGGGAGATTCAGGATGACCCTCTGTCACACATCCTTCACTGTGGCACGGCTGATGCTGTGGCAAGCAGCCTGCCTGGGAAGCTCTGTGTTTCTGTGTCTGCTGTGCACCCACACTGCCCTAATGAAGATTTTACTATAGGCAAGATTACACTGTGGAACTTGAAATCAGGAATTTTATATTCCTCCTGGGCTGAAATAAAGAATGTTGAGATAAAAGCCTTGCTTATTGGAAAGTGCTGATGTTCTGGTTTCCAAGCAAAATAAAAGGAGAGTGCTTCAATCTTACCCAATTTCTTACTGGGAAAAAAAAAAAAAAAAATCCCATTGTGGCTTCTCCAGTGCAACCTGTGTGGCACTCCTGTCATGCACATATTTGACTTTACCAGCCACCAGCCCCTGGTTTGTACAATTGAGGACAGGTGGAGCATTGTCCCATTGCAGAGCACAACGATCTTCAGTGACAGGAGAATCTGGACAAGTGTAAGAAAAGAGAGAGTGACTTGGTGCCAATGCAGGAGGAGTAAAACCTTGTCATGGCCTGAGCTACTTTCTTCCATAGATTATTCTGGGGGTCCTACTTAGAATTTTTGCTGCAAAGTAAATAATTCTTTAACCATTGAAGATTTTTTTCTCCCTGAAAACGCCTCCTTCTCAGGGCAGGGTACAGACTTTAATATATGGGAATAAACTAGAAAGGGATTTTGAAATATATTGATAAAATTGATTCTCCAGCTGCTTTACATTGGGATTACTGAGTGGGTGAACTTGATTCCAACCAAAAAGTTGTGGGATCTGGTTGTGGTAAGGATCTAAACCTCTCAAATTTAGTTACCATTTCATTAGCATAAGATCTTTACTAAAAAGGGTAAGTCAGATCAACAGTTTTATCAGAGATTACACTACCTAGACATCTTATTGGAGTACTTTGATTTATTAAGTTTTTCTGCCAATCCATAATTTTTGTATATGGGAACTACTCATTTGCACATCATTGAAATAAGCAACTGTTAGATAAGAGACAACTTGAGACCCACTTTCATGTGCATTTAGCAAGTCAAGCTGATGTTTTTCACATCATTTATTAAATGAATTTCAGAAAGACACACACATTTTAATATCCCAGGAAAATACTTGTGATTCATCTTGTCTGTCTGTTCTCACAGGTTCCATAGAAAAATCCTACATGTTGCATTTATAAAAATCTAGCAGTAAAGACTGGGAGGAGAGCTGAGTAAAATATTTGTATTGTGCCTTCTCTGTGGGCTAAACGATGTGAAACTATCCTTCCTTGAGTTTTTATCACGTGCTTGGAATTAATTCCAAAATACTGATGAAAAGGCTTGTTAAAGTAAAGGGAAAGGCACTGTAAAGCAGAATTTGATATATTTTGGCTTAAATAAGTTGAAGACGTAAAGATGATTTCAGTGGCTGACTTGAAGAGAGCAGAAGACAGCAGCAGGCACTGGAGGCAGGAAACACTCTCCATCCCTTTCCCCTTGCTGTAGGGAACGAGGCAGGACCTTGCTGCAGTTCTTCCCCTCTGCAGCAGCTGAGCCCCATTTGCAGCTCTGTCCGGAGTTCCCCTGCCCCACAGGCGATGGTGCCCACTGGTTGTGGCCAGTTTGGAGCCAGCAGTGGCTGTTTCCTTGCAGTGAGTCCCAGCTGGAGAGCAGGGCCCCGGTGTGGGAGCACAGCTGGCAGGAGGGAGCAGAGCCCCAGGCTGTGCAGTTGACTTGCCAGCTCCTGGCAGCCCTGGGTGACAAACCAGCAAGAGCACAGGGCTACAGGCAGGTGCTTCTGGGGCTGACACTCAGCAGCAGCCGCAGGTAAACTGCTTGTAAGGGTTAAGAAGTTGTCAAAGTTCCATCGATCCACAAAAAGTGCATTCAGCTCCTGCAAATGAAAGATGCTTTTTAATGCCCTTGTGCAGCCACTGCCTCGCTCTCTGCTCGCAGCACCAGCCAGAGTCACACTCAGTTCCACGGAATTATGGAGACACTTTAAAAGCTCTAAATTGGCGTGTTCAGAGAGTAGTTTTTACACTCTACTTATAACATCACAGATATTTATAGAATAAGGAGCATAGAAAGGTTATTAATAGTAGTAGGAAAGAAACAGTTTCCCCAGAATAGATGCTGGATGTAGAAGTGTGTTAGCAAAACCAAGGATTTGGATAAATATGGAATGTGAGGGGAAAAATCCTAACAGTTTAGGTGCTAATGGGTTCTGTGGCACCTATTCAGCAACACGAGTGTGCAAAGGAGTGAAGGGCAGGAAAGCTGATAAAGATATTTCGGAAAATTTGATCTCAAAATAACCTCCCAATGCAAAATATGAATTTTCCAGAGAAAGTTCACCTCGTGGTGATTTGGAAAGACACGCTTCTGATTTGTCACAAGGCTTCTAGAAAGTGAAACAAATTATTTGGTGACGTCCGTCTGTCCTTTGAAACAAATAAACTGGAAATGAGGCATTTCATTCCTGCTTTGCAGTGACCCAGATCCTTAGAGAATTTAAAAAAAATAGAAAAACACTTAATGGTAAACCAACTGAGCAATCTCATGATACAAACTACTTCCAAAGCTTTTTAACTTAAATGGTTAATTGGCATACATCAAAAGCCTTTCATGAGGTGGATTTCATCTCTGAACGCCGTTTCATGCTTCATTTTGCTGCACTGAGGGGGATTTTGAGGTCCTCATTACTCACTTTTTTCTTTCTTTTTTTTAAGGAATAGAAATAATAAACCCAGAGGATGCTTTTTTTCCTTCCTTACTCCAGAAACACACTTCCAGGGAGCTTCACACATCAAATATTCCAACAGTGCACAACAGCTGTTTTGTGCTGTGGCTTGTGGACGTTGTTTTTGCCTGGCTTGTGGTACCTGTTGAGAAACACTGAATTTTGGAGAAGGCTTGAGGCTGGATTCTCGCAGTCCCTCATGTCCCAGCTGGCTTTTAGGAGCACCAGCACAGTTAGACAGGAGGCAGGAAAATGTGTGTGGAGGCCTCTGGCCTGCCCTGGATGGGTTCAGAATGGCTCAGTTGTGTGCCCAGCTCTCAGCCAGCCATAGCAGGGTCTGTCTCTGGAGAAGGGTGACATTTTTGCTTCGGTGATGCTGCAAGGTGGGATGGCACAGCTGCTCCCTGAGCGGTGCCAGTCTCACCAAGACACACAGAACTCCTGCACGGGTTGTTACTTTTGGAGAGCTTGTGTAGTTCAGACTACAGCAAGTTTTGATCATTACTGTGAGTGCAAAGCAAAGGTGATCAAGTGGTAATTAGCTTGTTAGTGATTTCTTAATAAAGTTGTCTCTTTGTTAAAAATAGGGTCGGGGGGGGCGGGGATAGCTTTTCCCTCTGGACAGGAGAAGTATCCTCAGCCTGCTTGCCTTGAGGCACCTTTCCATTCAGCCTTCCTGGAAAATTATTTCCAATTTTTACCTATTTTTCTAGACCTTTCCAAGAACATTCTGACCTCCTGAAAGCCTTTTCACCTATGAACCACTCTCTGAAGTTTGCATCTCTACCAGTCAGCATATATCTGCCAAAATTGTTTAAATCAGAAGCAGCCCAGTCTGTACATAGAATTACCCCCAGTTCTGTATTTGTAAATCAAGAAGATGAAATATGTGCACTGAGGCAGTAAGGAATGCATCCTCAGTGTAGATCACTTTTTTTATAGTGAACATCTTTGAGTCACTTGTTAATTCTTCTGGTTAAATGGAAGTGACTTTTGTGAACTTTCTCCTTCTACACAGAGCACTTACTGAGTAGGAACTACTGCCTGTAGTCTCCTGAAGATTTTGTATCCAGGGTTTAAAAAATTTCCTGTGCATAAGGTGAGAAAGAATTTGTTTTCTCTGAGAACCGCTGTACTGTTGGGCACCAGAGTTTATGAGCGACGTGGAGGTGGAAACCAGGGATGTACCAGAGGAAAAAATGTGTTTTGTTCTTTTCCCTCTTCTCATGAGAACCCAGAGGCAGGAGAAAATAACCCTGAAGGAAACAGCTTCCCTTCACAGCCACTGCGACTGGGGCTGCTGGAGCATGTAATTACATGGAGGGGGAAAAGAGCATGCAGTGAAAGGTTGTCAAAAGCCTCAGGACTCCTAATTCTCTGCCTGTTGTTGGGAAGTAAAGCCCTCGGTGACAGAACATGTTTGGGTAATTGGAAAAGGGACACCTACTGCTTTCATTAGCCTGACTGTACCTACGTAAAATAAATGTATATCGGCAGTACTTTTCTTATGCCCACAAAGTTCTTATCTCCAGAGAAAGGGA
Organism: Gymnorhina tibicen; assembly: GCA_013399875.1. Lineage (NCBI taxonomy): Eukaryota > Metazoa > Chordata > Aves > Passeriformes > Artamidae > Gymnorhina > Gymnorhina tibicen. Next base: position 108,131 of record VXAZ01001887.1, on the reverse strand, counting down.
AAACAAAGGCTACATGTTATAATTCCTACAGCATTCTTAAAACTGTGGAGTTAATAATGGTGCAACTGAGAATGGAAGCAGTGTCTAATAGAGGATAAAGCTGGGCAATGCTGCTTTGAAGTTCCAGACAGGATAAGTGACGGCAGGGAAAAGGCAAGAAAACCAACAGTGGGGTAACGTCAGTACACCCTGGTCTCTTTATCGTGTTCACCTTTGTTCTAGAAAGAAAGTTAGAGAGAAAACTTTGTCTCTCACTGTGCTGGGCAAACAGGAAAACTTTGTAAAACCAAGAACGGAGGGAGAATTTGTATATTAATTCCTTTTTCACCAATTTCCTTGACCTTCAAACCAACAGAGAAATTAGGAAACAATTCTATTTTGTGTATTTCAGATACATAATGAGCAATATTCTGCACACCTAAGACATCAAAGGTAAAACTGAGATGTTTCTTTCTGGTCTGAGAAAGGAGATGGAATATATAAACCCCAGTGAAATAAAGTCCTCTGTTGTCAGTGAGCCTGAAGTAGAAGCAGCTTGGGGCAGAGAGATCTTATTAATGCATTTAAACACCTGAAAGCGTGGTGCAAAGAGGACAGAGCCAGACTCTGCTCCGTGGCAAAGGGCACAAACCAGGGCACAGGAGGTTTGTTTGAACCTCCTGAAGCACTTCTTTATTGCGAGGGCGCCTAAGCCCTGGAACAGGTTACCAGGGAGCTTGTGGAGTCTCCATCCACTGAGCAGAGGTGTTGGACCTGGCAACCTCCGTAAGTCCCTTCCAGCCTCAGCCTTTGTGCTTCCACGATTCCGTGGATCTCTGGTTTGCTGTGGCGGGAGAAATAAGCTCTGCCAATAACATTTTAGTGTTGCTGACTGCTCCATCCAAGCTGGCCACCATTTGAGGGAGCAGAGCTCCTAAAACTCCACCAGTCTGCTCCCCTCCTTAAACACCCTCCCATCATGCAAAAATAAATCCAGGGCAGGAAGAAAGCTCTTTGCTAAGCAATACAGCAGTGCCACAGTGTTCAGGATCTGGCTTTAAAGCACCAAAAAGAAAAAAAACAGAGCTTCCTCTTCTCTCCTTTTGCAGTGATGCAATTTGACACCACTGCTTGGTTTTGATGCATTCAGAGAGGAAGGAAAAGTGTCATAGTTTAGATACACCAGGCTTTTTCTTAAAACTGTAAAAGCTTGGTAAGCCTACTTACTATGCAGGAGTATAAATGGACACAAAACATGTTTTACACACTCCTACCAAATACCTTTCTATAAATACTAGATCAATGCTTTCTCAGATACTCAATCACAGCTTTCCCAAGTCTCTAAAAGCGGTCATAAAATGTTACTTAGCAGAGTCAGCAGCAGCTCTGCTCCTACGGGGCAGAGGAGTGTGAACAGGCTGTAATTACTGGCTTCAAGTGTTCTCAGTAGTCAGGGACCTATTAGCTATCATTAATTGGTGGCAACAGTTCAGGCAGTTGTACAAAGACGGATGAGCTGAAAGGACATTGCAGGAGCCAGAAGCTGAAGAATCGCAGCATCAGTCAGAGCAATGGACCTACCTGGGTAAATCGCAACAATACTCTAAAATTTCCCAAAGATACCACCAGTTGTTTGAGACAAATAAGCCTTTTTTGAAGGAAAGATGACAAGGAACTGCATGTTCCTTGTTCACTGAGTTCTCAGTTAGTGTGTTCCCCAGCTGGCCCGGCACCAGGCAGGCTCTTCACTGAGAAGTGGAGTCCCCTGTTCAGTGCCACAGAGTCACACTCAAACAGAACAGACTCAGACAAGTAAGTACCTTGATCCCAAAATTGTCACCCGTCGAACCCCTGGCTTCTGAGGACAAGAGGACAGGCACTGAACTTTCAGTGTCTGAATAGTGAGGGACCGTTCAAGCCCCTGCCTTGCAGTGTTACAAGGTCATTACCACAGCCAGTTGCTACCCACTGCACATCTTTTACATCTTTTCTTCCTCACCATCTTTACCAGCCTTTTCCTAATCAGATAGAATATGCTGTTCTTCCATTTAACTCACTTAAACTGTTTGACAGTGTCAATTCTCAATGCAGAATTAAGATATTAATTGTAAAATTACAGGTAATCCATGACACAGGGATATAAATGATCAAAGATTTATCTGCATATTTGTCTTGTTTACTTATTTTATAGCTCCTTAAATATGTTATTTATTGTTATTTTATTGTAGTTTTTAAAAGGTTTTAAGGTCATTGGCAAGATTTTCCAAAGACAAGTGCTGCAGTCCATCCATGATGAACAGAAGCTCCCATTAATGACAGAGAGAGGTCTGGATCAATAACAAAATACAGCCCCAGGGTCTCAGCTGTGCTGGAATAATCACAGAGTCTGGTTCCTGGGGGCTGGAGGGCTGAAGGAGATGCACTGCTCTAAGCAGGCAGTGCTAATACAGTCAGGTCCTGCATCACACTGGTCAGCGTGTGACCTTGGGTCTCACAGCGACAGAAAAAAATTCTGCCAGTACAAATGTTAGCCAAGATTTTAACAGCGAACTTTACAGGCATCGTAGAGCTTGGAGTTTCTAAACTATGTAACTTCCTAAACTCTTTCACATTATTCCTTGGATCTGTCTTTCATGTCAACCTGTGATTCAAAAAGTCTTCCCAATGCTCTCTTTTCTTGGGTCAGATATTTTTTGAAGTATTCTGACTTCCAAGAATTCTTTTTTTTTCTTTTTTTCTTCATAAGAAAGGATATTCTTCTTCTAAAACACTGTATCTTGCTTTGGCTTTTATGTCTCAGAGTGGGCATGAACTCAAGAGAGCTTTGCCATTCGCTGCAGTTGGGAGAAGAATTGAGATACTTGAATGCTCTCTTTGGAGGAAGGAGTCTATTAATCTAGATCTTGCAGAGCTCTTTATATATTTATGAGGCTTTAAAATGGATTATTAATAAAGTCTCTTCAGATCTTCATGTTGTCATCATATTCTCCCTTTTTTTTCCCCAAAAATGCCAGCTTTAGGAGATTTTTAGCAGAATTTCCCAAAAGTGTCCTGGTTCCCCGTGGAAGTGAACGAAGTTTCTGTAGTGCCCTTTTCTAAGTGTTCCTCATAGCTTCCATCTACTCTGATTCCACCTAAAGAGCTCAGCCATGCTGTCCTTGCTGTTCCTAAACCCATCGCTATTTCTGCAAAGACCATCCTTTCATTACATAAAAGTACCTGAGGGACTGGGTGGTTTCAGTCTGAAGGAGAGCCATTGCACCTTCCGAAAATTGTGATCAGTGCTGATTTTAGTCATCAAATTAATAGTATGTCATGATTTATTAGTTTAATCATCAATGTGCTCTTCCGTATCTTTGACCAGTTTTGAAGCAGTTATTAGTGTACTGTGTTTATTCATACATATATATTTTAGGAGATCCAAATGAGTGCTAACAGCTGTATTTTTTCACCAAAAACCTCATTGTTAATAATTCCTAAGTCAGCTTATGAAACACCCAATACACCTGAGCAACAGGAATGCTTCATTTCTGATATTCTCCCTAGCACCTGCAAAAAATATTTCCCTGGGACACAGGAAAAGAAGGAAATCTACCATAAGGAAAGGAATTTTCCACTCTCAAGTAGGGTGACAAAAAGTTGTGGAGTCCTTCATCACTGGGAATGAGTCATGTCCTCACCCTCATTAACACTGGGAAAGCTGCAAGGGTTTAAATTGGCAGAATAAGCCCAGGTTGTGAATGTTGTCAGTGTTGTCATGGTCTTTATCTACAGCACAGCCTGAGGGCAGCAAGACCACTTAGTCAGGCTTGTTCAGGCACTGAAGGCTCAGCCCAAAAAAACTGATGGTCCTTTCCTGATTAACCGGTAGGTCATTGCTCCGGGAAAGCTGTTGTAAAATGTCTTTCTCAGCCGCTTGCTACAAGCAGAGGCCGTGATTTGTCTTAGCCTCATGTCCCGTTGAGAACAGAGAAATGTATCACAAACACCTGTGAATTTCTGAAACTCTCATCTGATTTTTATCTGACCTTTTCCTGAAACATTCTCACACGAATACATTTCTCTAGTCAAGCCTTGGTTCTAAATGGATAAAAGGGCCAGAGAGAAAATAGGATGTTTCATTTTGGTGCTTGTTTGGGGTTTTATATACATAAACCTCCAGTAAATAAACCTCTGAATGAAAAATTGATGCAGGTTTTCTTTTTTTACCTTTCTCCCCTTATCAGAAATGCACTGAGCCTTATCTCACTGAATATATTCCCTGATCTTGGCTATTCATTAAAAGTAATAGAACAGCTAAATGACTTTGGGACGCTGTAACTCCAACATATTTTGTTTAGTTTCTTCAATAAATCATATTGTCAGAGGTTCCTTTATTTTGCTATTGTGTCATTGTAAAAGAATGAACTATATTTTGAAAATTTCCATCCCTGTTGCTTAAGCTCTGCTCTACTAAGTTTAATACCCTGACAATTCCAGCCATAATTTACTCCTTGGAACAGGTCATTAAGTACGCATTGCTGCTTTAGACTTCTTCTTTGATCCATTGCCTTTTACAAAATATAGAAACAGTCTAAATGGTCTCCATAGAAAGAATTTTCTTTTAGGTTGGTATTTAACTATGAATCACAACACATAATTCACTCACCCATCCAGAAAAATTTCTTGCGCCACGCAGACACGTTGCTTTCATTCTCCGAAAGCCATATGGCACTTCATCATTTGCCACAGCGGACTGATTCAGAAATAATCAGGTTAATCATATTACCATAGCTAAGTGAGCAGATATGCTGGGAAAGCAGGGAGTGTCTCCTGTGGTACCTGGATAATACAACTGCTCCGTGGCAGCTCGCCAGGGGTTACCAGAGGCACTTACAGGAGCTGCTGTGATTTGGGGTGTGAAACTATCAGGGCAGCTTGGCTGGGGACGAATCACGCAGCTGTAAGCTGCTCCCATGGGCAGAGAAAAGGAGCTGATAACACCCCAGGGAATGGTCACAGCTCATCTCCAGGGAGGAAATTTCATCTTTTTCCTCCAGAGATCTGTACTCAATCGCCATGAAGAACGCTTATGAATGAAATAATCATGTTGCAATTATGGGATCACTCCTGTCACTCCCCAAAACCTTTGCCTTCAGAGCATCCCACTGGGGTCTATTAAATTACCTGAAGTGTTTGCAGGACTCTGCACAGAGAAAGCATCTATTTCTGCAGTGTTAATGGATCAAATTGCATTATCCTTATTGCATTGATAATATCTCTGTGTAGAACAGGTCTGTTTCAAATAACAGCCCTTAAAATGTCTTAAGGGATAAAGAGTTTTTAAGTTCAGAGAGATTTTTCAGAAAGACCAGAGTTGTCTATAAATACATATATGATGACTGCACAGGTCATTTCACCCTCCTAATGTATAGATAAATTTTGTTATCCATCATCTAAATAATCTATGAATCTTCACCCTACACTTCTAGTTTATCCATTTTTCACGTTTATTTTTTTCATGGCAATTAATCATTTAAACCTATTTATAAAGGTAATGTATTTACATGTCTAGACATCTGAATATTCAAGCTCCATTTCTCATTCCATGCAGCAAAAATTGATTAGCCGTACCTAGAGAAAATTTGTCAGAGAGTAACTGCCAATATTAACATCTGCCAGCCAATCTTCTTTACAATCAGCAGTAAAAAGAAGTGATTTTGCCTCTTGGGAGAGCTTTCATAGCTTCCTGTCTCAGTTTACAGTTTGTAACTCTCAGGGGTGTGAATATAAATAATATTTCAATTCTCCATAGCTTCATCTATCAAATGTTTAAAGTGATGACAGGACCCAAGTAACAAAACAGTGGGACAATGACATCCCCAGGCTGCTCTATTAAGAGAAAAAAAAACCAGAGTCAGCTTAAAAGATCTGTAGTCTGAAATGAACTCTCGTGGTGGAATTGACCCAAGGTGTGCAGGGTGATAATAGAGAAAAGATCAGTGCAAACACAGAAGCAGCTCTCGTGTCTCAGTGAAAACAATGTCAGCTCTCAGCAGCGTCTGCAGCTCAGGGTCTGCGCACTTCAAACAACCAACAAACAAACAGAATGTTACAGCTGAGATATCAAAACCACAGGGACATGCTGGATGCCAATTCCTATTAATTTTAATGGGCATCTAGCAGCCAGATTCCTTGGGATCATTTGAAATTCAGCACAAAGCTTTAATAAATGCTGATATTCCCCCTGTCCTTATTCACGTCAGCAGCGACTCCTGATGTGGAACTAAACCCAGAATCTGGTCAAAGGGAGGGTACTCAGGGAATAGCCAGGGTGCAGCAGAGTTCTGGGGATGTCTTCTTGTGCCATGGGCAACTTGTGGAGTTTAATAATGACATCATTCCTCTCCCTGTGCTGGGAATAGGAATTGAGTAGACACTGATCCCTTTTTCTGGAGCATTCCCTGAACTTGGCAAGACACTCACCTTTCCTGAGCCCACAGCAACACATGGAAGCACCTCCGGGCATGTCTCAGTGCCCAGGATGGCTGTGGTTACACCATCTTCCCCCTCTAAGCCTGAATATAATGAGTGCTGGACAACTCACCAGGGAATTCGATCTGTAAATTTAAAAGGTTATTTCAGAATTCATATTGATGTCTCAAATGGTACTTCACAAAACTAATGACGACCTATTTAAAGACTGCATCTGCAATGCTTAAAGCAACCAGTTTTAAAATCTTTTACAAGCGAACATTAGAATTGTTTCACTTCCTGTATGAATTTTCTGCTGTACCATTCAATAGAAGAGCAAAAATCTTGAGGTAGTTATTAGTCATGTACAGTATTTATTAAGAAAATGTGGGGGACAAATTTGTGTTCCTTAGTTATTTTGCATAGCCTGAAAAGAATTCTTCATCACACTTGAATTCAGATTATAGGAAGTAATCAGTGAATCACAAGAGAGAGCATTTTCCTTGGCTGTAAAGTGTGTTTGCTACCACTGTAATGCACACCAATCAGAAAGGTAGAAAACAAGGGAAACGACTGAACCCCGTGTAAAAGAGAATTGCTTGTAGACCAGCCATCACCATCAGAAAGTGACTGAGCAAACATCTCCTCACAAATAGCTGTAAATTAACAGAGCCTCATTGACCGCAGTGCAGCCAGCCAGATTTACAGCAGCATCTGTCTCCCCATACTTAGAGACTGAGCAATTATTTTAGTCCTAAGCGCTTTTTTCTCAGAGACAAAAAGCTTTCTTTCCCCTTGCCCTCCCCAGATTTTTTTTAAACAGGCTGTTGGTAGGTTATTTGAAAAGCCAACAACTGCCTGAGCTGTTCTCAATATGATTTCATCATTTATATTTTGACTTGGAAATGTGTGCACCAAGACTGAAATTATTTTACTCCGATAGGGGTAACACTCTATTTTAAAGTGCCCATTAACTAATCCTAAACAGTGGTGGAAAATCAGTGCAAATACATGTGACATCTACATGAACACCAAGTGAATTCATGAAAATTACTCCTGAATGCAAAATTATTCCACTATAAAAGGGATACTTGAAAGAAAAAGTTGCTGAAATAAGGAGCTAGTCATAAAAAAATGTGTGTCATTCAGTAATAGTTCTTTTATATTATGTGGTTCTATTCATTTCTATGCATTTCTGTCATGCACCCCAGCTTTTGGGGGCTTAAATCTCGTCTGTTAAAATAAGTCCATGATTTGGACTAAATTTTGGATTTGGGATTAAATTTTAAATTAAAATTCAGACCTGATGCTCTCTGAATATTCACACCATTACCTCATAGGCTGTGGGGAATGCAGAACTTCAACCCCCAACTTTAGCACTACCAGCAGTAATCAGGAAGAGGGAAAAGAGGTTTGCACACGAACTTCCATGGACAGAGTTCCCAGGACAATTGAACTCCGAGTGCAGAATCCAGAATACAATATGCAACACGGTAAAATGCAGATTTATAATTACAGTGAAACTAGAATTGCTGTGATCTAGACATGTTCAGAATGATGAAACACATTTAAAATCTGCATTGTTATTATCTGCTAACACAATTTAGTACACGAGTTGGTTTTCCAGTCAATTTCTCTGAGTTAAAATGACTAGGATGGAGTATTTGAGATATTCACTCACATTTATTCCAATACTTGTGTACAAATACAACCAGCTCTTATCTCTAAAATTTAAAGATATCTCTCACACCCAGTACAACCTCTCGATGCATTCTTCCAAAATATAATCTGATATACTGATGTCATTTCTCCATTCTAGACACCCTGAGATGATCATGATGGAGAGAGTAAGTAGAGCTGAAGCTCATAAAATTACAAGAAAAGGGCTTTTACAGAAGGTTAATTTATGCTGGCATCACCTGGGGTAAAGACAAAGGCTTTTTTGCAGTGTCTGCACACTAGGAGCAAAGGGAGGTCCCAATTAAAGATCAGGAAACAACATCCTACCACAGCATAATACAAGTGATCCTCAAAGTCACATTAAGGGCTGAACTGAGAACAGCTGATGGTTTTGTTCGGTTGTGGAATAGAAGTTACTTTGTCTTTACTCCTTTGTTAACTGAGGGAGGAGAAGTTACATGTTTTACTTGGCTGAAACCTGCAAAAATCAAACTGGGGCTGAAAACAATTATGCAAAATTGCTTTAATTTTTATGCAAGAATTAGGCTAAAAAAAGAGCAACTGACCAATATTTTCAAATATCCTCTGATTGCATGACCCTACAGGCTCTGGGGGCTCAGGTACATCACCTCTTTAAGGGCAAATGGAATCAGAGCACACAGCCCTGTGCAGGACAGAGCTCTTTTGGAAGCAGCCAGGGAAAGCAGGGTTGGGTGGGATGGTGCTGTTCCCTCAGGACCAGGGCACTGGTGCTGCAGTTCCCACACCTCTGCTCTCCAAGGCGAGGGCACGGTGCTTCACCAGGGCAGCAGCACAGGCACAAAGCTCTCGTGTGGCACCCACCCATCCTTTAGATTCCTTTCTGTGAGGGCAGGATGAGGTGGTTTGTGGACTCATCATCCAAAGCAATAAAAACATCTCATAATTACATTAATGTAAAGGTGAAAGCCATTACTGAGACCTCCAAATTCAAATTCCTGATTAACACATAGCTTTTAAACCTCCATTGCAGCTGAGTTCTGCATGGTTTATAAGACTGCATTTGATGTGGACTCACCAGATACCCTAAGAATGGCTTTTTTTCCCTTATCTCTTAGTGTTGGGGGTATGGGTTTTGTGTGTAGCAAATATAAGAAAGGTCCATGCTCGTCCTTATTCACTGCTGTGGGAGATGTGGGCTTCAGCACAGAACACCCTGGATATTTATTTATTTACTTCCCAAGTATTTGAACTGCTCTGCTCTGGCTATCCTCGATTAAAGCTGGGTCTGATGTATTTTGTCAGCAATCTACACAACGATGTGGGTGTAGCTCCAACCTTTGCAATTCTGGGACAAGGTGAAGCCCCGGGAAATGCAGGATCCCATTACACACAGAATATTGAATCCAGCTTTTGAAACCCCAGATCCTCTTCAACAGAATTCAGAACATATTGTGGCTTTCCTTTGCCTATTGTATTACACCCCCGTGTGTGAAAAGGAAGCAAAATTATTTTCATGCTGCATTTTTTAAGGGGTGAAACATTTTTATAGGCATCGTTGTGATGAAGTATTTCATTTCCATTCCAAGCAGCTTTTAGGAGAACAATATGTAAGCTTTAAATCCTTCTTCAGTTTAGCATGTAGGCATTCTCATCCTTTAATATCTATTAGTGCATTATTTTTATTTTTCTTCAGCATTTATCTTTTAATCCTGCAGTGGATTTTTGTGGTGGTGGTGGTGGTGTCCTAAAAAGACTTTATTTAATTTGGTATTCTACATGGTTTATTTTTCTGAAGGAGGATTTCATCCCTTACCCCTCTTCCAATGCAGTAGCAGCCGTGGGAGCAGAACCCTGGGGCTGCACTTTTTGCAGTGTCTCTTCTCTGAATCCAGTAGCAAAGTTATTGCAGTGCCCTGTAAACATTTCCATGGCTTGAGTTACCTGGCAGCTGGATCTCCCTTTGTAACCCTAATCATGGTTAGAAACAATGGGATTATCCACCCCTAGATGTGACTCTGCATTATTTTAGGTAGTTTCCAAACTTGAATCTTGCTGCTTAATCCATGGGAATGAGCCTGTAATGCAATTTAGTGATCAAAGTCAACAATTTCTGCATTGCCAATGTTATTTATTTAAAAAAAAAAAGGAGAGAGATTGAGAAAAATGACATGCACAAAGGGGATAAAAACGCCTTCTTGCAGAAAACTGAGTTACTGAAAGAGATCTGAAGATTTTGGTAATTTGGTTTATGTTATACTTGATACAACCATAACACATCCATCAAGATTAACCAAGCCTAGTGAAATGGCAAATCACATTAACTTGTTAGGCCACTAGGTCAGAACTGAGGGAACAGAGTAAAGAGAGTATAGATAATTTGTTTGTATATGTAGCCCTAAATGTTTCCAATACGAACTGTAATGCCATTATAGAGATACTGAGTAGCACACTCTGAATGCTTGATTGCTCTCTGGCTGTATGTAATGAACCTAAATAGCAAATCTTTTATTAACACTGATGCTAAGAAATGCATTAAGAAGAGATTGGCCATGAGCAGCAACAGCAGGTTTTACTGATGTGACAGAATTGAAGCATGCAACACACTTCTGAGTGCCCTCTACTGGCATTTCTGCCATTAAGTGCTACATGCTTCACACGTAGGGAAATCTTCTAATGTTCCAGAAGCCTAAACCATAATCTGGATCATTAAACCTTTTAGCTCTCCCATCATTACTTTCACTGTGGCCTTATTTTCCCAGGATATGTCCTAAAGTATGCAGTTTTCAGCTGTTATGGTTGCTTTTTATTTAGTTCACCACACGGAGAACAGGGGTCAAAGAAATTAATACCGTGACTGAAAACTAAGAATGAATAATTGTCAGGGCTGTGTCATTACCTTGCTGTGTTTCAAAGCGCAAGAACTTTGCACAGAACAAACTTCTAAGTTGATCTCTAGTTCATCCCTGTTCTGTGTCAACAGAAACCTGAAACAGTCAAGAATCGAAAGCCCATGGCTGGAAAAAGCAGTTCTCAGAGAGGATTTTCATTTGCAGAGGTGTAATAATTTGCTTGGCTCATGTACTCAGCACTTCATATTTATGCTCAGTATGTCACTGGGAAACATGTGGGAACACAGCTTTTTCTGGCAAGGCTGGACCAGCTCCAGTATCACTTTTCCTGCAGTGATGAAATCTGCTTTGAAAATTCTGTCCTCGAAACGCAAGCCCTGTTGGAAGTGTGGAATGATGTGTGTGCAGGGGGTGCAGGAGGGCTCTGATAAAGAGATTTAACCAGGGAACTCAAAGCCCAGCCATGCATTAGTATCACCTTTGCTCCTTCTGGAAGGCAGGGAAGGTATTGAAATGTCTAACTTGCCATGTCTTACCCTGTACTCCTCCTCTTATGTTTGAACAACCAGCTGTGATTTAAGGAAGGACTGACTTGATGCTCTCTCACACCATATCAGCCCTGAGAATGGACTTCCTGGGTCAATGGTAACCAGCATTTATTTCAGTTTTTCCAGTGCTCTGAGATCCATGTGTAAAACTTCTTTGCTAAGTTTTTGTAGCTTTACTCTAGTGTAATGCCGTTATAAAATCTGTGGTTATGAAAAAGTATCTTTAAATGATGAAAAATAACAAAAAGATGCGTGGACAAAAGAGAAGGTTCTGGTAGATTTCCTCACTATGGTTTATATTTTATTCATAAAAAGTTCCATTTTCAAACTCCAGCAGGGATTTTTTCCTGCCATGTCTTGACATAACCTTTGCCATTTCATGGTCTCAGTCACACTGGTGGTTCACAGCCATTCTGTGATCAGGTAATAGAGCCAGGTCCTTCTCACCCTCTGTCATTTCCAAGCTAATGAGCTCCCTGGTTGTACCAGAAATTCTTGTTACTCATTCCTGAGTGAATGGTTGTGCATTTTGTGCTCTTACATTTCATCCTATTTCCATTACTCCGGTTCTAAATGTCATTCAAATTGTCCTATGGGGTATTCCACTCTTCCTTTACATTGATGATGTCTCCCAACTACGTTTCAGAACCAAATGTCACAAGCATTGTCCCAAACTTTTGTGTCAGCTCAGTTATTAAAATGTTAAATAAAATGGGCCCTAGCACTAATCCATAAAAAATTCCACCAGCAGTTTTTCTCCCTAACTAGACATTTAACCTGAGCAGATGGACTCTCTTTGGAGTCAGAGGAATAAATTTTTCTTATTGGTAATTTTTATTCCGTTGTAGTCAGAGTAAATGACCAGGGTTGTAAGAAGGGAGAGCTAAAAATCAATGGTGACTACTGGGATGCTTAAAGTTAAGTATGTGCTCAACTTTTCAGCTATAAATATCAGAGGGAAAATTTCCCTCTTAAACTTTTTGCCTGGAGTGGAATCTTGTTGCCTGTGCATCCTGTTGCCAGAGCAACCTGTGCCAGCACTGGTACAGTGGCAAAGATCAGCTGTTGCTTTCAGAACAGACACAATGACAGAAATGTGTGCATTAGTTCTGATTTTTAAACACTCTTGCCAATATTATCTAATTCTATTCTCCTTGTTTCATAAAAATACAGATTTTTTGTTTTTCTCGCATCAGAAATCAGTTGGGAAAAGTGAACAGAATCCCTCAGTAACATCCAATATTACAGCTAATTGTTTAATAATTAACATTTTTATCTGAAATATGCAGTGAAAGGCAGTGCTTTGCCCACGTGCAAAGTTGTAACAGATCTAGCTTCAAGAAGACTTGAAGGAAAATTTGCAGAAAGATTTTTTGATTCAGCCTTTGATCCTCAGCTCTACTCAGATCACAGGTCCTACACGCCTAAAACTTCCTAAGTTTAACTACTCCTGGAAAGATAAAGGAAACTCAAAGCACACAAAATAGGTAATTCCCGTCTGAACAGAATTCAGGCACTACATTTCTATCTTCTGCAGCTGAATCTCCTCACAAATACACACTCCAGTGCCTCAAGTAGATGCTTGGTTAGAATTTTCCTTTCATAGTTTCTTCTGCTGCTGTGGGAAAAAAAAATTAATAAAATTATGCCCAACAACATCTAGCTCTGTTGGTTTTTGTTCAGTACTTTCACAATAACAATAACAAGTACTAAAAATTGTCAGTCTTAAACTATTGCTGCACCACAGAGAACAAAAAAAACCCCTCACACATAAACAAATAGTGAAGGATTATCTTCACTTAAAATACAATGCATATTATAGGGTAAGGTATACAAGATTTTAATGTTCAATAAGTATTCTGCTGTGCTGACTGAATATGCTGTGGCAAAATAATGCAAAAGTTAGTCAACTATTCCAGGCAGACTTTGGATGCTTTTTTTTTTGTGTGTAGCTGCATAAATTAGAATGAATTTTGTTTCATTATAGACAGTAAAAGGGAGGATTACTATGGAAATCTTTTTTGGTGAAAATTTCTGTCAAGAATATAGCAAACACAGTGCAGTGTTGAGCAGATAATCTAAAGCACCTCTTGGGTTTTGACATTTTTGGAAACACTCTGGGTTTTCTTTTCAGGACCTCAGACAGAAGTTTTGTATTATTGACAGTATTTTTTAACCATCCTCCTACTTGATCCAGAGCAATCAATGCAGAGATACCAGCTGATATTTTCATCCTTTTCGATGTAAATTGTGTAAATCTCTGCTCATGGACAGCTCCATCAGAACAGCTTTTCAGCCCGGAAATTGAGGTGTTTCTCCCCTCAGGATTAATCCCATTTCCCAGCACATGGTGAGGCAAAAGGTCCGCAACCAGAAAAGCTCCCTTAGGTAAGACCCAGGACCGATGGCTTTGGAGTTCAGGTCGTGTCTGAGGGAACTCGTTCCTGCAGGACCACGCTCAGACCAGGAGCTCTTCCACGACAACTCCCTGAGCACTTTCCCTGAGTGAAGGGGGAATAAACCCCCCTGGGGCCATACAATGTTAATAATTTTCGTGCATGAGAATGTGTTGCCACACATTCGATCTAATGCCAGATATTTAGAAACAAAACCAAGAGCTCATCAATGGTTCTACCCCTTTCTCCTGAATCAAAGCCGTTTATCTACTTTGCTCAATTTTTTCTCCTGCACATTTTCCCCTTAAATTATAAGAAACGCTCTTTCACAGTTCTACTGGGAAATTTACAATCACCTGCTCTCTTGCAGTTCACTTTGTTCAATATTTCATGTTTTCCAGCCTCTCAGGTCTGAGATAGGTATTCTTCTCCACAGCGTGCTACCAGGCAGCACTAACCAGAGGCCACTCTTGATGCTGGTAGGCAAAAAATATAGATATTCTCCCTTGTCATCCTTATAAAGTGATCAATTGTGATGAAAACAGAAAATAAAAGGAATGCTTTCCCACTCTACACCCTGCAAAGCAGGAGAATTTAGGATTTGTCTAAGTTAAAGACAGACAGAAAATTTGCTTCATATCTACCTAACCTAAAAAAACCTGATTCTTTCCAGATTATTAATTTCCAGTATTCTACAGCTTATTGCTTCTTCTCCATTCATTCATTAAATTAAAAAAACCAAACAAAAAACAACCCAAAGATCTCACTTCACCACATCTCTCTGACAGCTCCCAGGTGTATCCCACTCCTTGCTCTTGGCTGGGCTCACAGGGTTGGTCTACACCTTTAACAGGATTATTCCTGGAAATGAACCCAGTTCAGTCCAGGGCCTGCAGTGTGAACTCCTAGATGGGTTTGCTAAGCAGTGAAATTCATATAAGCCTGGTTTCTGTGCTCCCAGCTTCTCACATCATGCCTTCTGTGGATGTTTTGAGAATTACATTAAAGGTCACTTGAAAAAACAGGTGCAAACGTATCTCTAATTCAGAGCAGTTCTGTAGATTCCTGTAAGAACTTGTCTAAGATTATTCACCATTTTAAGCACAGTTGCTGAGGTTAATTAGATTTATGACCCCTAAAAATTTTAAGTGTCCCTGACGACTGACTTTCCAACTGATAATTTTGTGTGAGAAACAGAAAAAGAATAACAAATAGACTATGAATAAATAAACTCCTGATATTCATTCACATGAGGACAGAGAATGTTTCTGACATTTAGTTAAATATCCAAACGTCCAGAAGATCTATAATAAACCACTTTGAAAGACATCTAAATGTCAGAGAAAAACACATTTTACATGAAATGTTTTTTTACCACTGAAGCTGTGAAGAAGATACAACATCTTTTTTAAAAGACACAGAAACAACAAGCACATATTTTATCTTGAAAGTACTTTTTCAAAGGCTTCTGAGCAGCTAGGTTTTTTTTTGCAGTATGACGAGTGGAATTATTTTAATTTATCACACAGCAGTTTGAAACATTAGTTTTACAGATATGCCACGCCACTCTAGTATAGTTCGAGCCCTGAGACTTACACTACTCAATGCATGGCAAAACACTGGAAACATTAAATTGAATTTTTTCCCTAAGTACACCTGACACCAGGATCTGAAGATTTTTTCCTATACTTAAACGCTGCAGAAAACCCGTTCTAACCTGTTCCCCTTATGCACGTTGCTTCTTCCTTCCTGTTTTTGTCAAATTCTTGACAACATCCTCTGACCCTGCTCAAGGGATGTGCAAAGTGCTTCACCCTTCTCAATGCACCCTGTGGCCGAGGTGTGATCGCTGTAGTTGCAGTGAAGTGTGGCAGAGTCCTACACGGGCCTCTCACATCCTGGGAAACAAGGGAAAACTGCAACTCCTCCCCTTCATTCATGGACTCAGCTGGATGCAGGCCATTGCCACAAAGGTGCCTTGCCAAGATGACAAGAGTGGCTGGATTTGCTTTGAATTTTCCCTCTGCTTTTTTTAAAATAAATAAAGTTCAACGAGCAGTTTGTGCAAAAGGTGCTGGAACCGTGGGCAGAACGAGATCCGTTTGCTGGTCTGTTTTTACAGGGCCGTAGCATTGCTTTTGAAATGCTGAAATGCTTTTGAAATTTCCTTTCTTGCATCAGGAAAATCATTGTATGATGGTTGTGGGTTAACTGAATGGTCTGCAGGGAGGCCAGAACAGCAGCTATAGAAGAAATAAATGTGTCATTATTTTCAGAACAAACTGCAAGGGAAGAGGGCATGAGGAATCAGACAAGTCTTACACGGGGAAGGCTCAGGCTGTCAGTTTGCTTCTCTGGAGTGCCTGTTCCTGAGCAAGCACATTCTTTCCTCTCGTGAGGTACCAAACCTAGAACCAAACTCATTAAAAACTGTGTGTGTCCCGCTCAACTCCAATACACACAACCAGTTATTTCCATGGCTTTAAAGCGACCTTCTGGCCACCTTCTGGTGGCACTGGCACTACAGTCGACCTGTTGATAAATCCCTCCCAAAAGTCTCCTGGAAACCAGCAGGTCCAGCACGACAGCCCTGCCTGGGGTCAGATCCCCTCCAGAGGTGTCATCCCACTGCCTTCCCCGACATGGGGTGCGTGGACATCCTGCAGTGCTTTGGCACTGGTGGTCACTGGTTCCCCCTGTCCGAGGGCAGCAATTGCAAATGTCACTGCCTTGGCACCCCAGGCCAGAGCAAACACAGTTGTTTTCACGTGCCACTCGCCACTGTGTGTCTCCAGTTACCTGGAGTGTAAATGGGCAGTTAATTAAATTGCCCTCGCAGAGCTTTGTAAGAAATCTATTAAACAAAGAATTGCTGCTATAAACAAACAAACCTGGATCACAGCTTCAGCTCTTTGACCTCTTCAGTGGATTTTCTGGTTTTATCAGGAGAGCTTCTTTACATTTTTCCTAATTTGCCACCAATATTTTAAAAGTTGTTTAAAAAAAAGAAAAAAAGAAAAAAGGAGGCTAAGATTTGGGACTGATTATTGTAAGTCTGTTCAGAATACAGGAGGAAGGTTAATTAGCTTTTCTGACCTGAAGAGTCTAGGAAAGTATCCCTGGTGACTCACTAATTGCTGCTCAATGCATAATAGTGTCTGTGAAGCAAAGTTCATGAAGCCAGACACTGATAATAATGTTACTTTGATTTAAAATTCTATACCTGCAAGGACATAATGCTGTTTCAGAACAGCATGCACTCCACTGATAGATCTAAATATTCCCCAACTATTCATTTATTTTATTGGCAATTCTGGTCACTAATCTTAATTTGAATTTATACCAGGAAAAACAGCATTTCTCAGATTGAAAGTAAAATGCTATTTAGGGTATCATTAGAGCATATTCTGGAAGTGTTTTCTCATGTGTAGTAAACAATTCCACTAAGACAGTTATACGTGCTAGAGTTGACTTATTTATTTAATTATTCACACAAAGAATACATCATTTTTATAAATATAAACAAAGAATTAGTCCATGGTGGGAAAAATATTCCTAAACTGTGAGAAACAAAGACATCGTGTTATCTTTTGAAATGGTGTGAGACCAATATAGAATAAGGAATTTTAGGAAACCTGTGGAATCAAGCTCACAGAGTATCAGAAAGGTGTTCAGTGTGCGTATCCTTCTTTTGATATCTATCAATTGAAGCACAGTGATGAGGACTTAATAGGCAGAATAGGTGTGTACTACTAATTTAATTAATCAGTAGCTCTCAGGTCTGTTTTTTAAAAGTCCACCAGAGAACAAAATGCAAATTTGCTCTTCTTAGAAGGTCCTGTAGTGTTGGTTTCTTGATGCCCTTTTGTTGAGAATTAATTTTTGAAGTTTGTTTAGTAACTGCAAACACATTTTTCATGTGAGATTTCTCTCTGCTAATGGTGCAACCTTCTTTAAATAGGTATTCTACAGATCCTCACTGGATCAGTTATAAAACACTTCTTCAGCAATCTGTCCTCCCATAATAGATTCCTGCAGGAACATGATCATCCAAGTCTCATTTGCATTAAGCCTATTACTCCCAGTTCCCAGGACAGTGCTGGAAAAGCAGGAGTGTCGTTCACAGCTTTGACTACAGAAATCTGCCACATCAACAAGCTGCACGCACCCAGCCACAAGCCATTGATAACCTTCTAATATATAACCAATATTTTCCTTCTCAGCAGCTTATAGCACAGTTTAAGGGGGGTTTTGTAGTCCTCCTGATGCATCTGACAGTTTATTCGCCACATTCCTTCCTTGCACTTCTTCTGTCCTGAGCCAGGTAATAAAATTGAGTCAGACCTGTACTTTAGGAGGATGCTGACCCAAAGGTACCCTCAGGTGCCATTGCCAGCACCTCTCCACACAGGCAGCTGGCAGCAGGGACAGGGCCTGCAGATGAAGCAGGAGAGAGGGAATGTCAGCGTTCAGGCATTTCTCCTGCTAAGGCTGGCACATTCTACGACTGTTCTACTTCGGAGCTATAAATTATATTAAATAGTTGGGCTGATAGATCTGCCCACTGCTGGGCTGTTAGAATAGCTCACCACATCTCAGGCAGGAACAGACTACGGGGTTTTAGTTTCCTCAGAAGCTCCACGTCTGTCACAGAACAAAACACCCATTCTGGGAAGTTTTCTGCTGCGCCTGGGCAGGCTGCGAGCCTCCTGCTGCATGGGCACATGGGAATATCCCATCCCTAAGACTCCTGTTCTGCAAGGAACAGCATCCAGTGTGTGTGAGAGGGAATGGGATACATCTGTAGGGTGGGAGAAAAGGGGAGGAAACAGCAGGTCAGGTCCCCTTTTCTTTCTGTTCCCTGCATGTCTGTACCTTGATTCCAGACACAGCCCCTGATGCTGTCTGTCAGCTCCTGACAGCAACAGGAGCAGCACAGGTTTTCTTCTGTGCTTTGGCAGACTTAACCTGCACTCCCACTGCCTTTGCCTGAGCAAGCTGCAGGTTGATATTTACTAAATCAGCAGTATGGAAACCATATCTTTGTCCTACCCTCCTCTTTTCCCTGTCATTTCCATTTCAGCTCAGATATCCAGCAGCTTGACAGATAAGACATTGCCAAATCACAAAAGACCTTACGTATATCTTGAATTTCCTGACTTAGCTTATTAAGCTGCAATCTGTTGCACGGTCACACAATAGATGTGTTACAATGTAACCTGACATAAGAAGTTATTCCCATGATAAAAGACATGCAAAGAGTGACTGTTTTTCTTATCAGTGAAGCAGCTCTCAAAGCAAACAGGAGATCAAGTCAGTTGAATCCAACACGTGTTTAATTTACCAAAAATTATAGCAGATGTCTCCTAATGTATGGGATATTATTTTCAGACTTTTTCTAAAAAGTATTCTTATATCTGTAATACAACCCTTTGCTCATTACGGAATCTTGCTGCTCAGTGAATGTGAATTTTTTTCATTGCCTAAAATGAAATTCTGAATTCTTGTCCAGGACAAGTTTTCTTACTCCTATTCACCTTCTAAATATTGTGCATGATTTGGCACAGCACAGCTCTCCCGCCCCTCCATGTAGGAACTTTACACACACCAGTGAGAGAGCCAAAAAGGAAGAAAATAACAAAACTTCCTATGGCTGGGGCACTCTGGGCAGGAACTGAAAGCAAACAGTCTCTTTTCTCTGTATCATTTTGGACACATATCCTTTATCTACACCTGTATTTCACTACAGCTTAAATAGTTCACTAACTGTAACAACTGAACCAAGACTCAAGCCACCAGGAAGAAAGGTAGTGGGTTTTGTGAGATAAATTCCTGTCAGCTTTTCAGGGCAGAAGCGTTCTGCTGCTTTGCTGCTGCCAGTTTGCCCAGTGCCATTATGGAAATGCACAGTAAAAAGGTTAAAATAATATTGGCCTGAGACTGCCAGCAATCTCCGTGTTCAAAGGATTTATTTGCCAGTCCTGTCTCGGGAATGGGCTGCATCAATTCATTGAGATGGAAAGAGAAGGTGGAAGGATGAGGTAGAGCAAAGAGCGTTCCAGCACAGCTTGGGCTCAGGGTGGTTGTGCATCACCCACGCTGTGCACGGTAGAGCAGCTGTAGCAAAAACCAGAGGTCAGGTGGAGAAAGAACAGGAGAAGCTGCTCTTCCTCACCCCTTTTCTATATTGTGGTTTTGAGACAGACATTGTATCTCCTGTCCTACTCCTGTTCTGACCATCCTCACCTGTGTACCTTGATCTTGGAGCCTCTTGAGTGGAGAGATTATGAATGTGAAACACCTGAAGCACCAGTGGAGGCTTTGCTGCGAGCCTCAACAGGAGTGAATCAAGCACAGACCTCTCCAGCTGGGGCAGGGGGAGGTCAAAGCTGCCTCCTCTCTCGGCAGCCTCTCCCTGCAGGGACCTTGTGGGCTCACTGCAGGCCACCCTTACAGAGCTGCCCCAGCCCCGCAGGCTTCCAGCAGTGCAGGTAACCCAGCAGCTCTGGAGGGCAAACAAGGACTGGAGTTACAAGCATCACTTCATTGTCCACTCCAGTGTGTGTGAGAAGGGCGGGGGTTAAAACTGCTGGCAGGAACCTCAAAGGAATGCTGGCCTTCCCCAGAGGAAATTGCTAATTTTTATCTGTAGTTTATGTGAAATTTCATTGTTCTCAATACAGTATGATTTGTTTTAAATCTGTAAAGCTGGAGCTTTCGGAGCTATTCCATGTCAAGGGTACCTGGGGGAGGTAATTTAGTTCTCTCAGGTTCACTGGGTGGGTGCTCATGCCAAAGTTGTTTAATTTTTCCAGCTGGAGCCTCCGGGTAACTGAACCTGACAACACCTGGCACAAGGGTTCCACCGGGTATCTCATTCATTGTGGAGAGGCATTTTTATGTCACCTCTCATCACAATGGCTGAGTAATGAGGACACATATCTTCTTTGGGGTTTCTTTTTTGTCTCCTATCTTCCCAAAACACTACCATAATCCTGAGGTAACAACACGGCAGAGGCAAAAGATATGCACTAAAATGAGGTTCTTATCTGCAGTTTTATTATCCCGTGCAATATTCTTGCAGAAAATTACTTTCTGAAATGTGCTAAGCTGCTCTTTGGCTCTCCAGGGCTCTATTCACAATTTTCTGTAAGTGATTTTTGTTTAATTTGTAGCAATAGAGGGATAGATATCTTTCACCCTGACTCTTATCAACTTAATTGTAGCTATAGGAAAAGTAAAGGCTAGCTGACTTTTTATTACTGAGAGTAAAATAATGGGGCATTGTTTGCTTTTCTGTTCCTGTACAGCACAGTGGCTAAACTGGTACCTAAATTCACGTGGCTTTGTCCCAAGTAAATGCCTCATTTCAGTATGAATTAATTTTTGTCTAGAGGAAGACTGTGTCACCTGTAGTCCTTGTTCCTAATTGCTAAGTTGCTGCAGGTGAACCTTTAGCAGGAGGTGAATGAAGGATCTTTGTGGCTATGGAGGCTGCCTTTTGCTGGTTTTCTGCTTCTTTAACAAAAATTACAGGGACAGAAAGTGCTCCTGCCCACTCTGTGCTTCTGGTGTAGAGAAATCGTGTTCTGCTGTGGAGAAACGTGGGTTTTGCCCTTGTCTGCTCCATCCTCAAGCCTCTGCTTACAGAGGGGAAAAAAAAGTGTTTGTATGCTCCCATATGTGCTTTGATGGAAAGCCCAACTGATTTCATACATTGATACAGCACTTCAGCAGCTTTTACCTTAATAAAGCCTCACCTGGGGTAATGTGTTTAACTTGGCCACAGCACTTCAAAAGGTAGGCAGGCCAGAGAGGAGCAAGAAAAACCAAAAGTGTACAGGAAAAACTGAAAGGTTTAGTCTAGAAAGTGAAGTTTTAACCTTAACATGATGCAAACAGGAGATAAATAAATTGTTTTGCAGAGGCATGTTGGAAATGGCAAGAAATAATGGGCTTAAATTGTAGCACAGAACAGGCATTAGGAAGAATTTTTCAGTGGTGAGAATAGATAAGCAGTGGCCTCAGCAGGGAGGTTACGAATTCTCTGTCTCTGGCTGTTATTTTTCAGAAATACACTGTACAAGAGTCTCTTGGAAATGTTGTGTGTGCTTTCCCTCGTCTGTGAGAAAGGACAATGGCTGTTAATGTTTTGCAGTTACTTCACGTCCCATTTTCTTGTCATTTTTCTCCACTCTAATAGAAGGGGGAAGCAGCCATAGGGAAGTT
Source organism: Gymnorhina tibicen (assembly GCA_013399875.1). Taxonomy (NCBI): domain Eukaryota; kingdom Metazoa; phylum Chordata; class Aves; order Passeriformes; family Artamidae; genus Gymnorhina; species Gymnorhina tibicen. The sequence goes on along the minus strand of VXAZ01001887.1, from coordinate 86,015 downwards.
CGTCCTCTGACTGGCAGGCTGGGCTCCGTCCTTGGGAAATCTCCTGTTCTGACCTGTTGTGAACAGAGGTGCTTTCCATGCTTGGGCTTGGGGAAGGAAGACCCTAAAAGAAAACCCTACTGCCTGATGAGATTCCGCAGTTCTTCCTTTAGATATTTAGCGATATGTGCAAGATACATCAGTGTCAAAAATGTGAATTCTGCTGTTCCAGGATGGTTCTGCAGAGGAAAGGGAAGATGCCTCACCTTTGCCATCTGCCTTATGTCTGTGGCTTTTTTGGGTAGCATCTTGCAAGGTTTTAATCTCGTTTCCTGTGTGGGAAGTTGCTTTTCCTTTCCCCTTGTATTGCGTCTTCAAGGGTAGATTCTCTGTCACGTACAAAGAAGCAAAATCTTCCTGGCTTTTGGAAATTCTGTGCAATATTTCAAACTAAAATGCTTTTACACAAAGGTACTGGCATGTCTCTTTTTCATCGACCCCAAAAAAGTACATAGTGATACTTCTTGGGTGGATTTTAAAACAAACCTCACTTGTAGCTTTGAAAATGTTCCCTTACATCCAATGAAAAGCTAAAAATACCTATGAATTAGTTAACACCTGAAAATGTAGGTTTCTGCACATGGCTTACATAAACCATAAAAGCAAATTTTTAACTATGTTTGAACTTCATGCATAAATCTCCTTGAGAAAAAGTTCCACCCCAGTGACAGTGAGTTTTAAGCTAAAGTAAACACTTTTCTTCTGCAAATGGCATGTAAAAACCGTTATTCAAAATTACTAGACCAACATACACAGCTTTTTTTGATTTTTACTCACAGTAAATCTCTTAATTCTCAAGTAGGCCACTGCCAGAAGCTTTTTTGGCAAACAAATTATTATTTTCTTTGTTTAATTTCATTGTAATTACTTTCAATAAAGCAGCCTAATAGTGGTTGACATAAATGATACTTTTTCCCTCAGGTTTCTTAGTTATTCTGATTGATGGTATCCAGGGTAAAAAATGAGCAAAATCATTACCTTCTAAAAATTTATTAAAATAAAAAGCAAAAGAAAACAAAAAAAAAAAACCCAATCCTCAAACCCCAGAATGTAGACCACTGTAAACAACCAGGTGATTTTTATTAATGCTTGTAGAATTATTTCACCAAAATCTAACATAAACCTAAACATGTTTTGATATTCTCTGTTTTTCCTCCGTGGTAATTCATCATAATGTATTAATATATGTCAGCTTTTATACTCTCAAGGCTCCATGCTGTGACTAATCTTATTCATTTTTGGTTCCCTGAAGGAGCCATTATATTGTCCTCTGCAGAAAAGTCTTTTATAAGCATCTCCACAGGGCAGATTGGCACAAAATGCCCTGATGGCTGCTTGGAAAGTTCTGGAGGGTGTCCTGGGGCTGAACCATTTCCTGGCTCATTGATGCTGTGAACCCTTCTCAAAACGTGCCGTGCCAAGGGTCTGGGCAGTGGCTTTTCTGGGGGATGCTGGATCAGGCTGAGCCAGGATGTCCTTTGGGGCAGTAAAGCATCTCTGGGAATTTCAGTGTCCTGGCCATCAGCAGAAATGGAACTGGAGGGAAAGGGTGCAAAAGGGAACTCCTGCATTCATCAGGTCTGAGAATGATCTTCTCCAGCCTCAATCATAGGAAGTATATGTAGGGCTCAAATGGTGAAAGGAATTTTGAAAACCCTTACAAACTTCACTAGTATGAGAGTTAGTCTTTATCTAAATTGTTTCCTTCTATTAATTCCTCAACTTATTTTGATAGGTTTATTAAAAAATCCAAGACCCGTGTAAGTGAATTTGATTTGGTGTCTAAGCCACTCCAAAATCACATCTTAATTTGATTCTGTTGATATAATATCTGACCTTGCTGAAGCAGACAGCAGAGCACATCACTTCTGGAATGCTGAAAATACAATTATTTGCCTGTTAATGTTATTTCTCTGCAAAGAAAAGGCAATGGATCAAGTAGTGAAGTTTTAGAGACCGTAACAGGTGAACTTGGAAACCACCCCGCCTCACATGGTACTTTTGGGAACAAAACGTCAAAATCTTCCAAATACAGTCCCATTTTCCTGAACACTCCCATCTCCTGGCACTCTTACAGCTATTTCTGGAGTAACTGCTCTGCACACACAGAGCACTGACCGTGGAACGAGTCTCTGAGCAGTCACTGAAAGCTTTTGTCTGTGTTTATGGCTCTTCGGTGAAGCTCCTCTTTTTGTCTTCAGTGGTTTTGGTTTTTCAGAAGTGTTTCTACAGAGAGTCAAGGGCTGAGTTTCAGACTGAGCTTCAGTTTTCAGCTCTCTGTAGGACTTCACTCCAAGCCCTGAGGAGTAAATGATTACATGCTGCATGTGTTTTTATCTCATATATATGAATCCAAAACAAAATAAGTGAAAAAGTAAGAGGAATGAAATGTTATTGTTGTCTGCAGCTGCCTGGTGGGAAGGTAGAAGGAGGTGCAGCCAGACTCTTTAAGTTATCTGTAAGTTCTGGTGAATGATACAATCAGTCTAAGGCTTCTCAGTGAAAATATCTTGCCAGATAATTCTCCTCATTGAACGCCATAGAAACTTTCCATCCATAAGTTCACCACATAAAGTTATCCCAGTCACAACATAAACAGTTGTGAGAATTCTCTCCAGCTCTATACAGGATGTGAAAACACAGCTTTGCAATGTTTACTTCCAGAGACAAACAGACGTAAAAATCTTGAAAATGTGAAATACGGCTTTAAAAATATTCCTTGACCTAGTCCTCCATCACTAAATCAAATTTCAGTGACTTGCTAGGAAAATGTGTCTTTTTATATGCTCCCATAAATTATGCATTTCAGTGCTGTATGTATCTTTTTTTATTAAAGGGGAAGCAAAAAAAAAAGAAATTCAATAATCAGACATCTCCTGCAAGCTGTCTTCCAGACGCTTAGGCTGCATCAGGTCTGAAAGTGGAATCTTATTGTGAATTCAAAGGTTAAATCTTGTTTAAATTGTTCCTTTACAATGGGTATGAGCGCATATTAAGAGTATTGATGGCACACTGATATATCATAATATTTGTTCCTTGCAGAAACAAAGTGCTACAAGAGAAGTAATCTCTCTGATTTGTGTGGTTCTTCCTTATAGTTACTTGCTGTAATTTTGAATAATCTAGTGGGTTTCAATATGACTTTGTCATAGCCTTTAGTTGCAAGTTTCATACCACAAAATACCATTAACACAAGATATTCCAGTCCGTTGAACTTACTCATAACAGTCTCAATGGGTCAAAATTTGGTAATTAGTTGGTTTTGTATAACTCATATTTCTATAACTGGTTTTCAGCCTTACTGGTTTTCCTTGCAGGAGCTGTGAAATTGAATACAGCTGAAGCATCAGTCATTCCCCCCCAGCTCCACGCAGCAAGTCCTTCCAGCTCAACGAGCAGGAGCTTCGAACTTTGGGTGACCAACTTTGCCCTTCATGGGTCTGCTGCAATGCAGAAACATCCAGCACCGGATAGATCTGCCTGGAAGCTGCTCCCAAGGTAAGGGCTGAAGTCAGTGCCTGGAGGGAGGTGTGTGAAGGGGCTTCCTTTAACTCAGGTACTTCACAGTACCGGAAGGCAGAGGTTCACACAACCCGTGGAATATCTCATCTGATATCTGCATGTGCAGTGGTGGGGTGAGAAGCAGGAGATGAGTGTCAAAGGGGTGGATGAAAGAACTGGGCAGCACACTTGAGTGGAATGTCTTGGTAGCTGCACTGCTGCTGTGGCTGGAAAGTAGGTTGAGATCTTGTTGCTTATTAGGGTTTTAAAACTTTGTTGAACGCTTTCTGATGGACTCGTATAAAAGTGCAATCTTTAATTTTTTCGAAGCTCACAGTGGTTTTGTCCATAGCAGAACTGTGTGAACAGAAATGTACATCAAATATTGCTCAAGTAAAATGCATTTTTGGCGCTTACACATCTGTAAACTTGTTAAAATTTTTAATGATGGCACACGCAGAAGTGGTGTTTTGGGAATTACATGTGTGGGCAAAGGGGATGAAGTATTGATAGCTCAGCCCAGAGTTTCCTGCATGCAGTGATTTGTTCTAGAAGGCCACTTTCCTGTGACAGGTTGTATGGCTCAGTACCTTTTGGTAGCAAAACTATTAAACTTTGCTTTTTCCTTGTTGTTCCGTGGTTAAACAAATTATAGTTAAACTCTTAATTATGGTAGCTATTTAAGTGTGACAAATTAAGTTGACTGTATGGCAAAGTCACTCAGTACCCTTGAGAAGCCCAGCCTTGATTTCAAGATATTGTTGTGAAAATGGAATATTTAACAACGAGCTCCCATCCCCTGCTTAAACTGTGAATAAAAAAATCCTTGCGTCACACAGCACAGGGCCTGCACATCACCTCTGCCTCCTCTCTACTCTTCTCACCTTCTCTGTTCTGCATCTTGATGAGGGTTTTGTAAACCTTTCACACTAATGTCTCACAGCTATTTTAAAGGCACAACCACAAGTTCTAATTTCAAAGGTTAGTGTGACAGCCACATGAAAATTACAGTTAATTAGAACAAAAATATAATTTTCACATGTGGACAACACCAGATTTTCATCTGTTTTCTTTACAGACATTCTGAAAATGTTGACAGGTCTTTTCTGTGTAGAGAGCCAAATTGGTGAAAATATTACTAAGGAAACTTTAAAAAATTAGATTTATCTTCATGTTCTTCTAATTAGTTTTTTTAAATAGTCCCTTCATTTTTGCCTCATTTAAAGTTCAGCTAAGCTATTGAAATAATTTGATTTTCAGCTGAAGACAGAAGGCTCATTCTTGGACAACAATATATCATTCAGTAATAGTCACTGTAGTGAAAATGCTGATTATATGGAACTATCTACATGTTAAAGTCAGAGGGAAATGCAATCTTTTCAAAAGTATGTGAAGAGCTCATAAATAAAGAAGTTTAATAGACAGCTACAATGTATGTCACATTATAAATCTCATTTCTTTCTAGAAAGCATCTCGTGCAACCATCCTGCTCAAAGCAGGGTCAATTAAGGTCACTCAGGACTGTGTCCATCCAGAGATTCAATATCCAGGATGGAGACTCCACAATCTCTCTAGGGGAAAAAAAAGGTTTTGATATGTTTAGATGGAATTCCCTGCATTCCAGCTGTGCTTGTGTCCTTGGTGAGGTGAGGGTGACTGGCCCGTAGTTCCTCTGATCCTCCTCCTTGTACTCCTTGCTTTCTTCCCATCCTCAGCAATCTCCCCTGATCTCCAGAGTTCCGTGTCTTTTCTCCTTTGTATCAGCAGCCAAATTCAGTTTGAGATAATTTCTCCTGATCAATTAAAGCCCTCTGGCACTCTGGGAACTCATTGCCTGTAATCAGGCAGCCTCTTGATCTTCACTTCGAAATCATGGTGTTTGAATTTCAGGAAAAGTCATTCTCTCCCTGAACAAGTTTGTCTCATGTTAGTCTAAATTTGGATTTCTATATCAAAATTTGTTTTCTTTCCTCATCCTTTTGGGGAACATTGTTCTGAACCCAGAACTGGGGAAATGTTAAGGCTGGTTGCATTCGGCCAACAATTGTCATTACAAGTGTAATAATTATTCACCATCCCCCAGAAACCTTTAATATAAGCATCTGTCCATTAATGAATTTTTTAGCTGAGTCACAAAGACGTGCAGCCTTTTGTGGTTAGTTGAGTAATTATTTCCTTTGTTCACTGCCCAGCCCTCACTCAGGTTTTTCATATCCCAAGTCTAAGAAATTCCTGCAAAGAAACGACCTCTCGGAGAATGGGTAGCCTGGTATGAGATGGCAGTGAGATCCAGTATTTGTTGAACCCTACATAATATTCACAGAGAAAGAAACTAAATAATTAGAGAAAACATTTCCCTAAAATAAAAGCAGGAAAGGACTTGTTTGGAGGAATTGATTGATTGGTACATGCTTGGGGCAGTGAGGATGAAGTGAGTGACCTGATCTTTCCCAGTGTGGAAGCCACTGTGTGACATGGGTTACAGCAGTACAAAGTAATAGCATCATCTCTTTACAGACAGTGTTTAGGACTCTTTCTTCAGTCCCCTGTAAGAGCAGAGGTTTGGTGGTTTTGGTAGCAATGGGGTAAAGCCCTTTATCATGGTTTCAACAGAATACCCAGAAACGGGTGTAAGGGGGCAGGAGACCGTGATGCTGGCAATGAAAACAACCAAAGACAAAGTGTGTTTGGAAAACAGTGAAACACAAAGTGTGTGATGCTCTCTGAATGACAGGGGCTGTGTGCATGGCAGGGGAGCTGGCTGGCAGAGGAATCCCAGTGACTGGAACCACATAATGACTCGTTCTCCAGTCCTGCTGGGAGGGGAAGCTCTAAAGCTGCAGTGTGGGTGAAGCTCTGCTTGCCCACACTGCTGTCACAGCCACTGGTGCTTGTGCTGCTGTCATTCACAGGCGTGGCACGTTTGATTTATGTGGCACTTTCTGCTTGTACCTTCAACTGAGCTCTCACGTGGCCGGGTTTGGAGATTACCTGTGCCCATTTCACCCTTTAGAAAACCTCCCTCTACCACCACTGTGTGACATCCATAACTGCAGTCTTATTCAAAATGCAGCATTGATTAAGTTCTGTTGGATAAACTGGCGTTAAACTGAATTTACCCAAATTTGTGAAATAAGTTATTTCAATCAGATATACATTACTTACTCCCTCATCCATATAGTTTCATTGAAGAACAGTGGATCAAATTCTCTTCTTAGAGAAGCAGTAGCAAATTAGAATAACTCCATTTAAAGCTTAGGAATAAATAAATTTAGCATAAATAAATCCCTAGGCCAGAAATACATCTCTGAAACCTGAGCTCATTCTTTCTTTCCCGTGTTCAAAGTAAAATTAAGCAAATGGTTGAATGCCTTTCTAAATCAGGGGAGAAGATTGAAGTCTGATCCATTTAAGCTACTTCCTTAAGCTGGGGTAGAAGTGGAACACAGCTTCTTTTTCAAACTGATAACTCTATTAGAAAAGGGAACAAAAGCTTTTTCTTCTTTCTTTTTCTTTCTTAATTCGCTGTAGACATTTCCAGATAATATATTTTTAGCATAGGTATATGTACAGAAGTGAATGTTTATATCTGTGTTATCCTGCTCAGTAAGAACAGGCTTTTATTCCTAACAGTGAATTATTCTTGAGGGAACCTGACATCTTCTAGGAAACCTGACTGGCAAAAGTAATAAGTAGTAATAAAATAGAAGGAATCTTTGTAATCTCAAGATTAATGGATAAAATGTTTATGCTGAGGGGTCTCTTCATCAACAAACTGCTGTTTGCACCTATTTGCATTTTAATGGTTACCCTAGTTCTGAAGTTAAAATTACAGACTTTTCCCAGCTGCTCTTTAAATGCTACATTATAATTTTGAGGAAGCATCATACGTAATTATATTTAATAGACACAGAATTGATTGAAACACTTAACAAAAACAAAAAGCCCAGACCTAATTTTGTAAACATGTTATTGTACAGTAACCCCCAATGAGTTTGTTCTTAAATCTCCTAATTAATTTTTAATTAAAAAGCTCAAAGATGCTATTATACTTCTTGTTGTAAATGGCAGCCTTATGTAAGCATAAACGACTTAGCTGCTCAGACAAATATCTCCCATTAAAATCCATGTTAATGAGAACTCCTGAACACAGTATTTCAGAGATTTAAACAGTGGCAGCACTAAAATAGTCTAAATATCACACAGGGGGTTGTTGTTTTTCATTCCTCCTTTCTTTTTGGTTTTGTGCAGAACACAGTAGGTTTGCAGTGAGAAGCTCTCCAAATTTCCACTCAGGTGCATCAATCTCCTCCATTGCTATTACCAGACTATTTATAGCATTACCTAATTACTTATAGGGATGGTCCAACTAACCTCCACTTATCAGAGGGCAAATGGGCCCAAATTACCAAGCTTTGGTGCAGATTTGCTGCATTAAAAAGGTGAACATTCCCCGTCTTAATATAAGGGTGACCTACTGAGAAAAAACAACCACAAGCCAAATTTCCAACCTACATAGCAAAGCCATCCAGCTTTCCATGATTTTAGTCCATCTCCTGGTTAGAAGCAGCCAGAGGATCTAAGGCAGTAGCTGAACACAGCGTGTTGCTGTGGGGATGGGCTGATGTCACAAATCGAGGATTATTAATAGCAGAAAAACAGCAAGTGCTCCTTTCAGAGAAGCATCTTTAATAGCAGGGGAAAAACACTTGAGACAAAATCTCATTTGCTATGTTTTTCTTACATTTTTAACCAAGAAGGGATGGGAGGTGGAAATGCAGTGATTTCTATGGTTTAATTATCTGTCTTCTCTATGGTTATTAACGCTGCAAGGAGAAGCAGCAGAATTTAGAAGGCTGGAAGTTGTAAGCTCAATTTTGCAAAGCTGCAGTTTCCATTTTCAAAGATGCAAAGTTTTGTGGTTAGGATGAAGGATTAAAAATAGTGATGTTTCTTTTTAAAATAAGTTCACAGTAGTTTCCCTGTCACAACTTTATCAAGTTCTTGATATTTTAGAAATGGAAGTTGGTACAAAAATCACTCAGCCTATTTAGAACTGTATTTTTTTAACCATACCAGGAATAAATGACAATACATAGCTTCAAACTAAGGTTTCCCTTGAAGAGAGATTGACAATGAGAGTATATAGCTCATCACACCCCAGAGTAAAATTTGTCCTCTCTTTTTCAGAAGTTGCTGCAACAAATGCAAGAAAAGCAGCAGCAACAGTGTGCTGGAGCTTGACTAGGTTTGATATATTCACAAAATAAAATTTGGTACATAACAAAATCAATACTTTTATCACTTCTTATTTTATCCTGAGTTTCTACAGTTCTGGAGATTTGTAATTCTCTTCCTTAACAGACCTCAGACAAAACATTTTCTGTCGGCAGAGAGGTGCAAAGGAGTCTCGCAAATGCCATGGTTTGTGCTTTCCAAATGCAGTGAAATCCTTGTTTCCCTTAACATTTCAGTACTTATTTATATGCATTTTCTCATAGTTCTGGTCTTTCCAGTCCCCAGACAGCTCTGAAGAAAACAAGGGGGATCTGGGTGGTGTGGTTTTTTAACTGTTTCTGGAGCTTTTCTTCTATTTCTCCCAAAAGACAGACTTCTGTCATTTTTTCAGAGAACCCTCAAATTCCATGGCAAGCCAGGTCCCAAGGCTTGTGTCCCATTGTGTTTTAGATGGGGTCACCTCTTCATTGTTGTTTGCAGAAGGGATATTGAAGGGAATTGAAGCTGTCCAAGGGAAGGCTCTTGTACCAAAGCCTTTTGCTAACCTGGGTGAGAAAGTTCATCCCATCTTCCCATCAGAGAGGCCAGAAGGTGTTGGTGAAAATCACAGCACAGGAGCAGCCAAAATACTTGGAATGCTGTGTGTTCATTGAGTATCTCTTCTTTGCCAGGGCTTAGAGCCTCCCACAAGAACACCAGCTGTGCAACTTGTCCACCCAGCTGATAGCACTTCAAATCTGCTTAGCTTCAGAAATTACTTGCCTGTGTAATCTAATTTTACCCAATGTTCTGTTTAGAAATAAGTCCATTTACCACTCACAGATTGTTAGTTTCCTGATTTAATAGTGAAATGTTGAAGAAAAAGCAGTGTTTCTCCCTCATAACTCATGCTTTCATCCCACTTGTTCATACTCCAGTAATTGAAATTACAGTTTTATAATTGTGCAGACATTGATGATTTTGCAAATGGAGGATTATTAATAGCATAAAAACAAGAAGGACCTCTTCTCAAAATGTTATTCCAGCAAAAAAGAACTAGAAAAATATGCTTGATTATTTCTTCACTTTTTTGTGCATTCTTCACATTTTAATTAGGCAGAAAAAGTAGATAAGATTTTCTTTCATCAGCATGAATATTAGTGAATCATAGCAGAAAAGACACTTATGAAACTTATTACAAGTCATAAACTTAAGAGTTTTTTAAATTCTATGGACTTTAAGGTTCAAAAAAACTTTTGCAAAAAAGAAGTACAAACTGGAACCAAAATTTTGTTGGTGCTTCAATATAAATTGCTGGGGGGGTGGTCGAACATTTAAGTGTCTCTGTATTAAGAAGGTTGGGTACCTGATACAGAGAGAAATGGAATCTTCGGCCTCAGTAATTTCATTCTCAGGAATGCAATTTTACTTCCCCGTTGTACTCAGGGTGGTTTTATCTTAGTTTCGCATGTGTATATTTAGCAAAAGCTTTAAAAAAACCAACCCTGCTATGAGCATCTCATTGCTAAGCAACAATGTATTCTTCCCTCCCACGTACCTTCTTGCTGTTCTCTGGAAAACAAGGGTAACAAACGTGTACAAAGTAGGGTGCTTTCCTCCCTGTGGAATAATGCAGCGGGAAGCTCAGCACCGAGCAGCTCTGGTCACTTATTTCAGAGACAAACTACTGCTGCCATCTGCTAACTGACTAAAGCAGTAATGGTCTGCATCCTGCTGCTGCTGCATTCCCAAAAATTCCTGCTGAGATCCCTGCTTGGCATAAATTCTGCCACAGAGAACCTTCTGGTAGCTTCTGTACTGTTGGCCGTGAACAGATTGGGATGCTTTGAGACGACCTAATGGCATGGGGTCTGCAGGACAGGCAGTGGACCCCACTGCAGTGGCAGAAGGGAGGCTGGTGGCAGGTTCTTAGGGCATTGTTATAATCCTGTGTGTTGTTAGGACTCTCCTTGGGGAGAGTCACTATAAGCTCTGCTGTTTCCATGTTGATACGACAGTAACATTGTGGAGGGGGGAGAATTGTGCCCTGTCTAACTGCACTTCTGGAAAACGTTTGTCAAACCATCTGTTGTTTCAGCATCATCCTGGACTTAAAGCAGTTTTAAAACTCTGCAGTCCAACAGCATTAAATGTGGGTTTTGTTTGTTTTCTGTGGTGCTGCTCTATTGTCTCAGTGCTCTTGTGAGTGCCTTCATAATCTCCTGGTGTATTCCATGAGTTATAATTTCACTGTGTAATATCAGTGTTGTCTGAACACCTCTGAAACTGCTGCAGCAAGGTCACTTTGTAGAACCAAATGCTGGCTAAGTGTTAAATATGATCATGCAGTTGTAGAACAGATTGAGCTAGAAATGCTCCGTGGCTTGCAGTTCGTGCCTGGACTCCCCTGCACATCAGCGTAGGAAAGCTGTAGCAGTCGTAGTCAAGGGTGTCACAGGAAACAACAAGAAATCCAAACAGCCCCTGTTTGGTGACAGTGTCTTTCAGAGCACTTGGGGCACAGACTGATCTAATACTTTACCAAGAGTCTCCTGTGTTAAGTGTAACTACTTGAATTTTCAGCAGGAAAAGTTTTTTTAACTCCCCCTTTATGACAAAGCTATGTAAAGGCTGCTTAGTTTTCTAAGAATGAATTTCTCAGAATGAATTCTGCTTACCTGTGTGAGAAAGCTGTGAAATGAGCTCAGGTGTGAACAAAATATTGCACACGAAATCTTGCTGTGGATGTCCTTATTCCTCCTTCAAGGAGCAGAGCCTTTAGGCTGTTAATTAGTGTAGTGGGGGATGGCTATCCCAGACCTCTGTTCCTTTTTAGATTAGTTTTTATAACCTTTGTGCACAGTGCAGCAAACCATTTAAAAGACCTCGGTGCTCCCAAAGATGGCAGCAGAACTGCTCTGCAGGTGAAGTTACATGACAGAGGATTAGCATTCCAATACTAACAGTATTGCCACGGGAACATGTAATATAGAAGTCGATGGCAAAACAGGGATCTTTTCATGCACTGGCTTCCGATCAGATTGATAAATTATTGAACACTTGCATATGTGTGAAAATGCTGCAAACTCCGCACTGTCCTCTTGTCCAGTTTCCATGGAGGAACAGAGAGTCATAGCTCCACCTAAAGTGCCAGGTAACCACTGAGCACAGAGTGGAAGTGGCTTGCAAAACAAAAGATACAAAACTCCCTTCCCCTGGAGCAAGGGAGAAGCAGCAGTGACAGTATTGATCTCCCGTTCAGAATTTATTCCCCCGTTGTTTCTTCAGTGCAACCACACGATGCACTTTAATCAGAGCAAATAGTTAATATTCTGTTTAACCTACAGCAAAGCAAAAAAAAAAAAAAGCGCCATGTGCCAGTGAGGATACAGTCCATTTACCCAAAAGTCTTCTATCCACACTCTTCTCATTCATTTTTAATGATCATTTTATGTTTTCGCCTTATTTCTTCTTCCTGTATTATTATATACACAAGGGGGAAGAATGAACAAAGTTAAATTGTTTCTTGGGTTTTGCTGAGCTGCCTGGTGGGTAGATAAAAATAGCAAGTGCCAGTGGCAAAGTCTCCTGAAAAGTGCTAGCACATTGTGAAAGTGCTAACACATTGTGCTATTGAATCAGCACTGAGAAATCAGATTTTCCTCACAAGGCTTTCTTTAAACTTAAGGTGACCTTTAGGAATGCATTTGCATCGATGTAGAGAACCTTATTACTTTGTCGTATCGAAGACTAAGTCATCCTGAAAAGAGATCAGCTATGGGTCCTGGAAATTCCCTTCATTTTCTCCTAGGCTTGATAGGACATTATTGATTCTGGTACCAGAATAAAGAAGCCCCAAACACACAGAGTGAGAGGTTTTGTCTTTGGGAAGATGTTATCATACAGTAATTTACAGTTCAGTACTGCAGAAAGTTTCTATTTATGAAAGACTCCATTGTATCATTTCTGAAAACCATTTCTATGGACTTCATAATCCCAGCTGTTTTCCTGAAATTCCACAGAGCCCGAGGTTATCTACAACATAGACACTGATACAATTTTTAAGCAGGGTTTAGGGCAGCAGAGCTGGCTTGGGTATGGCTGTGGTCTCGCATATTGATTATGTAGAAAAATTTTGCCTTATGGGGTCAAATTCTTAAGCTCTTACTTGTGGATCAAATAAAGAGAGATTGAGAGCTGCTGTGCCACTTATTGATTTTGAAGTAAGCAAGAATTGCTCAGAACTTCTTACAGTTAGGCCTGAATTGATCAAAGTTCATATGGGCTGAAAGTTATGACCTGTTAAGATACTTAAATTATTTCAACATTAAATTATTTTACACATAACCCTAACCCAAAGCTTAGTGAACGCAATAAAAATATTATCTTATGCTTCCATGGACTTGGACTGAAGGTCTATTTTAGCGGGTTAGACACAGAGAGGTCATGACCAGTAGGACTGGACAAATGCTTAGAAACTTGGTGCTAAATATAAGAGTATTGAGTCAAACAAAATCTCAAAGAATGAAATATTCACAGCAAAATAGAGGAGGCTCTAGACAGGCAGCGACTTTGAAAACAGTGAGGCTCAAGCAGCTGCTTAAATGTGGAATTTAAAGAAGCCAGAAACAAGCTGGAAAAGTGCATTTTCTAATGCATTGTAACTGGCTTGTCTGTGATCTCTGCAGACCGAGGGCAGAAGGAATATGATTTTCAAAAGGCCAAGACAGGTTTTCAGCACAGCAGGGAATGGTTCAATCCCTGTTGGTACCCAAGATCTCCACTGCAATGCACGTGTGCTTACAGTATACAGGAAGAAGCACAATAGCATCAAAGATTAGCATAGAAACAGCTACAGTGAGCTGGAATAAAATTTTCTCCAACTTTTATGAGACTCTCCATACAATATTCCATTACTCTGACTTTTTATTAGTATATTTTGGGTTATTACACAAAGCAAAACCGTTCCTGAAAATTCACTGTGGGAGCTGTATATGCAACAGTTACTGATTTATCTCAGTCTGATGTATTAGTTTAAATAACCAAATAATAGTTACAGAAGTTTAAAGCAGATGGCACCAACATTTCATCTAATCTGTGGCTGAGAGCCATCGCATTTTTCATTCTTATTTAGAATGAAATAATACCATTACTGACTTGTAAGAAATATTGATGTCAACAAATCATTATTCTTCTTTATCAAGGCATTCATTTTACACTGATCAGGGCCTCTTGGTTGACCTTGATATTCTCTCCTTTTTCTATTTCTTGTTTTAGTTTAATTCTAAAGTTAAAAAATTACAACAGTGCTAATCTGTTAGTATTTTTCAGTATCTATCATTTATTCAGGAAATGGCAGAGATATTTAACAGGTACTTAGCATCTATCACTGCAAAGTTGCTTATAAATAAGAGTGAAAAGGTTTATTGAAGACAGAGGAGGTATGAATTTTCTGATGATCAGAGCAGCTGATGAATAATTCATTATCCCTCCCTTCTCCGGGAGCCAAACTCATGAGCAGTGGCCACTGTAATTGTGGACACCAGGTGTCACGTTATTAGGTTATTAATTTGATTACTCAGTGTCATGCCACGTTCTATCGCAGCCGCTCTCTGCGTGGCCCAGCTAAATGGGGAGTTTGAAGTGTTGGAAGGTGGCACAGCACAACAGGGACACAGATCAAACTCCAGCACTTCAGGGGATCAGCTGCTCCATGCCCTGGGCACTGCAGCCACTCCCTGGAACGACACCGGGAACGCAGGAGTGGGATGGAGGGAGCTGCCCTCAGCATCTCCGTTAAACCCAGGTGCTCTGTCACATCCCTAATTAAAGGCATGGAGCCTTGAGTTCCAGGTGCCAAAGCACAAGATCCAGACAACATCCTCTGGAGAGAGTTTGAAGGAGCAATACAGAGGTGTGAGGTGCGGGTCTCAATCATTTCATGGGCCATTTTCTAATTAGCTCATCCCGGAAAGGTTAACGTGCAAGGCTGATGGGAAACCAGCCAGAGAATAGTGGAGTCTGCAGCACCACAAGTGTTGCTTGCCTGGCCTTACATGGATTTTATGCTCCTGAAGAAGTGTGGCCCACCAGGTACAGAAGGCTGTCTTTTCCTGCTCCCCTGGAATGATCAGGAACTGCTGCTCCAGACACAGCAGCTGAGCAGGGATGTTGTGCAAGTAGATGCTGTCAAAGAAGAGGCATAAGACAAAACAAAGCCCTAGTTCATGATCTGGTAGGAGAGGCAGAGAAGATCTCAGGATGTTGCTTGGCTCTGTTCTCTCACAATCAAAACGAAGCCATCATCAGTTAGCACAGATTTAGAATCAGTGACAGGCACACCCAAGCAAAACACAACTGAGGAGCTGGAGTTAGTTTATACAAGGGTATAGGATCAATAGGAACTGGAATGACACTGCCACAGATGTAGTTACCTCTAACCTAGCACAGGCATTCCAGTGACAGACCAGGTATGTGTAAATACAAGAACATGGTATGCTGCAGGTAGGAATTTCACCCACAACTGGTACATTCAGTGTTGGGGGGGTCCGTTCTTTCTTTTGAACTCTAAAGAAATAACGCACCTTATGTAGAAATCTTTCAGATTTGAGTGAGAAAATAAAGGCTTGGAAAACTGCAAAAGTTGTGAGAAAAGTTTATTCATGCTAAGTTTATTGTCATGGGGGAAAGGAGACTTTATTAAAGATTTAAATTTAATAAAGTAATAACTCAAGGAAGAAATAAAAATTTTGATAAAGTTGATCCAAAAGAGCCTAACAATAAGAGGACTTAATCTGAAGGCTTACAAAATCAGGAGTCAAATACAAACTCTGCAGAGCAGGTTCATGTAGCAAGTAATGAGCCTGCACCCCTGCGTAACAATGTGAGAGAATATAGTCGAGAAGCTGAAAGAATTAGATGAGATTCTTGACACCAGGGATTAAGGGTTGTGGCATAAAAATAAGAAAAGGATCTGAATCAGTGAACGCGTGATGTATCTTTCTGTTCTTAAGATTTTATTTGGTTTTTAGTACTTTCTGTCTTGGAGGCACAACACAGCTCTGGTTTGTGACCAGTCTTAGCCTGCTGCATCTTTTGCTGTCAGTCCATTTTCCTGATTGTCTGGGGCCGAGTTCACAACTCTGCATCATGAGATTTCTTATTCTTTCAAAGTTACCATTTGGGGAACTGTCTCTCAGTCTGAGCACACTGGGTGACATTTTCATTGCGTCCAGATCCCGTAGGAGTGAGGCATCAGAGTTTCATTTGCAAAGGAAGGTGCTGACAGCCAGAGAAATCTAGTTTAAATTTTTCCACGCTGAAAATGGTTATTGTGCTACATATTGATTGAGCAGCCCAGGTGCCACTGACTGTCCATTCCTCCTCTTGCATTTTTCATTGCACTCTTTACGTTTAACCGGGGAGAGCTAAAGTGGCTCTGTGGCAAGGCTGAGCTTGCATCGTTTTCCCTGCGCGCGCCTGGGGAAGTTTACAGAAAATACTTGACCTTGAGATAGAAAGATGTAAAGGGAGTGGATGAACGCGATTTCCTTTGATTTGGATTACAGTCAAAATTTCAAAGCTTCCTGACCCGTCTGATTCCTCTTAGTGCCTCTCCCAGCTGGGAGATGCTGGCGTGCGGGAGCCCCCTGAGCGGCGCTCGCTGCTCGGTCCAACCGCTCCGCAGGCGCGGCCGAGCGCGTTCGGAGCAGCCTCCGTCGGGCACGGCTCTCCCTGCGCTGAGTGAGGGCCAGAGTTAATTAAAGCCAGCCTTTCAGTGGGCATCCTTTCAGTGCGTTTCTGCTATCTGTGGAGATGGAGATGGATGAGAGAATAAATCGGCGGGTTTCACTGCAAGTCATCAACATTCCAGTCCTGGCTGCATCCCCGCTGGTCCCGCTCAGCAAGGACCGCTCTCGAGTGATGTCACTGCGTATTTCTCTGCACAGTCAAGAGTGGTAAAGACTATGATCACTGCAATTACTGCTCTGGTTAGCCCACTCTGCTGCTTGAGGTAGTAAAATATAGATGCTTCTTTCACCTCATGGCAAATCCTCATTGCCAGGCTGTCAGGAGCAAGGAAGCAATATTTATAGTTGTCTTTAGGAGCTCTATCCCATCGTGCAGTTAATTATGATAAACTGTTTTATTTGTAAGAGCTTAAAACCGCTTTGTACCGTGGCAATGCACGGCTATAAACGAGCTGCTTAACGAGGATGGTCAGACCAGCAAATGTCTCCTGTAATTTGACAGGAAAAACAAGATGTGCCTGCCCTGAAAAAGAAAGGTGTGATTGTAGCACGCTCTGATAATACAGCTGTGTAATGACAAGTGAAGATGAAGGCAGAGTTCTCAGGGTTTCAGCACAAGCTCAGGTTTTCTCAATGCTGTAGGCAAAACTGTATTTTGAGTCCCCAGAGGATGCAGGGCCCCAGCACTCCTGTCCCATGGGAGAAGGAAACATGGGTTCTCACCTGACAGGAGTAATGGGGAGAGGAAAGCTGTTTTGTTTGCTTGTATGGAAATGGAAAGATTTCTGGTGATCTGGTGAGCTGGTTCCCAGTACAAGTGGTTGCCCCACAGTCCATACAGACTGCCCAAAGCCATTTGGGATTGCCTTATTCTGGAGGGCTCTAACAGGTAAAATAGGCAGCAGCATCCCGGGAATTTTGTTGCCTCCCAACATCCAGCTCTTGCCCTAAGCCTGGGGATGGCCCTGCAGGTGTTAGGCTGGGTGTACACAGTCCAAGCTGAACTCCCACCTCCTTTTCACCACAAATCCTCTGTCATTGCCCAGGCTCTGCACAAGCCCTGAACTGGTGTAGAGCCCATGGGCCTTATTGCAGGACCAGACACGAGCACGGACTAGTGGCAGGAGGATCCAGGTGTTAAGGACTTTTACAGCACCCTCTGAAATCAGTGTGAGACACTGTGTTGATTTCAGCAGATCCCAAAAATATTCCGAGATTCAGCACAAGCAAACAACTGGATAATTTATGGGTGCTGTAAAGAGGGTGTAGCTGAGGAAGCTGGCTGGGGCCTTTCATTGGAGGAGGTTCATTAGCATTTATACACTAATAGCTGAAAAGCCCCTGCACTGCTTCTGCTGGCCCAAATCAGGGTCTTTCATCATGACACTGAAGGAAGAAGGACTTGACAGGCCATCTAAATTAAGGCTGCGTGAGCAAAAATATTCTTTATCTTGGGGAAAGAAAGAAATTATATTAATATATAATGCCCTACATTTAACATTCCCTCAGTACCCTCCCACTTCTGAGTTACTGTACTTGGAGATGTGATCATATATTAAACACTGTGAATTCAAGATCTTCTTCTTCCTGGCAGTTTGTCTAGAGCTATTCTATAGAATGTGTTCAGCTTTTATATTCATCTCAAAACCGAAATTCATTGGAATGATATATTGGTTAGCATGTCTGGGAACACCTGACAGTATTGTACTTCTACTCTTCTCTTTTGTGTTTCACACACCTGTCAGAGCAGCACATGCATTTTCCCTTGCAGTCAATAGCGAACTAATTAGAGCATAATTAGAGCAACTATTGCTTTTCATGCATAAAATCACAAAATCTCGGCCGTGAGTCACAGGCTGTCTATAGTGTAAGGTGTGCAGGTAGGTTGGCCTGTGGTTACTGGTACTTTTCCTGAAGCTTTAATTAGAGCTTTTTGCTGGTTCAGGGTTTCACAACTGGGAAAGCAGAGCTGGGGACAGAGGAAACTGTTTTTCCTGGTCAGCTGCTACATCAGGTCAGAGCCACAAACAGGGCTGTGAACTCAAGGAGTTCAGCCTACAGCCCGATTTCCTGGCCCTTCAGTTACAGGCAACACAAAATTAAGGAAGTTTATAATGCTGGAAAAGTGCATTTTTTTAACTCAAATATCTGCATTTTCCAAATGCTGTTTATTCACAATACTGATACAAGTTGCTATGAATCCAAAAACATTTTTAAAATATCGGAGATGTAGCTGAAGGGTTTGCTTTTAATGGAGAAGGGGATAGACAGTGAAAAGTTGGGGCTCTTTCCTAAAACTGTCAAAGTTTATGAGGCTGGCTGTCTGAGACAGATGGGATTTGAGGACAAGTCATCAAGCTCTCTGTACAGGATAGAATCTTAAAAAATCCACAGCAAGGACACATTTAGAGGACATGTCTCTTCAGGTTACAGTACCAGTCTGGCTCATGATACAGAGGGAGTCAGTGCAAACTCAGGTTAGATCAGTGTAGGACAATTTTTCACAAGGCAACCACTTGCAGGGCTGCGCTAATACAGAAAAAACCCACCATGCTGAGATAGTTCAATTAAAAATTGTCTTATATTTAGTGAAGAGGAAAAAAAAATTATAAATCCAAAGCAAAAGAGGAAGAATAAAGAGAAATTAATTTTTTTAGCTGCATGGAGCTTGAATGTGCATTGAAGGGCTCTGTGTGCAGAGCAAGAAATTAATCTTACCTGGCAATGAATATTTACAGTATTGGGAATTCCATGCAGGGCCCAGCTTTGGTTTCCTGTGGAGACTGGAGCATCGTTTGCTGTAACAAAATAAACAGTCAGGTTGTTCTGGAGAGGTATTTTCTTTCAGTTCCAATAAAAATAGTAACAGTGAGAGCATGAAGGGGTAGTTTGGGATGAGTGGGAAAAGCCCCAGTTCAGCAGCCCAGCCCTGTGAGCAGCCTGCTGTTATAGGGGCTCCAGGGTGAGCAGGTTTCGGTCTTTGCTCAGCAAAGATAGATGGAAGAATTTACTTAACCAGCTGAATGTCTGGGGTTTAGTCACTTGGAATCATCCTTTCATGCAGAAAAGGTGATTTTTAAACACTTGGCTAACGGCGTCTGGGGTAAAATCTCTGTTTATTCAGTACTCATTCCATGTTAAATATTAACCTTTGGAAAATGGGTTTAACTTTACAAAAGGTTAAAATAGTTCCCTTTTATTAAGTAGTGTGCTAATGCATTTTTGCAGCAGATATATGCAGGACTAAAACTTAGGAGATGAGTTTCTGAGCAAAAATTAATATGCACTGAATTGTAAGAAATAATGCTTTACTTTAGTACTTGATTAAGGAGCTGAGCAAATTATATGTCTTAACCAAACATGGGCATTTCTGTCTTTTTATATATCCCTTGATGTGGGGACAATGAAAATGCACTTATGAATCTGTCTTTTAAGTAAAAACACAAATTAAATGCACCAGTTAATAGCCAATGTGCAGGTGTTACCTTGTAAAAGTATTATTTGTCATTCCTATGTCTTCTTTCTGGGTATGCTTAAATAACCTGATATCATTTCTATGAGTTGGATTTTATTATAGCTGATTTATGGGGGCTTGCACACAGCCTGACATGCACAGGAAAATGACAGGCGAGGGAAAAGCTAGAAATAATTTTTTTTTGCTGCTAAGCACTAAATTATATTACTTTCTTCGAATGAAAAATTCTTTCCTCTTCTGCTCTTTACCTTCAAAATACCCTCTCACACCAAATATGTTTCCTAATTACAAGCAGAATCAGTTCAGTTGTTCATTAACTACTCTGAATCAGCACGTTGGACCTTTCCACTGGAAAAAGAATTGTTTCTGTTTCTGAATATCTCAAAATTCTTCTCTTTGAAGCTGAGAGGTGCATCTGTAAGGATTTAAATTAGTTTTTAGATTTATTTCCAAGACATCACTATCAGGAATGCAATTGCACTTTCATGTGGGTATGCAGATCCTTAGAGATACCTATGTGAGATAATTACAAGATCATTTAATTAACATTATTATCATATAACCACAATTAAGAGCAAAGTTTTTAATACACAATAAAATTTTCAGCTGGAAGTTTCCATTTTGTAAAATTATGGGCATGAGCATCTCTGCAAATGTCTTGCTTAAAATACAAGGTTTCTTGTTTAATTGTATTTATATTTTACATGTTTATCAGATCCTGCCTTGACCAGAATATTTCCTACTTTCTGGTAAATCTGGTTCTTTGTGTATTTTAGGATTTCTGCTCTTGTCCTCTATGTGAACAGTTGTGCAGGTCATGGAAACTTTAGATTCTTTTTATGAGTTACAGAAAATTCTCTTGTAGCCCCATAAGCCAATGTAGGCTATGCTTCCCCCTCAATTTGGTATGAGGAGTCTTCACAAAAATTAGCATTATTGTAATCCTTTCAGACTACAGAGAGTAAGAAATAATGCAAAGAGCTCAGCTGGCTGCATCATAGGGGATTCTCAGGCTCCTGTTTTTGATTCACTTTCTCATATTTGTTGAAGATGCTTTTAAACCAGCATGAGTTCCATCCTGCTCAGCTTCCACAGGGGATGGAGCTGGAGCAAAGGGCAAGTGTTTGGGGATGTGTACGGTGCTGAAGCCTTCTCTGGAAATCCCTAATTCTCCTTGCTCTTAGCAGTACAGAAATCCAGTTGGAGATTATGATACCGGAATGCAGATGTCCTTTTTCTTTCCATCTTCTTCCAGAGGGATGGATCACATGGTGGGAACCTCTATGAAAGAGAACTAAGGATGGCTTTGGAATTAGTGATGCCAAGATGGGGTTTGGTAACATGTGGCAGTCACCTGCAAACTGTCTGTGTTTCCCTCAGAACTCGTTCTCTCACAGCTTCTTGAGTGTGTCGTTTGTCAGAGTCTTCTGAAAGGAAAGTTCAGAAGTTTAAATGGTCAAAAACTAAAGCTGGCAGAGGCCAAAGTTAAATCCTCCCTCATCCAGTGCACGCTTGGTGATTTACAAGCACAGTCGTGGCCATCAGGGGCTACAGGCAGAGAGCCAAGGAAAGCCCATTTCTGGAACAGCAGTGCTCTAATTGCATACATGACCAGAAAGTTAATTTGACAAACTAAATGGTACATGGGATGCACCTTGACTGAACTCCTAAGCCAGGCTGCCATTGCAGAGATGGGAACTGAAAGCACTCTTTGGTTTACAGAACTAGAAGATATAGATGGATATATTCACCTTTATGAATAGATAAGTTTTCCTTGGAAACTTGCTTTTCTACCTGTGGAATCTGTGGGTAGCCAGAGCATTTATATATGTGTCTAACTCCTTCTTCTCACAATGAAAAGACCCTCCCTTTTCTTTAAAATCATCTTCACATCTTTCTCTCTTAAAATAATACATCACTATTCATGTTCAGTCTAATTCTAGAATTGTTTACTCAGACTGAATGTGTGTCTATGTACGTATTAGCGTATATATAAATATACATAAAACTCAGTTTTAGACATTAGGAAAATAAACACAATATTGGACCACACATTAATCTATTCTTTTTGTATGCAGTGACTATTTCCGCCTTCATAATCCTCAGTGTAAAGTGTAAGTAAGAGTTTTTCTATCTCTTGTAGCAACCCATAAGCACAAAAGGATTCAGAAAGTAATAACAAAGATAAATAACTCTGCAATAAAATTTCAGCTCCAGTAATTTCCCATTTATATTTTCTCACTGAATCATGTAGTCCCAAGCAATGCACTTTTTTACGTCTGGGCTGCATCATACAAAGTAATTTTATATCTGATACTTCCCAGTGTGTCCAAAATATAACATCACATGCACAACGCATGACAGAGGGGTCGATGAATTATACAGAGCCTTCAAATAACATCACTGGGAATGTGATTTCATAGGCTTTCTAAGGCAATCAATCTTTCCATATTATGAGGAATGAATTGTCAGTCAGGGGTTTTTTTTATTCTACCAGGAACGTTTCAGAAGCTGTTACTTAATGCTCCTTATTGTTGAAGGCTGCCTGCTGAAGATGTTTTTCCTGTGTGAAATTACTGATGTGTTCTGTGTGTTTTAAAATTTAGATCTCAGCACAGCATTTTGCCGGAGTGCGCTACCTGAGGCTGCAGGAAATGTTATCAAGTGAAAGGAAGTGGAAACTTCAGGGAGGAGGAGGTGGAACTAGTAGGAGCAACAAAAGAATTGCTTTTGTGTATGAAGAGCTTGTCTTTGTCTTATCTAAGAGTAAGCTCTCTCATCTTCCCTCTGTCTCACACGTACTCCCACACACTTATTTAAAATATGATTTGCAATGACAGCTTCGCCATGTCTTCCGAGAGCAAACAGAGAAGATGAACTTCCCTCTTCTTTCCAAGAGAGTGACTGGGGTGTTTCTCCATATTATTTTTTAAACAGCTGCAGCAAAGAGAAAAACCACCCTGGCAGAGGAGACAGGATTCAGCCTTAGTTGGGTTTCTCTGTGGTGTTGCTGCAGCATGTCCAAGTCAGCTGAGTAACTGGTGTGAGGTACCTGTGGTTTCCCGGCAGTCGTGAAGCCTTTTGGGGTTACAACTGCCTCATTTTCTTTCCTAGAAGTTTTCTGTAGGTGTTTTGAGCAGTTGGAGCTGGGCTTCTCTACTGAGTCACTTCCGACAGACAGCTGAACAGATGGCTCTGTGCTCTCCATTATTAATGTTAGCTCAGATCCAGTCACGTGGCACCGGGGAGCCAAATGCAGTAAGACAAACATGTCAGTCTTCAAATTTGGCTCTTACTTCTGGGCATTGATCATTTAAGTCACTTCTCATCTCTAACAGTTTTTCACCTGGAAAGACGTGAGGGCTTTGCTGCCCACTGCAAACCTGACAGGTTCACAGGGAGCTGGGAGCATTCGCTCACCACCAGCCGATTTCAAAACAAGAAGTAAAAGTGACAGAGATGAACCAGCCAGTTCTCTCCCTGCCATCTCCTGGAAGCTGATGTTCTAATCTTCTTTTAGATTCTTTACCTGAATCTGAAATTGATTAGTTTAAAGGGGGGAAGAAAAAAAGGATAGCACAAACAGTCAGAAAACTCTTTAATAAGAATTATTTTTTCCCAGTGGGGTAAATATGATCTTCAGTTGGTTACAGCAAGCTTACAGATTACTGAGACAGAAGAATCCCAAGTGTGAAATTCTGCTGAGTATTTACCTAGATGCTGTCATCTTACTCTTTCTCTAGAGACAAATGCAAATGTGTGCCACAGATTTTAAACATGCCATTAATTACTGCACGCTGCCTCCCTTGCACGTAGCCAGTGAATTCCGTAAGTTGCTTTCAGTGTAAAGGATACAGAGAAATTGTGCCAACGTTTTTCAGTTTGAAACTTACCGTCACTTCTGGAATCAGCTTGTGACAGCAGATGTTAATTCTCTGCTCAGTAGAAGCCTCAGCACTGGTAAGCAGCAAAGTTAGCAAGAACAGCTGTCATAGTTCAGTGAAATCTTAACGTTTCCAAGACTTTTATTATCCTGCCCTATTGTACAGAGGGAAATTTAACCTTGGAGATGGAAAACCTGTTGCATCAGCACCAGAGAAACAAAGATAATGTTAATACTGGTGGATACATGACATGCATATGGAATCCAACAAACAGGAATGAATTTAAAAAATAAAGTTTAAAAAAAAGGAAAAAGCCATTCACATTTTATTACATAAAAAACAGGGCGTGCTTCAGACTAGTGGAATACTACAGTATTTCTATGTAGCATCTTTCAGAAATGCTTTCCCGGCTGTTTTTTATTCTATTTTAAAGACTTCTCCCTCACCTGCTTCCAAATGTTTGTCTCAAGCTCACAGCATAACACAGTTCAATCACCGAGTATCTCCTATTTCCTGCCAGAGGAATGAGCCTTTCCACATGAGGGCTTTGCTTTCAGCTTGCATCTTCTTTGTTGTCACTTCCCCAAAGTGGAATTACCCCAGTGGTTTCAGTTCTTGCACCATATAAGTTGCTCCATTGAACTGGCTGCTGCTGACAATATAACAAGGAATTTAAGACAGGTTCAGAATTTTCCCAGCCTCCAAAAAATGATGTGTTTCACACTAATGGGCCACATCCATGAATCTGCTCAGAGCTACAGTTCATAAATGAATTCTGCTGTCCCCACTTGCCACATGTTTGTTCAGTTGCAGAAGGGTTCTGGTGAGTTCAAAGCAGATTCTTTGCTGAGAAAAAAGTCAGTCAGAATCTGTGCCCATGAAGTGTCCTCAGGCCACCCACCAGTGAGTGGGGATGCTGAGTCCAAACCAGCACTTTCCCCTTTAGGCAGCTTTGGTCTGTGTGTGATGGGCAGGATCCTCAAGTCAGACTAAATCCAGTCCAAAGGAAAACCCCAACTCGCACAAAGTTTCAACAAATCAGCCTTAACACTGCTGGCTTCACTCTGCTTATCATTTCCTTTTGCAAGCAGTTTTTAGTTGTCTAGACCCTCGTAAGCAAATAATCTTTAGTGGGAGTAGAGGAGAGGGGATGGGAATTGCTGCAGGAAACTTGGATAAACATCCTGGTCTGCCCAGCCTTGCAGCTGAAAAAATGTCACCCCCTCTAAAAGCTCAGGGGATCCCTCTGATTCCAGGGGAGCAAATGGAAGTCAGAGGTGTTTTCTCCTTTACAGCTGAGATGCAAATGTTCCTCTCTGCAGTGCCTTTTGACATATATGTTGTCATATTAAAAGCTATGTAATGGTATAAACTTGGACTGTACTTTTTCTTTCTTCATATATTTCCTTTAATCTGATTTATGCAGTTTACTGGCAAGTGTGCATTTTCTCTGGAAAAATGGCACAGAGTAGCTCAGCAGGTTTATGTTTAAGACTCCTTGTTAAACAGCCAATATTTGTGAGTGATGTTCTGCCCCTGAAATAATGTTATTCTCTAATACTTAAGAACAGTACATCCTGCCTTTAAAGTGCACTGTGTGCAAGAGACTTCTATTTGTGAAGCAAACCAGAAAGAGACCAGATTATTGTGTGTAGAATTAATTTCACTGACTGGAAATTGGGATGTCTATTTTCCCAAAAAGCAGAAATAGTTTTTTATTCCCACACCGTTGCACTATACACACAAATAGCCAGGAAAACACACTGTCTGTCATTTGAATCATTTTTCTGCCTCCTCTTGTTAAATAATCTTGCAGATGTGCATACATTGAATTAATACTTGGCTGCTAGAACACAATGAGAAAATATTTAGTGTGTGATCTAGTTAGAATTACATGTACTCAAAGCTTTTAATCTTGTGCTATGAATTTATCTCGGGTTTGTAGACCATATTTGTAAATGCTTAATCTTCTGTGAGGATACATATATTTCCAGGCTTTTTTAAGAGTGGTTCTGATTTTTGAATTTCCTTGATCTTTCTTCAAATATTTTGTATTGATATAACATACATTTAAATCATTTATAGTAATCATAGGAACAAATGCACAGTCATGATGTCAGAATAGTTGCATAAATATCCAATACATTCCAATAGCCTATTTCATATTCTTGTTATTGTAATAATATTTCCTTCATAGAAATGACTGCTCATAACATTCATTTTATAATATAGTTTAAGAAATTTTAATATGCCCCGGTTTTCTTAAAGCATAAAATAAAATAACTTTAAAAATTAATAATTTGAACATCTGATATGGGAATGGACTTTCAAGCTCGACGGAAATAATTTAAATTCATTCATTAGAGTAAATATTTTAGTTTTATTTAGGGAAAAGGGCAGAAAAGACAATTGTACACATACAGTTAACTATACATATGACAGTGGTTAATCTTTCCAAAACAGAGACTATCCAGGGGTCAGAGATCACTTAGCACTTCAATAAGTATTTTTAAATTTCCGTTCCTGGGAAGTGATTGCAAATAAAACACCAGATATCATCTTTGCCCAATGAAGCGGGGGTTTGGATCTCCAAAATAGTGTCCAGGACACACAACCTGACACCCGGACCTATCAGAGCTGCTCTCACACCTCAGTGCTGTTGGGACTCTCCCATCACCCCATGTGAGCGGGCAGTTCAGAATGTCCTGAATGCTTGGGGGTGCTCTAAAACAGCCGTGCCCGAGCACCGACTCCATCAGCTACCCGACTTTTCCGCAAAAAAATTGGTCTTTCATTCTTTGCAGCCATAAAAGAGCCTGGCTCACTGAGCCAGCTGACACTCCATCAGCTGCAATCCATTCTGCCGGAGCTGTTTGCTTGTCAGATTTATTTGTAGCAGTATCTCATGGCAGACACCTCGTACAACTGCAGTTTCTTACAGGGACGTTGCAGGAGAGGATGATGAATCTTCGTGGCGATTTATATGGACCCAGATGCTGGGGATTTGCACAGCATGAGGGACAAAGCAGTTCTTCATGGCAACACCTTTTAAGAGCACAACTTGCGTATTTTTTCACTGGAGCATTTGGGGGTTTTCTGTTTGTCTGTTTGTACTGTAGTTTCTTGTCATAAAGTTAGGGAATGCTGAACTTGTTTTCAGTTAGATTGGAATTATTTCTAGATTTGAAACATGATTTATTACCAGAGATTTCATATGGTAAAATTGATAAAAATGTCAGTTTCAGCAAAGCGTACTTATCAGTGGATTTTTAAAGTGATGAGCACTACTGAAAATCTGGGGCAGAGTCTTTCCTACTGAAACACTTGCCAACTGCACTGGAAAAAGAGCCCATTTACAAACTATTCCCAGCATAACATCCAGCATTTCATCCTTCACCTTAGTTAATTGAGAATACTTTACACACCTTTGTCCATGTGGAAAATTTTATCTTTATCACCACTTTTGAGACAAGAAGAAGTTGGAGTTACGTGAAGTACATTGGATTTTTATTCCCATTCTACAGTTATTCACCTCAGAAATTCCAGGCTTTGCCTTTCCCGGTCTGCGCTGGATGTGCATTCCCTAAGAGCTGGCCATGGCTGCAGGGGCAGTGCCTCTCTGGAATGTTTGTCTGCACCCTGTTGAGATTACGGAACTAATTCATGTCACTTGTGTTCCCTGGATTCCTCGCTCCAAAATTGGAACTATGAAGTGTGGGATTTGTCAATACTGTGCAAAGCCTTTCTGTCTCACAGTTCTCCAAATTAACTCAAGCACCAGGAGCCTGGTACTTGACGGAGGCTTTGATAAAACAAATTATCCTGCTCCTGACACCATCTGGCTGAACTGCACTGCTTTTGTAGCTACACCACAATATTCTGCAGGGCAGAGGTTTGTTCACAGTCCTAATAAAATCAGGTGAGGCTTCACGGGGTCTTGCATGAGATGGTGGTTTTGCCAGCATAAAGCATGCTATAACAACCCATCATTAGTTCAGCAATGAATCTTATTTCAGTTCAAACACCCAGCACCTGTCCTGATCTCTGTCCCCACTCCAGGATTGCTGGGAATGAGTGGCACAAGAAGTGCCCAGATCTCCAAGGGTCACTCAGTCCTGATGAGTGCTGCCCAGCCAATTTATCAACAATTCTTTATCAGATTATGACAATGCAGACACTTTTGTCCTCTTTTTTTTCCCCTAGCAAAAACCATTTTAACCTGAGTCCTGAACACGAAAAAGTGTTGAAAATTATTCACAACCATTACATGCAATGCCTTCTAAATAGTAGTCCCTAGACTGACACTTGGAACATGATTTTAACTCTGCCCAGCAATTTTACTAACAGGTATGGTGCAAGAAGGAAACCAGACTGGTTTAAACCATTTCTAAGTAAAAGAGGAGTGGGAAATAGATAATGCATATTATAATAGAACTGCTGTTTCCTGCCCTACAAGGAGTGCCAATGCAGATCATTAACATGAACTGGCAGGATCTATGAATTGTGTTTTATGTAATTGGATTTTTTTTCCTGGATGCAGATGAGGCAAGGAGATACTGAGTAATCTATTACGGCATCATGATTTTTACTGGATTTGTACCAGTCCTGAACCCAACTTGAAAACATCCCCTGTTATTTTTTGCTTTTTGCACTACTTCTCATCAAAACACCCCTGGTATCCTCCATGGACTTGATATGCACTGTGGTAAACTCCATGGAAACACCTCAAGTCCTGGGGCTAATAATTAATAACTTGTGCTACCAAACTAGAATTGTTTATCCTGTATCCAAAGCAGGCATTCAGGGATTTTCCTTAGGGGTTCTCAGAGAGTTATTTCCCAAAATTTTGTCTCCCAGGCTACCCTGGGACGGCTCTAGTTTTAACACTTTCAATAACCTCTTCAATATTAAGAAGAGAGAAAAGAATTGCATGGTCACTACAGGCCATCGGATTTCACTCTAACTTCATTCTTTCTAAGACTGTTAAAAATTTTGTTCTTCAAGCAGCAGCATGTGGGTGGTATAAAAAAATGCAGTTTGAGCACTTGAGTGGATTGCTGAGGTGCCCAGAGGTATATGCATCCAGTGCTGAGAACCCAGGAGCAATTCTGACCTTTCTGCCTGGAATTGGGTATTTCTTCAGCAATGGATTTTCCCCCTACTGTTCTGCTTGGGTTTTTATAATAAAGGGAATTCTTTGGCCACGCTGGCAAACATTAGTTGCTATAGAAATGTGTAACTGTTTACAGGTGCAGTATTGAATTGTGCTCCCTTCCTGGGACTAACAGGTGACTTGTGTTTATTTGTTATGGACAAAACAGCCTTCAGCAGTGAGGGGAGCAGGGGCACAGGGGTTAAAGGGGCCGAATGCCTCGAAGCCATTCGTCTGCCTTTGTCTTTAAAGAGAATGTCTGTCAGCTGCAGTGGCTTGGACAATTCATTATGAAACTTTGGCTGTAAGCTCTGCTAAAATGCAAGCATTGCACTCATTGATCTGCAGATATGAAGGGAAGAGCACAAACCTCTCTAATAGAGATGTTGTTCGCTGTGTTCCCTGTTCCACCCGTAAGGAGAGCAGGAAGGCGCCGCATTTCATGGCACGTGGAACTGTTGTTCCTACAGACGTGTTCTTCCACGTGCTCCTGAGAGGACACACTGCTCAGACAGATCTCGTGAGCAAAATATCCCAAGTTTTGTTATAATGGTACTCAGAACATATTCAAAAACATGCTAGAGTTATGCTTTAAGGCCCAGGAATCTGTTTCAGGGGTCCTAATTTGATACCAAAAGCAGTTTTCCAACATGAACACATGATAAAGGGCACAGAAGGATCACCTGTTATTCGTCTGCCAGAAAACACAGATTGTTTTCCTACACCTGCCTACTCCGTGATACATTTCATCTTTAATGACAGTAGCTCACTCCCAAATAAAAAATTACATTTTTATATTCTCATTCTTCTAAGTTCTTAGGCAAAAAAACATTGTTAATTGGCAAAGCCATCACTTTTACAACACTCTATTTAATGTCTTAGGTATATGTTAAAATTATCCAAACCAATCATGTATAAATCTAGCATAGCAATTTTATAACCAAATTTCTAATTTTATAAAACTTTGAATTAATCTTTTTACTCCACGGGAGGTACTTCTTTAAAATAGTATGAAATGAGAATCTGGTCCTGCAGAGCAGTTAATCAGGTATTTAATTTCTGTACACTGAGTTGTAACAAAGAGCTACTCTCAGACTGTAAATGCCCCATTAAATCCTATTTAGGAAAAAAGTAAGAATATGTGAGCAGGAGCAAGTGTGTCCTCCAAGGATTTCAATACTCGAACAGATTTATGTGCTTGACTTGGCTGTACAAGGTCACCTCATCACTGAATTCCCTTTTAAACACAGGCCTCGAATGGTACCTTTTATTTAAAGAAAGATGTTGCAGTAGCTGTACCTAACATCTCAGACAGCTTGGCTGAGGTGAGGCAGTTGTGCTGATCAATTCATGCCCACAATTCATCTTTTCTTCTTGGCAAATGAACTCAGCTTTATCAAAGCAACTTCCAGACAAGGGACAAGGTCAGATGTTGCCGTCCTGATGAGCAAAGGCAAGATTTCCCAGGATCTGCTCTCTTTGTTTGCTGTGCCACTTCTATTCGTGCAAGCCACGAGGCAGAGGTCTGGGTTTGACCCTTTCTCTTGCTGAGGAAGGAGTTTGGGTTTGGGGGCTGTCCCCACCACTGTTATTATCTAACTCTGGCACCTTTCCTTGCCTAGTCAGCAAAGAGCCCGTGAAGGAAGCCTGGGAATGAGCAGGGCACTCCCTGGGAATGCCTTGGTCCCACGTCGCTCAGAGCAAGGACTTTGCTTTGTGACCACCTGAGGAGATGCCTCTTTCCCAAAGGAGAGTGTTCCCACTCCTGGGCAGCTCACAGAACAGGAACCCACACTGCTAAGCATAGGATTTAGGGGTTTTAGGAGCTGAAGTTACAAGTTTTATTCTGCATTGCTTTACTTCTTCTTCTGTCAGGCACTAAATGACACCACCAAGGTGGGAAGCTTCAGCTCCTGGTGTTCCTGGGTGTCTCATCTTTCGTGTGCTCAGTTGGTATTGCTCCCAGAATGTAACACTTACATGTCCACTCCCACACATGCATAAAAATAAAATGGAATGTCTAAAGCAGTAGAACAAATGTAACTGGAGTCTTGGTATTTAAATTCATCTTTCTAAGTTTTTTTTCCATATAAAAATTAAGATAGTTATTTGAAGAACTTCAGCTTTCAAAGAGCAAAATGCCATAGTTTGTTACACAGACAAATAGAATGTTTTGCTTTTTTCTTGGTTTAAGTAGATCAACAGAGTTATCTGAGTTTGACAGGAAAACAGGTGAGGAGATTTTGATCTTTGGGAGCAACTTAACATTGAAAATGCTGTAACATGACAGCTGATGCATAGATTGATTTCCTTTTTCCCCAGTTAGGAGCTTTCCACTGCCAATCCACCAGTAATGACAGAAATGCAACAGTGCCATCTCTAGGACAGACTCACTCCCCTTCCTTGTGAGATCCTTCCCATCCCAGTTCTGGTTTCATTGGTTTTTCCAAACTGTCATGTTCTTTGTTCAATTAGAAAAGCAAAATATTTGCCTTACAATACCAGTGTATTTGATTAGTTCTGCCAGAATTTTTTCAGTTCATTTTCTTCTAGTGTGTTTTTAATTTTACTTAGTGTTGGTAAACTGTTATTTAAAAAATCTTTTAAAAAAAAAAAATTCAGAGTTATGTGATGATAATTTTTATTAAATGTGTATTTGCAAGTAACTATAATCTGGGACTTGATATATTAAACAAAATTTATGAAAGAAAAGATAACCCATAAACTTTACATTAATTCAGTGAATGGAAATATCAGCACTAACTTGGCCAGGTTTGAATTTTCAGTTTTCTACAGTTTGCACTTTATTTCAGAACTTCTGGCACAGATTTAGGAAAGTTTTGGTGCTCATTATCTATGTATGTCCTCAGGTATACTCTCGAAATGCTCTGCCATGTGCTTTATTTAGGAATGGTGTGGATTTCTTCTCTAGGCACTGTTCAATTAAAAAAGTTCATTTGCTTGAAAATGCAAATGCATACAAAAAAAGAGAATTTTTACCTAGGAAATGTTTTCTACAGAGTAAATGATGATCCAAATAACCTCTCATTTAATGTTTTTGGGAAGAAACGAACTTTGAGGGAATTCTCTTGGAGGAAGATCATTTCTTACTTGACTCTGAAGAAGTTGCTCCAGGCAGCTTTGCAGACAAACAGTGCCCAGTGAAATCCTGGAATTCCTCTTTCATTCCGTGCTCTAATCCACATCCAAGAACAATATGTATTCCTTACTGTGCCTCATCTCGTTGTTTTTATTTCCAGAAAGGTCATGAGAGAAAGATTAATGAAAGGAGTGTTGTCTCAGAGACCCTACAGAGAGAGTATAGACTGAAGCAATGGAGGGAGAATGAAAGGGTGAGACCAAAGAACTCTTTCATAGGTTCTTTTAAGCTGCAAAATGTCTTAAGAAACAATGAACTGTAAATGTTGCATGAGACATCTTCTATAGTCTTAACATATACAAAATGTGCTTCTGGATCACTACCATTTTCCTTTCAAATCAAGCCAAGGCAACGTTTGCTGCCTCTGCTCTGTACAGAAAATTCTGTTGTTTGAAGAATAAATTTTTCTTGTTAATTGAATAAGTTTGTTATATAATACTTGGAAAATTTGAGAGCCAAAAGCCTTCCTATTTAAAAGCAAATACTACCATAGTTTATCTGCCTTCATTTTAAACACTTTCTGTTTTTAAAAATAAAAGATCTTGGTCATTTCAGCTCATCAGTCCATCATAATCATTCCCCAGTTAAACAAGGACTATGGAATATTCTTGTAGCCTTTCTTTCCTTGGAAATCAGAAAAGAAGGAATTGTTTATGCTTCACCTAACTTTTTCCTGCCCTTTTCCTTTAGAAAACTACAGCATATTGTTTTATCTTCAAAAGTTTCTATTTCTCCGCCCTCCTTTTATCAACACTCTCTTCAGTGAAAAGACTTTTTGTTTTCTCCCATCAGTTGAGCCAAAGACTACTTCAGTCTTCATTTGCTCTTTCAAGTTGAGCCTTGGGGTCACACTCACTTCTCTTTTCTTTTTTTTTTTCTTTCTTTTTCCCATACAAACCAAAGGGGATACATTTTTTTCCTGGTCACCACCAATACTGGGTTGTTGGATCAGAGAGCTGATGCCCCTCATTAACTCATGTCTTGTTTAAAAACACCATAAATGAAAGAAAAGGCAGGAAAGGTACAGTCTTTAATCTTGGATCTTCTACCTGATCTTAAGGAGGTAGGGAAAGATAATTCAGTATTATTTTGTTGTAGGTTTCTGGTATGGTGGCTTATGACCACAACTCTGTGTGACCGAGTTTAACTACCCAGAAAAATCCTGTCTTGTGCCTTTAGCCAGACCTTGAGACAGGTCCAGTTGTTTACTGTGGATATGGAGAATTTGGAGGACTTCAGGCATTAGAAAAGGAAAACGCTGATTTCCTCTGCCTGAAGGATTACATTAATATCTTCTGCCAGTAACAGATTAAAGTGTTGGGAATACAGATGTGCCGTAATGAGCTCAATAAAACAGAATTATTCTATGCTACATTAATACATTAGAATCACTCCTAACTACCATTTTAATGTTACCCGGGCTATGTGCTGACAAGACTTGTCCACCAAATAGATGAGTTAATTGTTCTTCTAATTGTTTTATTTCCGAACTGGAGTTCCTTCCAGACTTCACCACTCTTTCATGACTTTGTGTTTTCAGCCTCGTGCTGCTGACCGATGTGTGTCTTTGGAAGCCTCATGGTTGACCTCTGTCTCTGATCTCATATCTTTCCAAGCTGACAGCTCTGTTTCTACTGTGACACTCTGTCCATTTATTTAAAATGTTTCTGCACAACATCTGTCCCCGTTTTTTCCTTCATCTTTTACTCCAAACCAAGCGCTCGTTTGTCACTTGGTTACATGCCGTGTTTTCATATGCATCACAATGATTAGTGGTGCATGCAGAGGCAGGAGCAGTCAAGTCGTACCTGAAGGAAACATTTGTCCATTGCATTGACGGTAAAATGTTGTTTGGACAGCTCTCCAAATATATTTGTGCTTAATTGCCTTGAGAATTCTATTTTTGCTGTCAGCTGGCATCGGAGGAGCCGCTCAGGGTGATGGAGTCACCTGAGCTTGCGGGTGGGGAGCTGATGAAGGAGGGGGTCTGTGGCTGTGCCGAGGGGTTCGGGCAGTGAGCTCTGCACACCCCTGGAGCCCCACTGGGGTGCCAGCTCTGCCCACGTGGGACTGTGTGACACTACAGCACAACGAGCTTCCTGCCTTCCCTGGGCACACCGGTTTTGCAAGGATTTGGGGACAGGACGGTGCAGGGCCTTCCTGGCACAGTTGCAATGACTGGACAAATGAACAATGATTTTTAAATACTTTGGTCATCTGCATAATCTTGAACCCTCAGGAAAAGCGGATGGTGGCTGTGACATGTTTGTATAGCATCTGTGGGGTGATCCTCTCAAAATGTGTATTTTCTTTATCTCCCTCTTCTCCAGAGCTTCCAGGAATTAGTTTGAAGGACAGTGTACCAATTTAAGCACCTAAATCATGTCGTGTGACAGCTAATTAAAAATTAGCTATAAATATTAAGTAGAACACAGAGGAAATTTGGTGAACTGTGTTCAAATCTCTTTGAGGCACCTGTGTGATATTTAAAATATTATATTTTCAAATCTATGTAGTGCTTATCACCCTGCTGTGTCCACTCAGTCTCCTCTACACAGGAATTTATAGGTTTTTAGTATATAAAATGCTTCTTCAATATCAGGATGTTCTGCTGACATAATGCTGATGCTTTCAGGTGAAATACTCATATTCCATTAGTAATTTGAAAGTATAAAAGACATACATCTAAAGCATTGCAAATAAAGCTATACCAGTGCATTCTGCTGACATAGATGAATGCAAAACTCAATTTCTTACTCCTCGTCTTGCATGCAGCACATCCTACGTTGGATTCCACTATAATATTTCATGTTGTCAAGTTCTCCTAAGGTCTTCTTCAAAAAGGAGAGGGAAACATTCCGTACTTGCAGTTATATTTTACATGTAGAATATGCCTTCAAAATCTCCACACTTTAATTTTACAATTTCAATACATATAAGAGATGTCATCCATGAAGGGTATTACATGTCTTTCAAAAGTGTGAAGGACCCATAACTCAAAAGACCCTCAGGTATGAATGAATTATGAAGGACTTTCTCATGAGTGAAAGAAATGTAATCACTCTTCAGGGGTGAGATATTTTATTAACTCCACAGATATCCATTTTAGTCTCCTTAAAAAACATCAAAAATAATATCTATTTAAATCCCGGTGTGTGTCCTAAGGGGAAAAGGTGAAAAAATATGTTGGGAGTCATCAAAATATCTCTTGGTCCCTTTATTTAATTTTCGCTTTCCTGAACACCATGATGGAAACAGAGGATTAACTGTGCTTCTCTACTGAACTGCTAAAAGCCTGGGATCGGCCACTGAGTGACATGGAAAAGAGGAGCTGTGTTCTAAAAATAGTTATCTGTATCTTGTACCAGTCATGAAAATATGGGGGAGATATTGGGCTACTTTCTGAGATGGGTTAGAAATTAGCTATTAGTTGGTCTAGATAAATTTAGAAGCACTGATAAATTTACAATTGATTTGGTTTTATCTTGGCTTGATTGTAATTTTGTTTGTCACAGTAATTGGGGGGGCATTCAGCTGTCTGTAGACCCAAAAAGATCCATGACCTTACTGCACTAAAGAGTTTAAACTGTAATTTTAAATGTCATTC
Source organism: Gymnorhina tibicen (assembly GCA_013399875.1). Classification (NCBI taxonomy): domain Eukaryota; kingdom Metazoa; phylum Chordata; class Aves; order Passeriformes; family Artamidae; genus Gymnorhina; species Gymnorhina tibicen. Next base: position 50,229 of record VXAZ01001887.1, on the reverse strand, counting down.
TACAGATGGGGAATGTAAAGAACATTTGATTGATGGGTGATGGATTGGTGTCAGAGTTAGAAATAGATCCCAGGTCTCATGTATCTTCATCCAGGACATCACCCACCAGGATACACTTTTAGACCTTAAAACTGAACTTGATCCTTGCAGATATTAAGAATTTTATATAATGTAGAACATGTTCCAGCTTTGATATTAGTAGAAGTTGCTTTTGCTCAGTAGTGGATGGAACTGATTTAAACTGAACATAACACAGACAGAAACGTTTTTAAAAAAGTGAATGTGCAAACAAGTGATTTATGAAGGTCGTGAATTCCACAATCAGAATCTCAGGAAAGATCTCAAGACCTTAAGGAGCTCTGCTGCTCCATCGTACATCATAAATCCCAAGGTGTTCTGCAGTTTTGGGAATCAGGCCTTTAAATGTACATCCACAAGCTGGGAGTGGTTTCCCAGCATTAAAAAATTTAATCTACACTGTGAGGTGACATCTCCTTCAGGAGTGTTACCAGTCCTGTGGAAAAAAATTCATCCTACTCTGTTTTACCCAGCACTTTGTACATCAGCACAAAATAACACAGAGGGAGTGTAAACCTCTCAGGCACCGGATTTACATCTGATTTGTAGTAAAAACAAAAACACAACAGAGCAATGAAATCTATGTCAGCTTTCAAAGCATCCATCCTGTGTCACACCCAGTGTCCACACTGGGCAGTGCTCACACGAGTTCCTCCCGCCTGGCAGCCAACTTGTGTTGGATGATGGGTCACAAAATTCCCAGGAAAGGCATTAAGCATCTCTAAATCATCTCTTTATTCTCGGTCTGGCTAAGACTGTGTGGCAGACATGATTCACAACATTTTGTTCAATCTGTGCAGATTAGGAAGAGGAATCTTCATAATTATATAGGCTTGCTGTTATTTAAATATTTACCAACATTAAACACCAAAGGGGCTGTGCAAATGATCCAGGGGATTCATATTGTTCTAAGCTAATATCCGTTGTACAATATTATGCAAATTGTGTAAACTTTATTCGGTTGCCTCTGCTCTGAGCAGCGTATCCCAAGGCAGCTATTCACTAACTTGAAACAGATAAAGTTTTAATAATAAATAGTGATGATGAATAAGTTAGAAAGTTTGTGCAATGCTAATGTAGTTGTTGGCCCCAGGGTAGTTTATTAGATAAACAAGTAACATTTTATAAGTTGCCTGCACATAAGTGGCTTTTGTTTTCCAGGAAATGTTTATATGATAAATTATTTCAAAACATGAGGTGTTAACGAACAAATTGTATTCCCTTTCAATTTGCCACCACTTTCCTGAGACGTGATTTAAACACCAAAATTTTACTTTATCAAAATGACAGTAACGGGAGAAATTAAGCTTTGCTATGGGGTGAGGGAAAAAATGTAATTTTCCTAAACCAAGGGATAGAGCTGTAGCTCTCTCCATTAGTATTCAGGGCATTTCCAGGACTGAGGCTCTTACAGGCAGTAAAAACTAGATGAAACAGTCCAAGGAATACAGGAGTCCCAGTATGCCCAGGTTATACTTCTGGCCACTTGACAGTATGGACCTGTGGTAGATCAGCTGACAGCATTTGTATGATTGGGAAAGAAATCCTGCTAAACCAAAAGGGAACGAAGCATAAACAGGTTTATTTAACCAGCACACTGCAGCGAAGAACCATCCAAGTCTATTAATGACTCTCTCCACTCGATGCAGCGCATCCCTGGCCCATATAGGGCTCTCTTTTTCTGAACTGCATTTTGAGCATCTGCATTGTAGTTATGTCCAAAATCCCCCTGGTGATACATCAGCTCTTAATAAACTCAGATCACCATCATTCGGATCTTTGCTGATTTTTTTTTTTTTTTAATGTAAATAACAAAACAATTTGATATCGTTGCAGGGAAAGAACAGATGGTGCACTGGTGAGAAGGGTCTCTCATTACATTTCCTTGGATTTTGCAGCACTGGGCTGAGGCCTGCCTGGTTATTGCTGCCCTGCCCTGAGTCTCTCACGGAGACATTTATGGCATGGGACACTGCAGCAAGGTTTTTGGGAAAAGCCTGTGTTTCTTTCTGTGTTTGCTATCTTACTTGACAGCATCAGTCCCAAATCCCCCTCTTTTCTCCCAGCTCATGGCTGGATGGATTCAGAATTGCTGCAGAACTGTCAGGAATATAAAGCCTACAAAATAAATCACAAAAAAAAAAGGATTGGCATAGGGTTTAATGGTTAAACTTTTGCACTACAGGAGACAAGTTTCCCATTTCTGTCTCTTCCAGTTTCTTACCACTAGTTAAGATAAGTCACTGAAGTGCTGGTGGGTTCAAATAATTGGGGGTGTTTTTAAGAAATATGTAGCAGAAATCACATTTCAATTTTAAAGAAAATGCTTTTAGACTCTTAGATGAGAAATAGCATTAAAAAACCCTGCTTTTGGCTGTACATCAGCACACCTGTGCTCAAATTCATTTCAGAATGAAGTACAAAGATAGGCAAATAATAAGGGAAAAACACAGATTAAGGTTTTAACACTCAGAAACTGTTTGAACTTCATAGACTTTGGGCGTAGTTCTTAGAACAGTGAAAAGGACACAGGATACTTTATTGAGCTATCTGCTCTCTATTCCCCCAAATTAATTTGATCATTGAGATATTTTTTATGGGATCCCACATGCAGCCTGCACTCCAACTATGGGAAAACTCTTTTCTCGCACCCCTATTCTGCACTGAGGTAAAATTCCTGATGTTCAAATTTTTGTATACAGAGAGAGTGATGCTTGCCTTAAGATTCAGCTGTAAGATTTCTATGAAAGTAGGAGCAGAAATTGGGTCTTGAAATTTTACTTTTTTTTAGAAACCTAAGATGTTGAGGAACTTCCTGAGAGGTCTTCTAGAATATCGCCTGTGTGCCTGTCAAGGGTCTTTCTTCTCTTTGAATTTTCCACATTGGTGGTTGTTGCTATGATACATCAAACCCGCTGGTAGCAACAGGATTCATTTCATGGGCACGAGATCCCGTGGCAAAGACTTATCAGAGCGGGAAATTAGAAAGATGCTGTTCCTGAAAGCCATTAGCATAAGAATGCACTTAAATATAATTTAAAATAATTTACCTTCAGAAGAAAATAGAAACATTTCAGATAAAAAGTCTGACAAAAAACATCCAACTTGTACTTTTAATATAAGTAATGGAAACCAACTTTCACCATATTTTTGCAGTAGATGAGCATTAAAATTTTCTTTTGTAAAGGTTACACATCCAAATTGTTTTATTCAGACCTTCTGGAAGCTGAGTATCTGCTCTGATAAAAATGGAAACTAATTATGCACTTCCCCCTACATTCCTGCAACATTAGTCTTTGTTGGTAAAAGACGTATCAATTTCATTCATCCATCTTCCACATCCTCCCAAACACATTAAAATACTCAATTAAAGTCCTTTATTTCTAGAGTGAAAGGTCCATTAGTTCGCAAATTTCTGCAGAACAGCTGAGCATACTTTTGTTTTGACATTTGAGAAAAAGATGTTCTTCAGGAGATAAGGAACCAGATCCTCAGCAGGTGCATGTCAAAATAATAGTTTGGGATGAGCAGAAGAGAGAGAGAGGGGGTGACATGGCTTGGGGAAAACAGCATTTTTAGAGAAATTGAAATGGAATTTAAAAGGTTAAACAAACTGAGTAATGAATTCGCAGCAGAACGAGGAAAAGATTACTCAAGAGAGGGCCATCCATAACAACCTAAATCTCCACCTCAGAACCACTGCATTTTACAAAAGTCCTCATAGACTTTAAAATATGATGCCAATGTTTGACTTCTGGTTTGTGACCTCAGTCCTCTTCTTGTTAAATCCCCAGTAAATCCAACTGTGTGGGTTGGATTTATCCAGAACTGCAATTCTAGGAAGCATCATTTGGTAATGTCTAACGAGGAGTTGACTCATCCCTGAGTCAAACCATAAATCTCATGGTTTTTGAAGGTTGTAACTTCCCAAGAAATAACATAATTATGTAAACATACACAGCTTACATAGGCCGTGCCATGACCTGTGTGCTTATAGACACAAGATGAAGGTAACAAAAACCTGCAGAGTTCTTTTTCACTGTAATAGTTAATTAATTCCACTTTCTTCCTGCAAACAACAAAGCTGTTTGGTTTGGGGTTTTTTTTTAATGTAAAATATTCCATTCTCTCTATGGTCTCTATGGTAGGAGGTTATTTAGATAATTCTCTGAGTCCTGGTTTGCATGAGGTTCCTGAACCGCGCAAAGAGAAAAGGGAGTTTACAATCTTCTTCAGAGGATTTACTTAGTACTCCAGATTTGGGATTAAAACTCACATTGTTTCCACTAGTGAGGTGCACTTTTGGAGTAGCTGATAAAAGATCAGTTAATGCTGTATTAGCTGTAGTATATAAATCGAATAAATCCCTTCCATAATTGCTCCCTTCTTTCAAACAAACGGAATATGCACAACCCTCAGCACCCTGATACGTGCCTTAAGGCTCTCTCTTAACAGCTTGCCTGTAATTTGCATTTAGCAAGCATCAGCTAGGACAGGTTTTGTATTTGGAAATACCACAAGTACACTGGATAAAAGAACCAAGTTAAGGTAGCACCTCTTACCAATGGCACTGCAATAAAATCTGCGTTGTGGCACCAACCTTCAGCAAAAGCATTAAAAGCCATTTTATCAGGTACAGGTGCTTAACTTGCTGGCCAAACCCTTGTTTCCTAGAGCTTGTACATGTAATGTAAAGGAACAGATCAGTGCATGAAACTGTAAATTTACTTTACAATCTTTATAAATTTAATTATCATAGCTGCTTTCATAGAGTTGCTGCTGCAGAGGAAGATATTCTGTAAGTTTTTACTGGGATTTCTCTCAAAATACACTGGACTCTCCAAACAAGCCTGTACACTCACGGAGGGAGAAATTCAGAAGGCAGTGTTTTGTAAGAGAACCTGCTGAAGTTGTGTTTGGAAAGGTTGAAGAGAAAGAAAAATAATTTTTCAACCTTACATAAGTTTCAGCATATACTGGATAAATCTTTTGTGAGTGTTCCATTACAGCTTCTTATCTTCAAATGATTCTTAAAAAGACCTTTTTTTTTTCCCCATTGGAAGGTACACGTGCTTTATTCCTCCTCCAGTATTCATTCTTCTGCTCCTGTGGTTTGCATGGAAACAGTGGTCTGGTACTTGTAAAGTGCTCTTGTGATAGCTCTAGAAAAGCCCAGAAGGGCCTCACAGTTGTATTCACCACCAATAGATCATCCATGAGTAGATTAAGATGAAAATTAGTCCATTACAAAATTAAAATGTCATGGTGGGAATAACATCCTTTTGTGCACAATAAGCTTAGAGCATCTGTCTGATGTGGAAGCTGCAACCCACGGACAATCACTGCAGAAATCTGTGCTGAATATTAACCAAGCCCAACTGCTTCCTCCTGGGCTATGTGTAAATAAATGATCACAGTATTAGGCTTCAAACAATCTGACTTTAGAGAAGAGAAAATAAAGGCTGTGTAATGCTGACACACAAACATTACACAAGGCTCTCGGCTCAGCTCAGATGCAGCCTTTTTACTATTAAACCAAAATAACTCACAAAAAATCGTTAGTGGAGCACTGGTCCCTGGTGGCTTCAGTAAGGCTCTTAGGGCTCTCTGAATAATTGATATTTTTTTTTTTTGGTTCAGCTGCCAAACTGAGGGAAAAATAAATTCCGCTTGAATTGAGCCTAAATAAAGCTTTTTTTTTTTTTTTTTGGTTAACATGGAATACTGAAAAAAAAGGTGTTATTTCCACTCGCGAATGTTTGTTCAAGACTACTTGGGTCCAGATTTTCAGTACTTTAATCTCTACTTTACCTCTAGAGCTGAGCATGGGGCAGGACACTGAAAAGTGGACAAGAAGGGGATAAGCACCATGTCAAGAGGAAGTTGGAATGATGAGAAATGTGAGTGTAGGCAGGAAAGTGGGAGCACGCGACCTGTGAGACTGCAGACCGGCTTAGACTGAGCTGCACAGAGGAGCAGCTTAATATTTTACTATCTTCTTCTGTACTTTGTTATTATTTTTATCTTTTGAAGGGCATGAATTACCTTCAAAAGAGGCTTTTTCGTATTTGGGTGTTGTAGCAGTTTGTTCTCAATATTAACTGACTAATGCTTGCTGCTGGATTGATCCTGGGCCTGAGCTGATCCCGGGCTCTAACACTGCCAGCACTGAAGTATTGTCATTGCCAAAAGTGATGGGGTTTGTGTACTCAGAGCTATGGGCACTTATTATAACCTGAAAATATCAATGCAACACTGGTGTGGAAAAGAGGACGGCAATCAAGTTATTGATTAATTTGCTGTATAATTTTGAAGCCAATTCTGAATAGATTTACTCAGTTCATTATTTCAGGTACAAACTATGACAAGAGTATCAAATAGGTCTAGATGTGATTGATTTCTGAAATCTCCTCTGTTGAGCACTCCAGGTAGCCCATTGCAATGACAAGCTGTTTTCTAGGGGTGTCTAAATAGCAGAAATGATGGCATTAACAGGATATCTCCATTTACTGCAATTGCTTAATGATATAAAATTATCTCCCAGAGAGTTTCTTCTAACCAGGTGATCAGAAATTCACGGCCTTTGGAGTAGATTGTGAAAATGGCAATAACCATAATCACCTCTATCAGAGGATTGCATGTCCACACGGCCATATTCTCATTTTGATGGTACTGGAACAAAGCAGAGACAGAGAGGTCACCAGAGGGAGGTTAAAGTGGCACTGATTTGGGGCTTTGATTGATCAGAGACACATGGCAGCTCCTACCTGCAAGGCTTCTCTGTCCCCAGTAGAGAGAAAACCTCTTTATCCTTCAAAGTGTTGCTCTTCTGAAAAAGTGACTCTGTAGGGAGAACTCTCACCTTCTTGTTTGAGGAGTTCTGAAACTAGCTGAGAGGCAAAACATCTCTGTCCTTCCTTTTTAATACCAGGTTTGAGAGAACATTACATGGAAAAATGCACATTTTTGAGCCAGCAAACAGAGAAAGGCAGATTAGCAAGCTGGCCTGGTTTGATCCGAGTCATAAATAAAACCGACAGTCGAGAATGACTTGCTGTTCACTGCCTTGCAGTGTTTACCTAATAATATTTGCATGGTTATGGAGTTATAAATTAATATCAAGCCTATTATGGGATTTTACAGTCCTTCCTTCCTGTCTCCCTCCCTCCCTCTCCCCCTCCTTGCCTCCCACTGCTGACTCTTACAGTCCTGATAACTTCCAGGCACTCCTCGCTCTAGATCCAGAGAGGATCCCCACTGTTGTTCCCAAACCTCACCGGGCACACCCCATGGTGTGCCTGGATGATTCCTATCACGAGCCTGTGCTCGTTATCTCTGTGTTCCTCTGCGCTTGATAACACACACCATTTCTGCTTGCTGGGGAGCACTGCCACAGTGTTTGTCACCTCTTAGCAGCACCTCAGGAACACGTGGAGCCCGGATGTTCTCGCCAGCACCAGCTGGCTCTTTCCGTGCTGTGACATTGCCTCTCACACCTTTCTGCACGGCACATCCTGTGGGGCTCCCACCACCTCACCTCCGGGGCTTTGCAGGCTCTGCCCCGCTCCTGTTCCTGGGGAGAAGTGAGCTGGGAAGTTCCACGTGCAGAGATGCATTTCTGTGGGTTTGATACAGAGAAGCTGACAGAGTCTTACTGGTACTGATTTTGGCAGAAAGGGAAGAATTCTCAAGCTGTAAGAGCAAAACAGACCAATAGATCAGCAGCTGCCTCATTCCAGATACAGCAGTATCAACACTAAAATTCCTTTTAGGGACATCTGCAGGTTGGTGTTTTGAACAGTAGATAAGCCTCTCCCTAGGGCTGTGTTAGAGGGGATCTTCCTATGGCAAGCACTAAGTCACAGTGATCACTTCCATGAATATTGCATGTTGTTGTTTTTAATTAACAATGTGCAAGTGTTAAAGATTCTCCTCAGCAAAATGCTGCTGTGTCCCAACATCCTGCTCTTCCTCGCTTCCCCGCTCACTTTCCCTTTCCTCTTCTCTACAGAGGAACAAGTGAAAAAGGAAAACCACAGCACTTAAGTGAGACTAAGTCAAATCTTTGTACTTTGTTGGCTTATTCCAGATCTCTTGCACAAAGGAAAGGAGCTTTTAGAAATTTATATATAAAACCATCACTTTTGCTTCTCTTACAAGATTTCACTTGAGCAAAACTAGAACTAAATGTAACATAGAAAAACAAATAAACCGGAGGGAAAGATGTATCTGAGAATGGAAATAGAAGCAGGAGATTTAGACCAGCCTAAGCTTGTAAGCTGTCATTCTTTTTTTCCCAACCAGCTCAAAGTAAATGTTACAACATTCACGTGGGTTCCAAAGAAAAGCAAATATCAAGAGGGAGTGGAGGGAAGGGAGAGACAAAGGCAAACCCAGCCTGTGTAGGTTCAGACTCCTTGGACATGGGTGGTTTTTCTACACTCACACAGCAGCTCCTATGATAATGTTGGAGCTCCCTAAAAAGTCTTAGCACAGCACAGAGTGTTAAAAACTATTTTCACCAAAATTTTTACCCCACGTGGGAATCTCTTGCAGTTTCCTTGAAACCCAAATTTTACTTATCACTTCCCAGACTGTAACATCCACAGCAGGAACTGAGCATCAGCCAGTCCTAATTTCTAAATTTACTTTTCGTTCAGCTGGTATAAAGTTTTGCATGGTGGCCTTTCCATGTCATAAATATTAAATGTTAATGTGTAAGCTCCATCTGGAAGACTCTTCATTCTCAAATTCTCAGCTCTGTTTCCTCACATAACAACCAATAACAGAGATCATTAAATAAGATTTTTATTTAGGAACACTGAGAATGTAACCTAGAGTAGTAGCAATATGCAAAAAATTAAAAAGTAACGTTTTATTGACCATTTTTTCTTTATTGCTGCTTATCTGTGAAGAAATGAGAAGATGAAATCAGTAGAGTAGTAAAACAACTTCCACATTAAGTGTATTGCTGTAAAAAATTTACTTTTTTTGTGTGCTTAAAGTATATAAGGAAAATTTGAATATAAAACATTTCCTACCATCTTCTCCAGAGTTGCTTACTGTAATGTGGAGCTTTCAGTTTCTTATGGTGCTGTTTGACACTGATTATTCCCCTTAGAATGTTCCATTATGCTCAGTTTTCTTTGCGAGTGTGAAAGAGATGTAAAGTCTGTTGTCGTTCACCGTAAATTTTATTCAAATTCGGCAGCATGCATTTATAATCACATTTACAGAATTACTTTCATTCTGGGTGATCCAGCTGTGCTTTCCAGACTTTTACATCAAGAAATGCAGCCACCTTCACGTGTCTTGTTGGGCTTTTTGGTGACATCCAGCAGTGTCACACGTGTGGCTTCAAATGGAAAGTGAGCATCCAGTTCTGTCCAGGGATGTCTGGGAGGTGGATGTGGTGTCTCATCATCTCCAAGAGAATGTCTTTCTAATAAAGGCATTAATAAATCTTTAGGGGTGATGGCTCGGAGGGTGAGACTTCACAGCAAGGTCTGAACTCCCACAGCTCACTGCCAAAAAAAGTAGAGACCTGATCTCATTCTGAATATCAACCACAATTTTTTTTTGTGTTTTCATTTTGGGAAAGGGCTTGGGAGATATTAATAGTGATAATGTTTCCTCATTGTTTAGAAAAATATTATATCTATAATTCTAGAGGATTTCTCCAAGCTGTCTTTCAAAATATTTGAATATATAAAATATTTGTTATATACAAGCCTATAAACAGTCCTTTTGAAAAAATGGGGCTAAATACAGGTGTGTGTTAGCTATGGTAACTGCTGTGTTGTGGAATCCAGTCCTACCATGAGTTGTCTTTTTAATTCATACATTTCTCATCTGTTATTAGTTACATTTTTTTCTAAATGTTTTCCTGGTTCCGCCCTGGACCAGCTGTTGGGTTTAAGTTACACCCCATTTCCATCAAGCAGGACACGTAACTGTGGCAAACCACAGTGCACCCATCAAGCTGATGTTTACCTGAAGGCCTGTGAATAGATTTTGTCAAGATCCAAAGTAATTACTTTGTAAAGTTCATTTCCCATGCCGCATCTCTTTTCTGCTGAATAAATATTGCAAGAGGATGAAATATGGACGGGTTGTTTATATCCATCACTTTTAAATATTAGTGCTCAGCTTATGCAGCTCTTTGTTGGGTAAAAATCATTTGGATACATTATTCCAAGTTGAATAACAGAGTATTTCAGGTTAAGAACTAAAGGAAGCCTCTCTTTGTCATCTTGTATTGAATAAAGCAAAGGGAAGGGACAGTCTATTAATTTTAAGGCTAATATTTCTTCCCTCTAAATGGCTACACCTTGTAAACATTTTTGTTAACAAATATTATTAAATTGCATATCTGATTCAAACACCTATTATGCTTTATTAAAGTAAATATACTAAATTACCTATAAGGGTACATAATAGCACATCATTTCAGTCAAGTAATAACTATTTTAAAATTACATTCTGTTCGCATTTAAAGGCTACCTGGAAATGTTACTTTCCTCCAAATTTTTTGGTGTGATTTCTTTTTTGAAGGCACATGAATGCATCTATGAGCAGTGGCCAGTGAAGTTTTTTTTGTGTCATGCTCTGGAAAAGCAGAGAGGGAGGATTGGGGAAGTTTAATTATGGCAACTTTTTCCCATCTTTTTGATGTTTAAGTCAAGTGGAAAAGTATCTCAAGAGGAGTCACAAAATGATCAGAAATTTTGTGGTAGAAAAATTTTCTCACAAAACACTAAGGGTTCTTTGAATTCATTGTGTTGTTGTTTTGTTTCCTCTACCTACTCTTATTCTGATAAGTTCGGAGTTGTCTTGCTCTTCTCCATGGAGTAGTATTTCTTTGTATTTGGAAAAGAGAGGTGACATATCTGCTTTTTCCTTTTTTTTTTTTTTTTGCTTGCAGAATTCCAGCATGATGTTCAATTTCTTTTCGCCTTAATTGAGATCTAGATGAACGTGCCACGGCAAAACTGATCCTACAGTGTTTGTAATGAGCTGTCCTTTTTTTCCTTCCCTCCAAGCTAGACATGGGTGTCTAGGGTAAAAACAGAAATGCCACTGGGTGAGGGCCAGGAGGATATTTTATGTGTGAAAGTGCTTCATAAACAGTTTCAGAGAGATTTTCAAAAACCCGAAATCATGGAGGATTTTGCACATGTTCTGTCTTACAACAAAAGGTTCATCCACAACATTTGTTAACCTAGGCTGGTGTAGCAAATTCAAAGTGTTTGAAAGTCTCTCAGGACAGTTCTCTAAAGTGTGTTTTGCTCTCTTTTTCATTAAAGAACCAGGCTTGTGTTTGAAGATGAATCCTCAGCTGGAAAGTTGCTTTCAGTTTTAAATGGAGAATTGACACTTTTTCTTCAATTAGGTTTTGGCTGCAATCCATCCTTGTCTATCAACCTTTCCAGAACTCCAGTTGCCTCATATCTTATCCTTTTCTTTTTAAAGACAAGGGTTTTAAATTAAATAAATAATGCATGACATTCAGGAAAAGGTAGAGCAATGTAAATTTTAGAGCAAAGAGGGAGAATTTTTTAATTGGAAAGTGAAGAGTGCTGAGGAATGGTCTGCTAGAGCACTCTGTGCTTTCAGACTCTAAATATCCTCAGGGAAATTTGGAGCCTTGCCATGTTAGCTATCCATATCCAGAAATACAATTTTGTTTGCACAAGCATTAATTAGCAATTTTGGGAATGCTTTCAACAAAGCCAAGGATTGACTGGAACACTGAATTTATCCCTTCCCATGAAGTGCTCTGTTTGGGGAAAGAAAACACAATACACGCACTTTTTACTGAGCTGGACAGGAGCCCAAAAAAATTATAGTTTTTAGTGGACTTTCAGTTCAAGGTGGGTTGGATCTGATAGGTTGTGGTGGGACCTTCCAAGACACGAGGTATTGGGCAACAACTAACTTCCAGGTTTGTGGGAATTCAGCTCAAGCTCTAAGTGCCTTAGTCAGCCATTTCCTGCGACTAAAGGTGTGGAAAGAACAGTTATTAAATTGCCAGAAGGATTTGAGTCTTTCTTCAGCAAATTCTTTGTCCTTCATTGTCTTTCTCTCTCATATGCGTAAGCACTTCTACAGAGATCAGGAGCAGCACAAAGCTAAAAGTGCCAACTCCACGGAATCCCCTCCTTTATTGTTGAACAATTCTGGAGCTTCTTGGATCGAGCAGATTTGGCTGAACCTCATTCAGAGAGTTCCTCATCTCAGCTGCTTCTCTCACTGTATACTCATCTATCACCTGCTGTGATTTCTGCTGACATATTCATCTGTCCAGCCTCAAGTGAAATGGTTTATCTTTCCTCATTACAAGAATTCTTATGGCAATAACATTCGGAAGAGTCTTTTACTGGGAAATAAAATGTAGGCTAAAATGTCACAGAACTTTATTAGACAATCTAAACTTAATTGCAGATGAGTTGATGCACTCATAAAAGATGATGCAATGTTTCTATTAACTCCAACATATGGTAACTATTCGTGGGAGGGCAGCAAACAGAGATATCACTAAATGTTACTCTAAAATGGTCAAATTAGGAAGCTGGCTAGTTTTTTTAATAGTAACTTCAAATTGTTACTAACTAGTGAGAGTTTACCTAACATTAGAAGTATTGGGAGGACATTGCCTATGTAAAACTGTGGTAGGAATTTGATCATGCCTGTGAAGGCACTTGGTTATTTACAATATTTCCCCGCACTCTGTGATGGAAAGTGACAAAGAGCTTTGCTTCCCTGAAGAGCTGCAGGTCTTGAACACATTTCCCTGCTTTCACTGAGGTTCATGTGAGGTTTATTTAAATAATTAATTCTACAGTAAATGATACTTGCTGGTAGAAGTTATTGTAGATAGCATAGTTTAATTATTTGTGCCATTTAGAAATTTTAGTGATAAGCCCTAACAATTAAATGATCTGTGTTAATTACAGTACAAACTTTATCCCATCCTGCTCTCATGCTGACGAGTTCTGTACCCTCCCACTTTGCCCTGATGTACAGTTTAAATGTGCCATGGTGACAGGTTAACTCAGAAGCTGTTCCGAGTTAATCACACGCTGCTAGAGACCATTGCACACAGACAAGTCCTGTGCTGGCAATTCCAACAAAGCACAGATAATTGTATTTTGTGTTTGCCTCAGCTAAGATATCAACTGAATAAAGAGAACTAAAGCAAGCTCCAAAGGCTGCCATCAGTAGATGGTTAAGTAATTTCAGGGTTTTTCCTTCATTGCCGAAAATCAAGATGGTTTCTCAAGACATTTGAAGTCTATAAAGACTTTGCTAAATTACAGTTGTTCTACAGCAAGTGTGATATGCAGGGGAGGATTGGAAGGGATCCAGGGAGCTTGTTTTCACACCAGAGATCCTTTCTAGGAGATGAAATCATACTGGAAGGGCAGTGTGCCCTGGAGGATCAGACACCCTGGTGTGAGTTCATATCTGACTCTGTGATTAGTTTGACGTTGCATAACATTTACATCGGCACCTCTTCGGGAGTTCTGATTAAAGCTCTCCAATTATATCATTGATGTATTCAGCAGAGCTGAATATCCCAGTCTGAACAGATTGTGACCATGACACACTTCCAGTTCTCTCTTTGCTTGCCCAAGTAGCCAAAGGACACCTTTGAAAGGTTTAATAGAGAACGCCAGTAATGTCACTATGGAAACATAATGTTTAAGAAACTGCTGCTTTAGCAAAGCACCATCTTCCCTCACACAGCCAGGATTACAAGTCTTGACTGGAAATTCCCTGTAGCGGCCGGGAAAAGTATAGGATTCAGGACTGTCATAACCTTACAGAGCAGGACAAGTTATAGAACAGGACAACAGTGAAAAAGAATACTAAAGAATGTTGTTTCTAGCTGAATTACCAGATTGCTGAAAGTAATATTAATAAGAATTTTTTTAAAGTGGGTTACTAACGGTATGGGGGGGAGTTAATACGAAACAACCAGTTCAAAAAGCAAAAGAGAAAAAAAAATTACAAGTTAATGGATGGTGCAGGAAAAAACTCTTGAGAACTTATGCTGAGAAAGAGGATTGCACTCCCTCAGGCAGATGGTCAGCACAGAGGACAAAGAGCCTCTGGCAGTTGCTACCTGAAAGATTTATGCCCTTTGCTCCACAGGTATCATTCTCTTGCTGCCAGGGGCCAAGAATCCAATATCCACTTCCAGAGCATGTTTGTGTTGTCCCGTGTTTGTTCTAGTAATACTATTTATCATGTAATTTATCATGTCATCCTTCGCAAGAAGTACTGTGTTTGGAAAGTTGTTGTAGCTCTTGAGAAGCACTTTCTGGACTATATATTTTTTAATTGCTACAAATAAACCCCCTCGGTGTTCTGTGTTGCTGTGGGAAGAGATGAGAAATTTGTAGCCACCTTTTAAAAGTATTACCTTTGAGTTTATAAAACAATGCCCTCTGTGTAATGTATGATAAAATATTATGTGACCTGGAGTGTGTTAGGGACAGGTGAGGCTGTTCCTTCTGCTTCTGACTTTGTGCAAAGGTCCTGGGAAGGAGCTCAGCTGCATTGGAATGAGCCAGGGCAGGTCGGGTGTGCTCTGTGCTCGTGCGAGAGGCTGGGAAGTTGTGCTTAATGAGGCTCTGGTTCATAAACCCACCTTGGGTCAATCAATGCAAGTCGAAAACACTCAGGCTCAGGCAGGCTGTGTTAGCTGGGAACCAAACCAGGTGCCGTAGCTGCTACCAGTTCAGTTAACTTAGCACTGGAGACAAACTCCAGAGCTCCTGTAAAAAAGCCCAGCAACAGCAAACTCATTCAGACAGGGAAGTCACTCGAGACTGATCCATACGAATAACAAGCAATTTTCCTCGTGGTGCAGCTGCATCTCTTCCAAGCAGTTGTTGTTTCTTATCTCGTGTTCTCCCCGGGGCATGAAGCTGTGCATCACCACCACTCGGAGCAGATCAGGTTATGTTGCTGCCCCAAATTCTCAAACAGGTACCTGCAAACAGTTTGCTTGAAATGGGGAGTTCAGCTGTTCAGAAAAAACAGTGACACATATACGACTTGGTGACAAGTGATTAAAATCAGTGAAGCAAAGGAAAGGAAAAAATATCAAGCTGTTATTAATTTAAAGTGAGTTCAAAAAAGCAGTTGCTAAATCTCTAGTGATTTTTTTGATACCTGTCCAGGCTACAGGTGGTTGGTAAGTGCTTAATAAAGCACCTGCTCATCAACTCAGATTCTCATGATTTTAACTAAAAAATAAATTACTGCAATAATTTTAAAACAGCAACTCACTTTGCTAAAATGTTGTCCTGGTGTCAGCTGGGATAGAGTTACTCTTCTCCGCAGTATCTGTGATTTGGATTTGGGATGAGAACGGTGCTGATAACACACTGATGGCTGAGTTGTTGCTGAGAAGTGGCTAAAACTTTTCATCCTCTCCTGCTGCCCTGCCAGTGAGGAGACTGGAGAGGGGCACAAGCAACTGGGAGGGGACAGGGCCAGGACAGCAGATCCCACAGACCAAAGGGCTATTCCAGACCACATGGCAGCATGAGGGAAATCTGGCCAGGGGGTGCTGCCCTATAAAACTGCCTCCATCTCAACCAATGAGTTTTCCTTTTTTTCCCTAATTCTCTCCCCATCCCACTGAGGCAGGGAGGGAGCTGTGTGGTGTTCAGCTGTCTGTAGGTTAAACCACGACGAGCGTCCTGCCAGATGTTTCTGTGCAGTGATTTTTCCCAGAGTACGGAGTGGGTATAACTTAATTTCACACAAAACGTGCTCATGTGTTCAGCTGAGGCTAATCCAGAGGAAAATAAATGGAGGGAGATTGAAAGGGGAAACCCCAGAATTTTCTATTGCTGAAAAATCCCTTTGTTTTGCTGTTTCTGTAATCTTTATAGGAAGCTTTATGAAGCTCCTGTGTGAGGTATCACACAAGAACTTTACAATCAGAACATTCTTGCTATTTGAGGTTTTCCTGATGTCCAAGCCTCCCTGTCCTGCACTATTTAATCTGCTGCTGTTATTTGTGAGTCTCAGAAGATCCCTCCTGCCTGCCTTCCCACACTCAGTTACCATCGTGGCCCGTTTGACACGATCTATTGCTTTTCTTCTCACCTGAGCAGGAAGATCAGTTCTTCCATAATTCTTCCTTTCACGACTTCCAGAACACAAAATTAATTCTTTTCCACTTCTAAAAGAGAAAAAACTTTATGCCCAGTAGAAGCAAATCAGGAGAATGGAAAATCGTGTGAGAGGTGTTTTCAAAGAAGCCAAAACCTTCCCCACACAGTGATGCCCAACTGCACAGAAACTGTAACAGGCAAATGTTCACAGGTCTCAACTGGATTGTTTTATTAATTGATTCATCATTACAGACCTGGGGTACTGTGAGAAAGCAAAAAGAATAATGGATCTTGATGTTCCTCTGTGAGACAGGTGCTGGGCTGTCTCTGCCTGATATGCAAAACGGTCCCAGCAGAATGAACACCTAGAAAATTTCTCATTAATATAAAATGTATAATTAGAGTTGGTCCATTTATTTCAGGGGAAAAAATGTTGCTCCCAACAAAAACATATATTGCAGATTTTTTTTGTCAGATGTTGAAATTAGCAAAATGAAGCCCAGGAAACCCCCCAGTTACTTCCCATGTTTGCCTACTTTCCACTGTGAAAATGGATAAATGAACAAATGGAATCAACAATTTTCATAACATCTGTAAAAATAATGTAAAGTTCCAAATTAAATCTTGATTGTTTAAAAGATAATTTCAGAGGAAAGATATTCCAGAAGCTTTTCTCAGCATTAGTGCCACACTGCCTCTAAAATAAACCTTTTCTGATCCTGCTTTATATCCAAAGGGCAGAACACCCTGGCAATCTCTACTTGATGAAGAAATAAGAGTTTACTTTTTCCCCAGAAGAAATAAAAGTGGAACAGATTATGACAAAATCATTCAATGCCCTCTCCTTTTCTCCTGGGCAGAGAAGGGGAGACCTACTTGCTGACCTGCACTTCAGCCTTGTTTGTATTTATGCTGCAGGAGTCAGCAACACCTTCCTAGGGGCAGGGTCACATCCTCAATTCAAATTTAAATGTCATTCATAAATGGAAGGGGCATTTCACTGAAATGGGGTAGGAAATGGCACAGGAGGGAAGTGCTAGTAAAAACAAGAGGAAAATGGAGATTAGGAAACACCAACTATTACAGCTTTAATACTATGACACGAAATAGGTGTCCACATGACTATTTAAAAAGTCACCACGTAGAGATAAATTAAGATGCCAGAGCTAAAGGCAGTAGTGAGAGTCCTGATTATTGCTATTATTGTCCTCCTTCTCAGCCATGCCTGAGCCAAACCCACATTCAGTAGAGCAGCAGGAGGCATAACCTGGTGTGGATAAATAGATAGACTTGAAATGAGCACACGTGCACCTGCTGAGAATTTTCCATAACTGTTTGTAAATGTTGCTAAGCAGTTGTGTGTAGTTGCCTAGTGTGGCCTTTTTGTTTAATCCTGTTGTGTTCTAAGGATATTGTTATGTCATTAAATTGACATTTCTTTGACTTACAGGTAGAACATAACCCGTTTGATTGTACTCTTCCTCGTAAATTGGGTATTTTCTAGCTAGAGTTAAAATGCAGCCTCCTATCCCAGTTGTGCAGGCAAGCACAATGATCAAAGTGATTCGAAGGTTTTGGGGAAGTGAACATTTGAGAGGAGAAGATGAGTTAGAACCTTGAGGTCCTGGTGGTTTGCCAGGTAGCTCCAGCAACAGACCATCTTGTGCCTCCATCACCTCTGCTGTGAAATGGAGTCTCTGGCTTGTCTTTTATTAAGGCTTTAGAGATACATGCAATTTTTATTTGGTGTTGCTCTTCTGCCCTTCACTTCTGTTATCTTTTGTTGTATTTTAGAGCAGAAACGTTAGACCCACGCTACTCAAATAACTACAACTTTTGCTATTGATACATTATTTGCAAATTTTGCAAATGCTACATCATTTGCTATTGATAATAAAAAGGGAAGCAGTGGATATTTTGATTCTGTTCTGTCTTGATAAGGTGGCTCTGATGGGTGAGTTAATAGAAAATAAGTAGAGCAGATGTAGTAATAAATTACTACCTTGACAGATTTGACATATCTCCACCCATGTACTGAAGATGAGTTGAGAGATGTGTGTATGATTAACGTTGCTTAAATGGGTAGTGTCTGAATTAGCATTTTGTGCTGTAGGCACTGGAAACTTATATATTTTGTACCAATACTTAGCAATTAAATTGCACTTTACATCTTCAAAGTACTCAGAACATGAGAGATTATGTTCCATTAAAAGCAGAGACAGGTTTTCTTTGCATGGGAGACAGAGAAAATGCCCAATGTGACCATGAGCATCAAAGTGTCAGTGGCAGAGCTGCCAGAAAGGCACTGCAGCTCAATATTTTATCATAAGGTATTTTTGATAACGAATATTGTTACCTAAGGGCTGCCTGGCTGAGAACTTGAATGTACTGTAGGAAGAGCTGCTTATTCTGCCGAGTCCAAGGACTAGTTCCTGCAAACATTTGGGTTTGTACCTGGCTTAACTTTAAGCAGAGGACTACATCCACTTGATTCCCACAAATATGAACACGGATCAGAGGCAGAAAGAAATGCGGGTTTTCTTTTCCCTCGATGCGTGCACTAAATGTGACACATACAAGTAGCCCTAACAGTGTGTGTTAATAATTTCTCATCTCATCTTCATTTTCTTTGGTATGCTTTGTTGTTATTGTTTGTTTGCTTAGGGGTTTTTCTTTGCAAAATGTGTATTTCTTAATCATTTCTTCATGTGGTCTCACCCAGTTTCTTGATCTATGAGAACAGGACTCCAAGTGTACTGCCAGGTTTTGCAGCAGCCATGCCTTGGTGAAGAGAAACCACATTTTGGTAAATTTAAGTGGCAAATCCCAATGCAAGCTGATAGACCAAGGAAGAGACAGTTTGTTACCATATCAGAATTTTTCAAAAATAATTGTCATTTTAATCATTCCTGTTTCTGTTGAAATACTTCATTGTGGCAAGCATAATTTCAAAAAATATTGTGTGACATTAACCCCGAACAAGTGAATCAGTAGACAAATCTTGAGTGATTCTAAATATTTGCCAAGAATCAGCAACTCTGAGTGCACACAGTAGCACCGTGGGAGCTCAGCTCTTCATTATGTTTGAGATCAGCTGCCTTTAATCCAGACCTATTTCTGACACAGTTTTAATAGCAGCAGTTACTCTAATAGATGAATGTGTTGCATTCTTTTTTTTTCTTTACCATTGTTTCCTAATTTTTCTTCAAAGAAACCTTCTTTTTTAGATTTACAAGGGAGAAACTGAAGTCCTTTGATCTCTACAATGTATGTACTATTTATACCAGAGATGGGGAAACTGCTTTTGTCTAATTATTTTTGACATCTTGCAAATATTCACAAAATTCTTCATGTGGATTAAAAAGATCCACAGAGTTCAATCTCTTTGTGACAAAGAAATGTTGTTCTCAAAAGGCAAAACAATTGTTTGTTTGTTTTCTCTTAGAAAGATCCTAGACATTCATCTTCCAACATGGCACATTTTATCTGAGAGAGCACAGGAACACATCCCATTCTTAGAATATCAGTAAGTTTCCAGAAATAGAGCTGTGCCTTATAAGATCAAAATAAAATAGTTATAAAAATGGAATGCATTTGAAAAGCATCCAATTCCACCTTTTCAGAATGTTTGACTCCAGCTTTGTAGAAACTGTTCTCTGCAGAAGCTCCCATTTTGGGGTGTGATATCTTTGAGCTTCTGTTAAGTTACTTATTAGAACAAAGTTTGTGAGGTGGTCATTGCTGCACTTCCCTCCGTTGCCTTACAGAGCATCTATTAACTCACATGTCTTTATTTATTTATGCATTATGCAAAATAGGTGCCATGCGAGTAATTACACTTCCACTTCAAAAGAACAGCCAGGGTTACCAGTGCTCACTAAGGCTGAGGCTCATAATTTTGTTTCTGCGGGTTTTCATACTGTCAAGTAAATAAAATTAATATGAATCAAGTGAATGGGGAGTTCACCAATTTTCGCCAGAAAATTCTGGTCTTCACAGTTTCAGAATCTGGTCCATATGGTCAAAAAAAAGGAGAAGCTGAAGTTCATTATATAAACCTCATTTTTACTTCCTGATGGAATATGTAATATTTGGGATAAACAGTAGTTATGAATTCCACAGAAATCCCCTGAGGCTCAGCAGGAGGTTTGGGGACCATGGGGAAAGAATCAGATAAGTGGTCCCAGTCGGGGAACACCACCAGTGCCAGGCAGCGGATTCTGTCTTGGTTAGAAAAATTCAACCATTTTGGAGACTTCTGAACAATTTCTTTAGTGAAAATGGAAAATTTCTGTGTTCAGCTGTGCTCTTTGATGAATTTTCTGAGAGTTTTTGTCCACTTATGCTAGTGTGCACAGACAGAGCAGAATAAAATAATAACATAAAGTTTCCCATTATTGCCAAGATTTTCCTTCTTCAACTAGCATACAAAATGTGGAAAGCTGGAGTCGTAAGTGGTTTTGTATTGCAGAGTAGATGTTTTGCTACCTTTTTAAAATGTATTTTGAACGTGGAATTGAGAGAAGCACTATAAAACTGAGATACGTAATGTCTTCAATAATACAGACATACAGACATTATTTCCTCAGTAAATCTTCTGGCTCTCTTGGAGGAGTTGTATTTCTCAGACACGACATGAGTCAGACGCTACGAGCGCTGCGGCAAATTCCAGGCAATCCATTAAGGGTGTCACACCCTGTTCTTCACTCCATGTCCTTTCCAAGGTGAACACAGGTGCCATCAGCAAGTGGTTTGTGAAGGTGTCTGTGAGTGCTGGCAGGTAAATAATTTTTTTAAACCCAAGTTAACAGTCCATGTAATCATGTGCATCAATCTGGCTTGTGTACAGGCAGCTGCTCTGCTCGGCGTGCTCGGGTAAGGAGCTCAAGATGGGCAAGACAGGTGGGAGCACGAGGCTGGCAAAGGGGCACCGTGAGAGGGTCCGGAAGCAGGAAGGAGGGGTTGTAAACCCCCAAAGTGTGAGAGACAGAGGAGCTATGCTGGCCCTGTGCAAAAGGAATGGAAGTTATCACAGGCCTCACAGGTCTGTAGGTGGCTGTTTAGATAATTCTTCTAAAACTGCTGGAAGAGCTATAACAGTCCTTTCAGAGAGGAAAAAATAGCAAAATATCTGAGATGCCAAAGTTATGTACAAGAAATCTGTGCAGCTGCAAATAGCTTTCAACCTTTTGATATCTGCATCAGCTGCGTCATCTGGGCCTGGATAGGTGTTTGCTAATGGTCGTGGGGCAACCAGAGCCTGATCCTGCAGAACAATCTCAGTTCTTGTCTGCTTGGAAGGATTCCTTTAGGCCCTGACAACTTTTGTGGGTGTTAGTCACTAGAGAATGAATCTTCTTGGATGTTTTAAAAAGCCTGGCAGAAACCACACAGCAAACCCCGATATTTCTGTTACAGGGAGATGCTCTGCCACATCTTTCTAACAAAGACCAGCTTGAAAAATCCTCCATCCCTACTCCGAGAGGTTCCTTCAGCACCAGAGTGCTCAGTGTTATGTTCTGTGATCAGATAGGTCCTAGTGGCAGCCCATGGTTATGGATAGGTTCATGAGGTCTTCCAGTGTGTTTTTATAATAAATAGTATTTTAAAAAATACAGTTTTATACTCCTATTGAACCCTAATGGATTTTTCTAAGGACCACTCATATTTAATTAAGGGACTTTTTGTCCTCCATGCTACCTTTGAACAGAGTCCTCCTGTGCTTAGGCCAGAGAGACCATGAGCACCTCGTGTACTTTTGGGGGATTTAGACATCTCCCACACCTTCTCCCAGCACTCTACACAAAGCCTTGAAACCCCTCACACTGCTTAGAGTGTCCATCCCTTTGCACTTCAGATGACTTTTCACTGCTTTGCCTTCAGCAGAACTGCAGAGCTTCCATGTCCTCTTGCAGCCCGTCAGAGCTGCAGCTTGTGTGGCTTTGCCAAGTGAGTGATGGCCCGGTGCTGTCACTCTAAGGATGTATTACTCACTCTCAGGGTATTTGCATCTTGAGCTGGACTGACAAGAAGATGAAAAGGAGGCTTGGTTGCGTGGCCAGCTTTTGTTTTATAATTTAAAATAGTTTTTGTATTCATGCATAGCATCCCTGTTGCAGAGTGTCTCTATTTCATCCAGAAGCTGGAAAAATTTATAGCTCCCAGACCCCACATTTCCTTTAAAATACTGTGTAATAATCACAATCGAGACACTGATAAAGAATAATTAAAAATCTTTTTCTCATTGACCATTTGCAGTTTAAACTTATTTCAATAGCAGGATAAACCAAGAATATGGAAAATAGAAGACAAATTAGTTTTGCCACTTTGACTGCAAGTCATCTAGGTCAAATATTTCACATGATGTCAGAAGGTAGTGAAATTTTTCACAGATGCTTCTGTTTTCTGCTTGGAAGACAGATACTTAAAACCAGTCCAGATTCATGTTTTGAGAAATCCAGTGACTCCAGCAGCAAGAGCTTAGAGATCATCGAGGCCGTTTTTAAAGGCACTGGTTTAGTTTTAATAAACTGTGAAGAAACTCCCATAGTCAGTCCTTCCATGTCCTGCAGGAGAACTCCAGGGGTCTGCCAGTGCTCAGCCTCCCATGTGTTGTGAGTAACCAGGGAAACATGATCCATACAAAAAAAAAAAGGTTGGTGTAAATTAAATAACAAAACTTATCACTTTCTGCAGTGTTCTATCAGCAACGTGCACATTTTTGCAGACGCTCCCCAAAAGTCTCCTTGGCACAGACCACGCAAACACAGGGAGCAGCAGACGGCACCAGCAGGTGTCTGCATGAAATCCTGCTCCTGGAGAGATTTCCAAAAGCAATTGCACTGCCATACCTTTGATCTTTTCCCCAACCAAAAGCGTGTTGTGGGTTTGTTTTTGTCTTATTTTTTTCGTCTCTCTTCCAATTCCAATCCGTTCCACAGCCACAAATGCATTTTACAGAATTTCTACCCTGCATGTTTTTCATGAGGTGTTTGAAACCTGGCTGGCAAGGCTAAATATCTTCCGCTCTTGTCTATACACCAATTATTTACAGGTATCTTCCATTTTTCAAGTCATATCACATGGCTCTGAATTTTAACACAAGATCTCAAACACCTCATTAACCTCCCGTAGCTGAGTAGCAGAGCTAACTTTAATTTAAGCCTTTAAAAATCAGGTAGACGCTTGGCATTTAGAAATTTTGTCTGATGAATTTACATGGATGCCAAGCCAGATCATCAGCTGACCAATGTAGATATATAGGTTCTACTAACAAAAATAAATACACATTTCTGCATACTGAAAACCTTCAAGTACTTACACAAAAACATATGTCTCGTGGTACACTTTAGGTGTGCCATCTGTCCTGCTACCTTGTTAGCAAATACAAAAATGCAATATCTGCTGAAAAACATTTACCATCTGAAGTGAATAAAGAAATTATGGTGATATTGTGGAAGAGAAGTTTGTCCACATGGGAGGAAAATCAGGTTGCGAGCACAGGGAATGTCGACGTTTCTCCTGTGTCATGCGTCTCTCTCTTCCCATAGCAAGGGCAACCTCCCTTCCCATGTTTCCACAATGAACTCAGAGAGATAACAGGGACTAAGCCCAGCAGTGAGGTTTGTGTTTAGAATGAGTTGTTATAGGGGTTCTTAAAGCCTCGTTCTTTGTGATCGTATTATTTTATTTGTTTCTCTGCATTCGTATTTGTCATGGCAATGAAGAGACCATTTTGTAATTGAAACAACTGGATTTGAAGAGAGACCTTCTGGGCTGTTTTTAAGTAGCTGCTGCCATTGCCAGAGAGATCTGGATAATGTCTTTCCAAGAGAAAGGCAGAATGTAGTCCATGCCAGGATAAAGAAAGAAATAAGTGGTCCATCAGAAGGTTTTCTAGTAAGAACTGAGCCATGGTATGAAAAATGTGACAGCACCCAGGATGGAAAGGGAGGTAACGTTCCAGATGGCAGGGCATGCAAATAAGTTTCTCATGCTTGTAGGCACCACAGTAATTCTCATTTTTTAATCCGAAAAGAATAGTCACATCATTTCCTTCCGTGGCAAAAAGCTGACTTGATAACACGACCTTGTGCTGCTGCTCAGGGTCACGCATTCACACAGGCGTGTCCTTTCTCTCTTGTTCAGCCCTCCTGCCTTGCCCTTTCCCCATCAGCAGGAGCCCAGGTCACTCCCCAAGCCCCTTCTGTCCCCTGAGCTGCCCGGTGAGCCGTGGTCTGCTGCTCCTCTTCCCCCAATTAGTGCCTCTCCTGCAGCATCTCCTGTCAGTCACTGTTGTGCCAGTGGTGTTGCTCCCAGCAATGCCAGTCCAACAAAGAGGAGACAAACAGCCTAATGGTTGCCAGCAGCTGAAGTGAGGCTGAGGCAGAGTAACTCTTTTAAGTGTTTTAGGCATTTCTGAAATATTCACATATACAAGAACAAATCACTACACGTGTAAGCAAGCGGCAAAGTGACATCTGAGTTCCCCTCTTTGGTACCAGCTGTGGTTCAGCCCTGTTGCCAGCGGCAGGGATGTTCACTAATTGAATGGAAAGCTTTGGGACTTCCCCGAGCATCCTCTCCTACTTGGAAAGCAGAGTCAGCCGAGCACATTCCCACCGCACGGCCCTTCCCAGCTCCTCAGGCTCAGCACTACAGCCCGGGAGGAGCCACCGCTGCCGGTCCAGCCCGCAGAGACTGCAGGCCCCATCTCTGCCACGGTGCCACTGCAAAAGAGGAGAAACAGCTGGGCTGCACTGAAGAGGCAGGAATTAATCATTCTTGGAAGGGAGGGAAAACAAAAGCGTCTCTGAAGAACCCCACCTGCAGACACTGCTAAGTGCTTCACACAGGTTCTCCTTCCAAGCAGCCTCTGCCACCAAGGAGACATTCCCTCCTCGTTCCTGCTGCTGCAGCTCCACAGCACTTTCAGCTTGTCAATTTACAGCTGCAGCACCAACTCTTGATTTCATTTTCTCAGAAGTGTTGGATGAAAAAGTGTCTCCTACGTTACCAAGACTGACTTTGACTCTCTAACCTGATATTAAGGGCTGACACATTCATTTCTTCCTACATTGTTTAGAATTTCCTGATCATAGACTCCCTAACTAGAACATAAATTTTGGAGATGGGGTGGTGGTGTTGTACATCACACGCTGTTTAACACTGACACGAAATCCTTCATCTTCAGGAATGCAAATTTCCTGCAGATATATGATCCAGTTTATGTGTGTGCACACCAAAACCACACAAAATAGTTGAGTCATTGCTTCAAAAATCTGTTCCAAAAGTTAAAAATAATTAATCCCCATTGCCAGTTTCCTGTCCTAACAAACATTTCTGATTAACATGTATTTAAACCTGTGTTATAGTACCGTGTTTCAAACGTATATGTGGAGCTGGGTTCCAGGATATAGTGATGTAGTTATACCAGTATGAAGTCTACTAGCCATTAAAAAAAATCTTTGCATTAAAGGACATCAAAAAAGTCCTCTTCACTCTGGGATTCCACATTTCCTTTAAGCCACTTGCAGTGGCCTTGCAGATCACAGGTGGGTGACAGTGTGGATACCTTTATCCAGTCCATTCTCCTCTTTTGATTATCAGGGCTATTTTTATCATTGTTTTACCATTTATTTGTACCATGTGTTTTAAATTATTCAATGATGATTCCGCTGTATCCTTAGGCAATCTGTTCCCTTACCAGCACTGGAACACTGACTCTTTTCATTTTCCCTTCGTGAAGGTGAAATGCTACATTTCTTGTCCTGGTCTATACACACAGGGATGACAATGTGATGGAAACATATTTGAAATATCTTGTAGTCCTCATCTCTCCCTCAGTGTTGTCTTTGCTTCAGCAGAGCAGTCCAGGTGTTTTGTTCACATCTGCTGCCATTTTAGTCCCTCTTCTCTGACTTCATTTTCTCAACAGCTTTCCCAAAGCATGAATTTCAGATCCAGAGATAATTTACTTCAGCTGAAGCAACAAATAATTGCTGCCTGTATTTTACCAAGATTGTATTTATTTTATATTTTTCTGCAATAACATGGCCTTACTGACTGCCACAGAGTTTATGGTGGCAGACATACAGAGAGAGTCCCTCATAGCTCCCACAAAACTTCTGCATTTTGATGCATGTTACATACTTTTCTGACTAGAGTATTTAGCAATTATTCAATTGGATTTCATCTTGGATTTGTCTTGTATCTGGTTGGCCAATCGTTCATGGAACACCTCAGCCTCATGATGGAAAGGGGTAGGATATACAGCATTTCACATGATCAGGTTTGCTAAGGAGAGGAAATGGGTTCTGTAATGCTGCACCTGACATGAAAGGCTTTGGATTTGCATTCCAGACCTCTTAGGAGTTTCCTATTAGAATAATACTTGAAATGAAGAAAATAATAAATGTTAAATGCTAATAGAAGTTGCTGCAAATTATTTGGGGGAATGTGGCTCTTAGACCTGGTTAGATTTATAGCAATGTCAATATGTGAGAGATTTTTAAGCATCATTATATACTGTATTCCTGTTGATGCTTCTCCACTTATTGCTGTGGTAATACATTTGACACAAGGGACATATATAATGCTAACTTTTCTATGATATACATACCCAATAAAAGCTTTTTCAATTTCATTATTTTGACAGGCAGATTCCATTAATACATCCACAACAATAATGTTCCTTTTCTTCAGGATCTAAGAGAAGAGGATTATTAAAAATTACAGACAATACCCCTATACACTTAATCTCTCCAAATTCACTTTACAATTGCTGTCAACATCAATAATGTCAGCCAATATAATCAGGTTTGTATAAAAGTCAGAACTTGTATATTTTCCAAATGGGATTTGTTTCCCCATCTAACAGTGCAGCTGTTTTGGTTTGGGGCTTTTTCTGTGGTTCGTTTTTATGTCAGAGAATGATGTTCCCAAATGCCTGTGGAGAATACAAGTGCTGTGAGACAGCCAAGATGCAGCTCCTTCATCTCATCCCATTCTCCATCCTGTGCCCTTGGTCCACCTCTCAATTTCAAAATCCATGTCATAAATAATGAGAGGAGTGGGGAGAGGAGACAGCTCCAACAATCCATGTCCCTTCTTCAGCTGTCACAGGTTGCACATGGGTAGCCAGAAGCACAAGGGCTTCCCCACTGGCCAGTGGGCAGATTGCTGCAGAGTTTCCTGAGAATTCATTTGTTTGTGCCACTTGTTTACTTCTCGGTATAAAATGGAAGTTAAAATAATTTCTGCGGACAGATAACGTTGCAAGTAATTTTTCCCCAGTTTAGTGTGGATTTTAAAGGATGTTTGTTGGCCTGTTATTAGGCTTGGTATTTCCAGTGCCTGAGAAACATTCTCATCACTGATAAGAAAAGGATGCTGCAGATCCAGCTGCTCTGGTAGAATTCTGAAACCCAGCTACAGCTTGGGAAATTCAGCTCCTAGTAATTTCAGCACTTGGTGCAATTGAATCCTTTTGAAATCCGCATTTTCATGAAGACATTCAGGAAAAAAAATCACAGTATCTTCATGTGCATTGCTCTTAAATCAAACTATGCCTAGTGATTTAATTTCTGTTGATATTACCTTTTCAATATCAGTATCCACTCTCATTGGTGACCAACCTCTTACGTAACATTTAGAAAATCAGTTTCTCTCATGCCTTTGAACAGAACTGTGTGCACCCCCTTTCATCCCAGACTTATCAGCTAATCTATCAAACAAAATACAATTTATTTTTTCCATTAGGTTCCTGGAAATTCAAGCTAGGTGAGAGCAACTGGAGTTTGTTGCTGGACTCTTAACGTGTTTTTTCAACAATCTAGGAGTTGTCAGGCAACGATTGCTAAGATACAGGGGCATTTGTATCTGAAATCTGAAGTGGCTGAAACTGGGAAGCGTCTCACACACTGCTGAACGTTGTCTGTACAACAGGTTTCCAACAGCGTGTTATTACTAGTGATTGCTTATCAGCACCCACTTTAGATGGAACAAAGGGCTTTTATCCTTTTATATTCTGGTGTTGTCTAAAATTATTGTAAGTATCTCTGACGGGGGAGAGATAACAGAGAATGACCCCAGTGCTGGGGCAATAACACAACGATAACACACGTCTTTCGTGGGTTTCACAGCAGTGGTGACCCCTGCTCCCAGCACAGCCGGGGGTCCAGGCACAGACTCTGGTTCCTCTTTGTTAACGCCCGGGTTGTAAACCCCGAGACAGACACATCAGAGATGTGTGTGGGGATATAGATCAAAAGGGTGACTGCACACGTTGACAGGACACTAATTAAATTGATCCGCAGTTAGTGATTACATATTCTGAGCAGTTAATTCTGCAAGTGGTGGGATTGGCTGCCTTCTGTTTCCTGGTTAAAGAGGCACGGGCACCGTCTGTCTCCTCCAGACACCGAGTGCCACCTGCTGTGCACCCACAGCCCGGGAGCTGCCAGGAATTCCTACCTGTGCGTGGATGCACCTCAACAGACACAGATCCTCTGCAGCAATGCAGAGCCGGCGCCTTAGCTCTGACCTAAAATATGCAAAACACCTCTCAGAATAGATAGGAAACAGACTGACATTTCTGTATGCAGTGTATGGCTATTCGGTAAAGTAGTGGTTCTTCCCACAGCTGTCCTACGTGGTCATGAAAGTGTTTTAATAAATAGAGGTTCAGGGAATCTAAAAGGCACTTGGTATTTTGCTAAAGGTTCCAGAGATATGCTCCGGTCAAATCGTGATTAAGATCGGTAACTAAAAGTAGTGAAACAGTTGAATGTGTTGATATTTAGCAAAATAAAACCTGTTTACATTTCTGATAATCATCTCAGTAAGCCAAAGTAAGAAAAAGAGGTTATAAAGGCTCCTCAAAATTATTTTACCAAGAGAAACTTTGTGGTCAATTCTCCGAAAATGTGCTTTGTGGGGGTTCAACAAACCCTTAAGTGACAAATACTTTAAGAACTCTGTCAAAAGTAGCTGGATTTTAATAATGTATTTAATATTCTATAATACACCAGACGGAGCTATCATTTTGCATCCTTAGAAACTGCACTGTTCTCTCAGCGAGACAGAGAACAATACAGAAATAACAGACAGAGGGATTCTTGACAAACTGTTACCAAAGAGGTTATGCAAATGCTCAGTGTGCTGCATGCAGTTCCTTTTTTTCACAGCAAAATGGCATCTCCGTGCCAAAAGGAGCTAGGCATGACCTCTCTGATGGGTGGGACAGGACAAAGGGATTCCAATCAAAAGGCAGAAATGCTGAAGTTCGGTTAAAAGCAAAACAAATTCAAGAAAGGAGTCCTAGTCGGTCCGTTGTGCTTTGAATTTCACTCCAGCGGGAGATTAGAAGCTGAGAATGTGCTTCAAATGGCTACACAGAAAACTTTGCAACTGTTCTACAAGAGGGATTTGCCTGTAAGCAAAAAGATACAGATTTGCCCACCTTGCTTAGAGCCAGTGAACATAGAATTAATAATATGATTTTTCTTACTTCAGAGAGCTTCGATTCAGATAGTTGGCAACAAAAATTAAACGAGTGAAATTAAGAAGTAAAAACAGTTCAAGGTCAAAAGATTTTACAAGTGATGAGCTGACACTGGAGTTATGTATATTGATCAGCATCTCAGGAACAAAGGATTTAGGCTGGATCTATACTTTATTGCAAACCTTTCTTTCCAGCTATTAGATTTTTGTGTTTATAGACCAGATTTGTAATTTGAGGGAAGGATTTAGGAGCCTAAAGGATGTAAGCACTCAGCTGTTCATGAAGTTCAATGGCATTTGAGTGTCTGACTCCCTCAGGCTCTAGCCTGAATTCGTAACTTATTGACAATAGGTTTTCAGCTCAGGAAGCACAAAATGGTTGCCCTTTACAATAACAGAATATTTGTTTCGTAGCCATAACAGTAATCTAGTCTGACTTCCAGGGACTATTTTGTGGTCAAAATCAGGATAACTGACAAAATGGAAAATTCAGCTCTGTGGGTGTGGGAATGGTGACTTTACTATAGATTTACAGTCACAGGTTCCTGCCTAGAAGACAGTATCACCTGCTCCAGCTTCTCACACCCAAAAAAACTTCTTGCTCTTGTCTGCTCCCTGACCAGATTTCTTCAGCAGACCTTCAGCCCTGGCCAGAAATGCTTCCTCAGCATCTCTAACCTGGGCCTGATCCAAGGCATTATTCCCAGCTCCCTCTCCCCAGGAGCTGGTTTGATTACAGCAACCACCCCCCAGTCCATCATTTCAGTGCTGCTGCCCAGCTGTGAGAGCCTAAATTACACCTTAGGACATAAACCCAAGGGTGGGGCGCGGTGGAGATGGATCTGCAGTGCTGGGTAAAGATTCATTTTGATCTGTGGGCTTTATAGGTAGATGTTGCAGGAGTAAATTCTAGTAAATATCTCCATGTGCACAAAAAGGTCTGTCCCTTTGCAGGGGAGCTCACTCGGTGAGAGGTCTGGAGAACAAACAGGGCTGAGAAACACATCCTGCTGCCCTGGCAGTCGCGCCGGCCGTGGGGAGGGAACTAATGCCTGGTTTATGACCCTTCATGTTAGATAAAGGATATTAAAGTTCATAGCTGTCATTGCATAACATTCCCTGACTGCCAAAATATCTGTTATAAAGTGCAAAGGGACAGCAGGGAAATGGGAAGGCTTTGCAATGGGGCCAAAATAAGGATGGATGAAGCTCTGATGAGAGCATTTAATGTCTCTGAGCTGCTCTTGCAACACAATGCCTACAAACAGAGATTACTGCTTGTCTGAGGGTGTGAGGAGGGAAATTCTAAGGCAACGTTAATTTACATGTTAAAACAGTTTCCTCTTAAAAAACACACCATGGTAACAAAATTTCAGTATTGCAATGATTAATGTCACCACACTGCACTGACTCTACTGCCTCATAATTACATAGAAGGTATTCAGTCGTATAGCACTTGAATATGATAATGGTTTATGTATTAACTCATTCACCTTGCAATTTCTTGACCTATTTTTCATTCTTAGAGGCACATAATGATGGAATGTATACAGTAGCACAGACTCTGAAAACAGTCCCTGAATTGTCCCAGGGGAAGGAGAGACACTGTTGCCACTGGCTTTGCATAAGCCTTTCTTGAACATTAAAAAAAAAAAATCCCAATAACAATGTTCCTCTGCCGTTTTAAAACCACCTACATTGAAAGATCCTGGGATTTTAAATCAGTAGATGTGTCTGTTTGGGTTTTTCACCTGTTTCTGTGAATGTCTCACTCTGATGTTTGCCAAGTATCTTGCACGAACTATTTGAATGCCTAAAGTTACCCATCCGAGTTCAACAAGATACTGAAATAAATCTCAATTTTTCAACTCCCACACTCTCCATTCAAGTCAAGCACAGGATTGTTTCACCCTCATCACGGTCTTGTTAGCAAATATCCAGCAACCTCATAGCAGGGTGTCACTTTTCCTCCTCATTTCTCATATAACTGGCTTCTCTACATGAAAGCACAGACTATAAATAATATTGGATCTTTAGCTTAAAAAATGCATATCCTGATGAATATCCTGATGAATATTTATTCAGCACATTAAAAATACCATCCATGCCTGGCTTTCATTTGGCTCATAAACCTGAATATTGCGAAAAACCTAAAGACAATATTTATTCAGCACATCAGCACAGCATCAGCTGAGGAAACTTCATATTTCTGTTTAGGATACGCGCACACTTCCTATTACTGCCCCATCAAAACACTTCAGAATCTTTGGAAGTCTTTCTTTGGGACAGGGAGGACGGTTCCCATTTCACAGCTGGAGAGACGTAATAGACAGATTTATGACATTTAATTTCCGCTAATTCCAGTGGAGGTGCTGAATAGTTTATTAAAATCCAGCTGCGCGTCACTTGCCCAGGGTCACAGAGGAGTCTCACAAAGGGTGATTTTCAGTGAACCTGCTGGAACACAAACCTTCCTGATTTTCCCCTCATGCTGAGGGCACTTTATTTTAAATACCACGACCAGGTACATACAGCAGCATTAGCTTAGGTTTTCAGTTCAGTCTGGAGCCAAACCTTCCCCAATATCCATCGTACCACAGTGGTATTTGCTCTCTCACTCTGCTTTGGAGCCACCTGCATCTTCAAGCAAGAAAACTGAAATAATTTCTTAATTATTGGCTTTGGCAGTGCTTCCAAGCTCCTGTGGTGGATGCATGCTCCAGTTACCTTTTCCTGTTCTCTTGGACAGGATGCAAACACAAACTGTCTCCTGCACCTGAGGTCCTGATTTTCTTGGGAGGAGCCACTGCTGTGTCTGGAGAGGGATTCTGCAGTTTCACCTTTCCATGCATGAAGCAGTGATGTCCGTGTTTGCATCACACCCTGCCCAGGACAGGGCTCTGCTAACAAGCAATATTAAGCCTCTTCAGCTTTAGTGTTGAGTCACTCCAGAATTCTTTTTCCTTGTTATTCCAATTCGGATTTGAAGAGATACTCCTTCCTACTGTGATTTCTGAGCATCTCTGACTAAGGAGTTGCCCGGATTCTACAGTCCAGACTTTCTCATCCTCCAAGATTATTGGGAAAGTTGAGCTTGTTTTTTTCCAATTCCATGTGTCTCCTTTTGAATAGAAACTTTTCAAAACATCCTCTCTTTGACAAGACCTGGTTCCTACTGCGTCCTGCTGGCATCTGTGAGTAGAACGCCCTGGTCGCAGTCAGGGATGCTCTGACCAAGAGATGTGTGGGGCCCCATCCTCTCCATTTGCTTTATTCAATCACTCTGGCTTTGCCAGAACCATCCCTGATTTTCCCTAAAATAACAAAAAGAAGAATCAATCATTGGAGTGGGAAATTCTTTCCACTGTGGATGGAAATAGGAATTCACTTGTCACTACTGCTTTCAAATGAATTTCTAAATGAAAAAAAAAAAACCTTTTACACTGTCAGTACTGAAACATGGGGATGACAGGTTCTGTTGGTTTTCCATCAGTTACAGCCTGTGTCAGCAGCTCTGCAGGATCCAGGATACACTCCAGTTTCTACACTAAAAGCCATTTCTTTATGTTGCCTTTCTGCTAGGAGCAACTGTGAGTGCCAGTGCCTTGTAAGATGTTTGCTATTATTTTTTCCATGTAAAATTCTGTAACATGTTCTTTAGAAGATTGGTTGGTGCAGCTTCCACAATCACCTTGTGTTCTTCTCCTTATCTCTCCCAAATGCAATTCAATTAAGTAGTTTGACGGTGTTTATATTAATCTAAGCAGCATTCTTGGCAAGGTGACAAGCTGAACTGGACTGAGATTTCGTAGGTTTATGATAGTCCTGGCTATAGCTGATGGTTTTTAAACAAAATGTTTGAAAACAAAAACATGGATGCTTTTAAACATGAGATTCCTATCTCTGGCTATTCTGGGCAGGAAGCAAATATTACAGGATAAAAAAACCCAAAACACCCTTTCACAGATATCCTGCAAAATATGTTAAAAAAAACTCAAAAGCACGAAGAGTAGTTCTGTGTCTATCTGTTACTGCTTTTCTTGCAGAAGCATCCTGAAGCCCTAATTAAGGACTAAAACCTCTTCTTTCAGGCTCTGTCAAGGATCTAAAAGATGCCACCTGCCCACACAATGCATGGATAAGATTCACTGTTGTTTGATGGAGATCAGGAAGGATGATGAACTGATGATCTACAGTTCTGAAAGAAATAGGCAAGTTTAATATTTTTTCTTCTCTTTTATATTAATATGCTCATCTCCCCTAATCCTAGACACGGTGCCTTTATCACTTCCATGTAATTAACTCAGAACTGTGGTGCTTGCCTTGCCAGCTGTTTACGAATCCCCCCACACGACTGAGCTGCTGCATCACTGAGCTGATTTGCAATAACTCTTCTAACTCAGCTCTTGCCCTTTCATGAGGGGAGGTTTCAACTATGACATTCTGGGGCACGTTGCAAATGCCTAGGGGAAAAAAAAGTGAATTCCGAGTCTATCAAGATCACTTTGAGCATCTGCATATTCAGGATTTGACCTCAGGTCCTAGGAAGAGTTTCTTGTTTAATTGCATTTCTCCGTGGTTGCACTTCTGGACAATAACCTCGGTGTGACAGGCAGCAGGTTTCAAGTTAGGAAATTTCACACTAACCCCAAGTACATTTATATCATCAAGAACTGCAGTTTGACACTATCAGATGTCTCCCCGAGCCATGATTTAGGCATTTTGAAACGCTGAACAGAGACAGGGAAACTGATCTTGAATTTTTGTTTCTCATTTGTTGTATCCATTACCAGAGTGTGCCGAGCATCCGTTCTGTTTATGGGATTGATAGGTTTGAATAGTGACAAAATATATCAGAATATGTAAAATGCTCAGGTAGAAAGTTACATATTGAAGGCCGGTTGCAAACATTAATTCCTTCTCTGTGCTTGGAAGTGTTCATTTGTAGGTTTAAATGGATTATACCATATCCTCTCTACTTTTAGAAATTCTTGGAATAAAACCCTTTGGAAAAGCAAACAGGATGGAATGAGGTAGAGTAAAATGCAGATACAGAGATATATTTCTTATCAGTCACTGCTGCTGTCTCTTCTTCTTAAAAAAGCAGTGGACAAGTAGAACGATTTCTATATAATGGACATAGCTTAAGGAAAAAAATCAGAATATCTGCTTAGAATTTTCACTTTGGCCTCCTCACATCCCTTTTCCTCAGTGCTGCTGTATAGCTACGGACTGCTACCTTCCTTGTGTGGTGCTGATGAGGAAAGGGCTTGGTCTTGAGAAAGAAACCTCCTCTCCACTGACCACATCAAAATATACATTTTGTAAGCAGGTTTGTTTTTAAATAGGGTATTAATAATCCTTCCTTGGCTTTACTCCTTGGTACGGAGAGGTCGATAACTGGCCTGCTTATGCCATCTCCTGGGTAATTACAGAATTGTCTCTACACAGGGAAGGCCTCTATCAAGCAGCATTAATAATTATCAGTGCCTTGAAATAATTTTCTAATTGAATCCCTGAAGTAATTTTCTTTCTTATTTTATAGAATTTAGAACAATTCAAAAACTACTGAATTATTAATACCATATCATATTCAACTATTATGAATAATCAGTAGATTGTACCAAAAAGATCTTTGTAATTGCAGTCCCAACAATACTGATACATTTAGTGAAGTTTCGTTTTACAAAAAAAATTCAGGATAGACTTCAGTAATTACAGTAGACATTGTGAGTTATGTTATCCCAGGCATCAAGGAGGGATCCTGGTCAGGCCCAGGTCAAGGGGCCGTGTTTCTCTAACAGGAGCAGATGTTTCCATTGTGAAGGCTTCTCACCCCTTTCGAAAAGTATGAAATAATGGGAGTGCAAAGAGCAGAAGCAGCACAAGGAAGGGATGTTCAGCACCTGCTCGACTGTGCTTTGCACGAGCCTTCCCTCAATTTTCCCCAATCACCATTTTTCTGTCCAAGTGCTATTACAGGCTGAAATGGAAAGCCATTGTAATGGCATAAATCTCTCATTTTTCTCAGTCGTCAGCATCAGCACCTGTTAAAAAAGGAAAAGCCTATTTCCAGTTTCTTTGAAGGTAATCATGGCCTTTGAACTCAGTTGGGAAACTTTGCCACTATCACATGTGCTACCCTGTCTGTTCCACGCTTGCCCTCAGAAAACCTTGAGAAAAGCCTCCACCTTGGTCTGTGGGGTTTTTTTAAACACTAATCCAGCACTCTGCTACTAAGTGTTTAATTATTAGGATTGTGAAATACAACAACACCTAAGGCATTAATAGAAGGAACTAATTATAACCCTCTCAGCATGTGGTTTCCCCTTCACTTATAAAATCTCTTGTCATTTATCTGTCCTTTAAATGACTTCTTGTAATACCTTAATCAGGACAAATGGATCCTTCAGAGGGAAGAAAATGACCCCAAACTGGCACAGAAAGATTTGATTAAAACTTATACTCCTTCTGTGGCAGCCCAAAGATCCCAGGGGATCCCGTTGCTCAGCAGAGTAGAGGAAATAGCAGACAGGGAAAAGCTTTCTGTCTGAGACAAAAAGACTTTATCGCTGATGTGCTGACATCCCCTCTCTGTAGGACCAGCTTGTGATCAGTGTCTCTTGCTTCCTCTAAAACTCGGTGTCAGAACTGTGGTTCCAGCGTGATTAATTTCCCCTTCACTGATTGTGTGTCATTTGCTTTTAAGTAAGATCTTTACAAACGAGGCAAAACAAAGACAGAGATGAAGATTGCGCGGAGATAAACATTTGTGCTGCTGGGACTCCCACTGGCTTGAGCACAGCAGGGGCCAGAAGTAATGGGGGTTCACAGGAGTCCTGATTAGCCCTCTGGCTGCGAACAGGTAATTGGAACACTACAGCCCATCACAGCAGTGGGAAAACAGCAAGCCATGGAGGTACTCAGTTTAAAGCAGGCCCTGAACAAGAGAGAGGGGATGAGGCAAGCCTGGGCTGAGGCCATGGAGAGCGCACAGCTGGGTGTGCACAGGGAG
Source organism: Gymnorhina tibicen (assembly GCA_013399875.1). NCBI lineage: Eukaryota > Metazoa > Chordata > Aves > Passeriformes > Artamidae > Gymnorhina > Gymnorhina tibicen. Next base: position 13,497 of record VXAZ01001887.1, on the reverse strand, counting down.
CGCTCGGGCACCGGGGCTGTTCCTGTGGGCACTGCAGAGTTCTCTGCCTGGCTCGGGGACAGAAGGCACAAACAGAAGGCCCTTGGCAAGAAACGTGGCACCTGCCTGCACTTCAGGTCGAATCCACAACCCAGGCTTGCTGTGAGGCACCGGCAGGGATGGTGTGTGTCCAGCGGGGACAGAGCATCCCCCTCCACGTGAACCTTTAAAATCTCCCTCCGTGACGGGAGTCTGATGGTTCTCCCTCACACCCTGTGGAGACAGGGCAGCAGCAGCAGCTGTGAGGTCCAAACCTGCTTGGGGTATCATCATCATGTTCAGCATGGTGTGTGACACAAATAAACCCACTGTCTTCAGCTCTGCCCTCTTGGTTTGTCTCCTGGGGTTGCCTCACGTGTTTAAGAGCCGTTCGCTGAGCAGGTTCCTGCAATAGTGTCTTTAAAAGTGTGATTGATGCAAATGTGTGATGCAGGGGAGAAATGCACTGATTTATGCCTCATTTTCACTTCTCAGTAATCATTGTTCCTCAGGAAAGCCTCTAAATAAACCTTTCTGATTGTAGCAATTTGTTAGTGAAGCTGTTCCTCATCAGCCTGGGCCTCCCTTCTGCCAAACTCCCCTAAAAACTTACTGGTGTCTCAAGCCGAAGTTTCTAGTTTTAAAACAATGGGAGATTAATAATCTAATTTAGGTTTCCTTCAGTCCCCTTTGAGGAAAAATGTCAACTCAAACCTAATGCACAGATGGAGCAAGAAGTAATTGTCATATGGAGCTGACACACGTACCTACAACCCAGACTTAGTGCTGGAGTGTTGCTGTGTTCCAGGTCCCCCCAGTTGATGTACAGCAGACTTCCTGTCCCTGTGTTGGCAGCAGGATTCATAACAGCTTTCAGCAGTTCGAGTGGTTATTTGGGTGTTTGTACCATGTTTTGTCATTCCCACATAAAAGTATTCAGTGATCATTAACAGGAGTTCAGGTGTCAAATCACCAATTTACTGACTGCAAATTTTTAATGAGAAAAAAGAGGAATATTTTTGCCCAGGTAGTTGTATAAATGTCAGGGCTTGGTGGAAATTATGAATATAATGATACTTCAGTTATTACAGTGACAAAATCTAGATCCATTCTGCAAGTCTCTTTTGGATTACAGGAGCTGGCTTAGAATTTCTGTGCATCTGTCTCTTATCTGTAAAATGAAGGTTTTAATTATTTGCTGTTTCCATCACTGTTTCCTCGAAGACTGCAGATATTGGAGGTTTTGTACTGGTTTGATATGACCACAGCAGAGCACATTTCCCTCAGGTCTGCTCAAAAGGAATGGGGTTAAAGCTGCTGCAAAGGTCAGCATTGTTGGTGGAAGGCAGGATAGGCATGCAGCACAACTGGTAAGTGCCACTCCTTAGTTTGGCACAGCTCTCTGTGTGACTGTGGTCAACCAAGCAGCTCTTGCAGCCTAAATTTCTGCTCTTTAGAGTGTAAGCATTGCATCTCTACCTCCCAGTGGTGCTGGGAAGCCGTATTAGCTTTGTGTGTGCAAGTCTTCAAATCCTTGAAGACACTGAAATACTGAATGTTACCACCTGTGTGGGCCCAGGGTGTACAATTGTGAGAACCTCCAGGGAACGTTCTCGTTTCCCAAGAAACAGGTTTTCATTAAAACAGTTCTTTTTGTCCCATGCGAGAGAGAGAGAACTTTACCAACATTAGCAACCGTGGGTCTGATCACGTCTCGTGTTTGGGTGACTGCAGGCACGGTGTGCTCCAAACCCAACACGAGTTTACACGAGCAATAAACACACAGAACCAGTTCCATGGTTATTTTCAGTCTTGTGTAATTTTCAGAAGCAATAGCAAAGCACAGCATAACTCTAATCTTATCGATATGGTTATCATCTGCAATAAAAATGTCACCTCAGTCATTAGCAGTGCTGCTAAATCACTGGCCTGGCTTGAAGTCTTCCATCTGGAGTTATAAGTTAAGGAGAGTTTATCACAGGAGTGATTTATTGTGTAAACAGATCTTGCTTCTGGCATTTAGGAACACATAGCTGCCTGCCACTCAGCCAAATTCTTTTATCACACTTGACTGAAGTTCCCAGCCTTGAATTATTAGTTAATAATATCCGAGCGAAAGCATAATTTATTGTTTAAGTAAACTTTGAAACACAAAAACAGTGTCTTAGCTCCCAGACTTAGTGCTTGCCTTAGGCAAACCATTTTTCTTTCAGCACAGGATTGTAATAGAGCAGGAGCAAGGTTTGTAACTAATTCCAACACTTGCTGCATGTATAACTTACCTAATGGCAGAACACAATCTCCTGAGCTGTTCTTCCCTCATTTCTGTATTGTAAGACCAACAGCCTTCGTACCATAACTGAGCAGAGGTCAATCACACACAGTCAGACATGTCCAAACCTCAAAATGTGCAAGTAAGACATCTGTGCTTTCCTAATAGGGAAGTCTGATACCATCCCTTCTTTATCGTTTCATCTGTTTTATCAACAGTGCTTGAGGAAATGCATTAATTTCCCCCTCAGAAGCACTTGTGGCTAATTTAGAGCAGGCAGTTACTTCACTGAAAGGAATAACCTTGTCTGACAACAATTTCTTAGCATTTGAGGTATTGTTTACAGCAGTGCTGTGATACCAACAGCCAGCAGATGCCAGCACAAGCACAAAAGCACCAAAAGTGCCTCTTTAATGCTAAAGGAAGGATAGTGCAGAGCTGTCCCAAGTGTGTGGACCCAGAGGAGAAGTGAACTTTCTCTTCAATGTTCCAGTGTCATATATAAAGGATATAAAATATGGCACTGTACTAAAGTTAATCTTGGACTTAAAGGGACCACTTACTGGAGAAAGGACTATACACTGGTCTAGCAGGTAACTGCCTTCTCTCTTCAAAACTCACTTATTTCCATATGGAACTCTCCCTGGAATTTCAGGCCTAGTAGATCTAGGGGTTTTTTTTCCTTTTCATAATGAATTGAGGATCCTCAATATCAGATGTTCTGTTTGTGTCAGTGTGCACAAACGAACCACAATCCCTCCATCACCTCTGCACGGCAGAGTGGACCCTCCAGACATGCCAGGTCCTTGGCTGCCCACATGCAAACAGGTCAGGCAGGAAGAATGAAAGGCCAGGTGCTCATGCTGCAAGCACTGCAATGCTTTCGAGTACAGATGGTCCTTTTTTTCTGAAATTGTCAGTGCTCCTGCCAGAAGCCTTTGCAGCACCACAGTCCCAGCCTTCTGACATTATTGAATGATGGAGATCACTTCTGACAGATTTCTTCCAGAGCAGAAAACATTGGTCCCAGAGTGTTCAAAAAATCAGCAGGCAAGTCCTGACTGCCAACGGAGATGGAGCAGGGGGAGTTGCTGGGCTCTAATTCTCCTTCCTCAGTGAATGTGCAAGGTTCACAGATGTCCCCATAATCTTCCAGTGTGCTTTGGTAATACACTTTCTAGAGAAGGCAAGAAACAAGGCAAGTCAGCACAAAAGCTCCTACTGCCTTTTTGAAAATTACAGGAAATTGTGGCATGCAAAGTAGGCAGGAATTTACAGGGAAGAATACGAGTCTTTGCTGACAAGGAGAAGTTCTACAGAAACTTTCAGCTGCATAAGCTCCGGAGCCTGAACTTTCCCCAGGTACAAATGAGTCAGGAAAGGGCATTTGATCTGTCCTGGACCAGAGTTGGCAACTGACCCTGGCTGGTAGGGCCTGCAGTCTGGCCAAGGAGGCCAAAGGACGCAACTGTAAACGTGCAGGGCTCAGACAAGGCACGGCAAGAGGAATTAGAATTTCCCTGACAGCACAGAAGTGCAAGAGCAGGTGACAAGACTTTAGCCCTGCTCAGGCACAGAAAGCATTTTAGCCCCAGTTCTCCAACCTGAAGGACAATTCACTCTAGGAGAAAAGGTATTTTCAACAAAATCTTGAATGTTTTGCCATCAAATATATCCCTTGCTTTCAACTGCAGTGCTTCTGAGGTGAGGAGTTCAATGCTCATTTCTTACCTGAGCCAGTGTTTTGTCCACAATCTGTGTGAAGCAATCCAGGTGTCTTGCTTGGGCCATCTGGTAACCAGTGAAACTGCCATTCTGGAAGACAGGCACAGCATCTCAGGTTTGACCTGCATAAAGTCACTTTCTGACATTTCTTTCACTTACAAGTAACTCCAATTATCTTTCTCTCTGTTACATCCATTTCTTTGGTGCTGCCTTCCTCAGTTACTCCAACAAGTGACAGTTATTTTCTAATTGAATTAGAATTAAATACTTCATTATTCTTCCTACTGTTATTAACACCAGACCTAATTCTTGGGGTACCACTCCCCTTGGTTACAAAAGGACATTTTCATCGAGAACCAGGCGGTTACCTCAGCAATCACTCCTTTTCCAGCCTCCACAGACACAGGTGGCAGAGAAGCGCCGTGTGTAATATCCAGCCCAGCCTGCACACAGGGAGAGGGATGGTGTTAACAAGGAACTGAACTAAGTGTGAAGGATCACAGCTCTGCAGACTGCTCCATTTTCCACTTTCATTTGCTTCCTTGTTGCACACACCAGGATGCGTGTGTAGCAGAGCGACAAGAGGTGCTGTGCTTCCTCACCTGTCGGATTCACCGGCAGGATGAGGCACCTGGGAAGGTCTTGCTGAGACTGAGGAAGGGTAGGAGTGGTACCAGCCTGCCACCAGAGTGGCATTATCCAGCCCCTGCAGAGCACAGCTTTATTTTGCTCAATACCAAAACCAGAGGAAACGTAATTGAAGAGGTGATTAGTAGCACATTCAGCCACACAACACTGGTGAGGTAGTGTGGATATACGCTGTCACACTCACCTCAGAATAAGAACTTCTGCTCTCTTCATTGTAGTTGATTAAAGTCTGTTCACCGTCCCGGGGTGGAGCAATGGCTTTGCTTCCAGCCCCTGCCCTGTAACACTGGCAAAGCACAGTGCTGGAGACTGTAAAGGAGAAAGGGAAAGGAGAAATGGGCACTGGGAATAGATGGGTTTGGCTCAACACAGTGGTGAGAGAGGTTCCCAGCCCACTTCCAAAGGAGCTCCCTTGGGAAACCCCAGCAATGCAGCTGTGCAGATGGAATTCTTGGTTGGAGTGGTGAGACTGAGCAGGCAGACAGAATAGATCATGCACAGGTAAACCAGAGGAACAGTTCTCAGATAATCTATTAATTTTTCTTCTGATAAGGAATCAGCAGTTCTTCTCTCCAGCATTAACCAACATGAGCTGGTACAGAAGAACCAGCTCCAGAACAAGGGTAACCCTATGGGAGAATTTCATTACTTTCAGTTTGCCAGGACACAGTAAATGTCAAAAAAGTCAAGTATTCAATTGTATTCCATGCAAATAAAAATACTTGCAATATTGTACTAGAGTTTAGCTTAATGACAATTTACATTTGCCAATCATCATCTAGATGCAGAACAATAATGATTTTAGTAGATTTGAGCTCATCAGCTGCAATTGCAATGAGACCCAGTGGGCAGATGACAGAGAACCTGCATGTCTAACTTAGGAGGTTGCTTACCCAGTAGTAATAAGAAAGCCATCAGCAGTATCGCAATGGCACTACTTCCAGGTCCCACTGCTGCTTGTAGAACTGGTGAATATTCACATGTGTGTCCATCTGGGCAAAAGCAGAGCCTGATGTGCTGGTTCTGCCTTGTGGAAAATCCTTGCCTGTCCTGGATAATGATGGGCACCAAGTAGCTGCCTTGTGGGAGGCTTCTTAACATCAGAAGTTCAACTGACTGCCCTAAGAACACAAGTGAATCATTTCAAGACTCACAGAAAGAAGTCTAATATTCTACAGTCCCTTGTGTTGATAAAGGAAACTCATTTGCACCCTAATTTCAAGTACTTTTTGCAGCCTTAATGCACCTAACAGTAAATAGGATTAAATTACATCCCACTTTATCACCTCTCCAAGCCTTCTGGACAGACATCTGTCTCCCAACCTGGCTGCACTCTGCCATAACTTCATATTTTGAAGGCTGTTCTTTCCCATCATTTCAGTCTCACTGAGACCCATCAGTAGTAAACCATAAAGGTAAGAGACAGTGAAATAACCAGAGGGCCCACAACTGACAATAAACTCAGGAAGGACACAAAAGGAAGAACTCACCAAAGTGCCTTCCTAATGTCCAGTTACGCTTCACATCTTCAGAGTCCTCAACCAGCTCAAATGTAAATGGCCCCGAAAGTGAATGGGCCAGAGCAGACTTGGCTTCTACAACGAGAGGTGTCCCTTCTTCTCTGTCACACACGTCTAAAGAAGGAGCCACCAATGATGGCATATGACCACTAATGTCAGACAAGTAAAGCAGGATGGTGCCAGTGCCAGTCTGAGGTGGAATGCCTGGGTAGGAGCAAAAGAAACAGAAAAACACTCACAACAGGGTATCAGCAAGTGCCAGTCCATGGGCAGGATCTGCCTGGTTTATCCTACCAGTCACACATCGCACAAGTTATGAACATTAGAGTGTTTTATTATCCATTAACCACTTAGATCCTTAGTCTTGCTATCTTTTCATGTTCAACATGCACCTCATCTCACAGTCCAAATACTGCTTGAATATTCTCTGACTGGCTGCTTACCATGATCGGTAGCATGAACAATAATGGTGTACAGGCTGTTGTTCAAAAAGGGGGATTCCAGATCAAATTCTTTTGCCACAGTAAGAACACCAGAGTTCTCATCCACACTCAACCAGCCATCTGGGTCATGGGCTAGTTCATATCTGAAAAAGAAAGGGAAAAATTACAATGGATTAAGTGGATTTTGGGTACCAAACTACACTTGCAAACCTCTTTATATTCCTAAGCTGTTTCTTATTCTGAGAGTTGGAACATCTCCACTTACTTTATCTTATTTGGCACATAATCTGGATACGTGGCAGGGTACTTTCTAAATACCCTCCCAGGCTTCATTGAATCTTCCTTTTGAACAATAAGTATAGGAGGATGAAACCTTGGAGTGCGTTGTAAGACCTTGATGTTCACAGCTGTGTTTGTGGTTTCCAGATTAGAGATCATCACAATGCCGTTTTTACACCAGAAGAAAGGTTCTTCATTTGCTACAGAAATGACAAGTCTCATCTCAGTGTCACCTTCGTAGCTGAGAGGCTGAAAACCCGAGACAAAAACAGTTTAATTAGCAGTTATGACCTTTGTTTTGGCAGTCACCTCTGTTACCAGGATCACAGGTGAGATGAGTTTACGCAACTCAGCTGACTCTGAATCTCACAATCAGACAGGCCATGTGACACATTGCCATGCTCAGCTTACCTATTGCTATGATCTCCTCACCTTGATAACACTCAAAATGCCTTCATTTGTGGCTGGATCTGTCTCAATGGTGAACTGCTCCTTCTCATTGCCCTTTGCTATTCTGTATTTTGCTCTCCATGCTGGAGTGTTGGGAGAGTCTTTATCTTCCACTTGGAGCCGTAACACAGCTGGATGTTCTTCTCCTGCTGAAATCTGCAGCTGGTACTGGGAAGGTAAAGGAAGGAAATAAGGATGATATCTATCTATCTATTTTATATAATCTTGTCACTGGCTTAAGTTTTTGATGGTGCAATGTAGCCACCAGCTTGCCTAACTAGCACTCCATAGACAGACTGAGAAATGCCAAGTAAATCCCCTAAGGAGTGATGAGATAGCAATAATATATAATTTGTTTGTCTTTCTTTCTTAAAATAAATTAGTCACTGGTTGAGAGCTGAAAATTCAGGCTCTTGCCTTCTAATATATAAACAGCACCGTCCTTGCATCACAACATTTAAAAATGCAATAAGGATGATATTCAGAGAGAAGGAACAAATCACAGCTGTGAGAAGGGTCAGAATTTTACTAGATAGGAGTTGATGAGAAAGCACAGGCTTCTTGTGTAAACCTGTTTTTGCAAGTGATCTAACATTATTCCCTCAGGTCTTCCAAACACCAGGTAGGAGACTCTGGTGAAGGCGTTTGCTTTTGTAGGTGACTGTACTGTTGTAACCCTGCTGTATATCTTCCTGCCCTTCACAACCCCAAATATTTACACAGACCAGTACCTGGCATGACTCAGCACTCTGGATACGTGTGCTGGGTTTGGCTGGGATAGTTTATTTAGGACTCTAAAATAGAGAGCAGATTGTAATCATAGAATGGTTTGGGTTGGAAGGGACCCTAAAGGCACCTAGTTCCAACCCCTGCCATGGGCAGGGACGCCTCTCACGAGACCAGGTGGTTCAAAGCCCCATCCAACCTGGTCTAGAACAATTCAGGGGTGGAGCATCCACCACTGCTCTGGGCAGTCAGCACCTCAGCTTCCCAGATGTCAGAATAATCTGGTCTGTCAACTTCCTTATGCTTCCAGTGAGGCAAAAACCTTCTGGTGCAATGCACAGAAAATTAACAAAGTTTAGCACTTTAAGAGATATTTCATCTGACAGATAAATCTCATTTGCACATGTCTTGGCCTGGTTCTGCAGTGTCTAGGGGTTTCTATTTCCACTGCTGAGTGCATCTAGCATTTGGAAGGACTGAACTGTATTTAGAAAGGCTCAGTGAAGTTATGATGTTTTCCCTTACATTATCACTAGTAAATACAGGGAGGTGGTTGTTTGCATCTTCAACAGCGACAGTCACTGTTGCAGTAGATGACAGCTGGGGACTTCCATGGTCACTGGCTTTAATCAGGAGTTTGAAAGAGTTGGCAGTCTGAAAAACAGAAACAAGGAAGTTCCTGAAACTTAGTCCAGAAGCAGTTCCCACATTTTGCCAGCCACAGCTGGATGTGAGACTCTCCTTCCCCTTGCACCTGGTAACTGCGTAGTGACCACGTACCATGCATCAAACGATGAGAATATGCTAAATATAATCACCTTATAATCCAGGCATCCTGACAGAAATATTGATCCTGTGGTAGCATCAATGTTAAATGTGAGTCCATCTGGAGAGGGCACTTGCATAATTATAGAATAGGACACCTGTGAGTTTGCAGTGCCGGCTTCGTCTTTGTCCAAGGCTGTGACTTGGATAACTGGCTCATCTAGGATGAAGAATTGAGATATTAATGGGAGTGTTTAGTCTCAGTGTGGAGTCTCTCAGGCCTGCCTGCAGGCTCTCAAACACACAACTCCTAAGAAAACCTGTGGCAACTTCTCCTGTGGCCCTGGTCAGCCCTGCACAGACTCTGGCCACTACTTCATTTGGGTGGCAAATCTGCCTAAAGAGCTGTTAGACAACAGAATTACCATACTCCTGAATTTACTTCATCAAAAACACATGCTGTTTTTTCATGCCAGCTCCTGAGGAGTTGATACCACGTGTGTACACACCCAGACTAAGTCTTTGTATTTCTGAGCAGTGTCTGACCACCTCCTGTGATGCTGGCTGCTTGTGCAGCTTGCAGATCCACAGCTGAGACCAGCCTGCTACAGTCTTGGCTTGTAGTTAAGACAAAACATCTTGGAAGTTTTTCCAGAATGTCTCCAATGATATTCTAATGTACATTGGGGTCAATCAGAAAAGAGGTTGAAATGCAGGAAACAGGAAATTGTCCCTGAACTCATGAGTGTTTAAGTAAAAGGTAGAGAGAGGAATAGATTTAGTAGGAAAGGGATAATAACAATGAAGGAATTAGGACAAGAACCATCATACACAAACCAGCAGTAATCGTCGTTGGGGTGGCACTTACCTTCACTGTGGTTCTCTCTTATTGCAGTGCCATATTCTTCCTTGGAAAACTCAGGTGCATTGTCATTAATATCTTTGACCTTTATCTTGAAAAATATGGGGCGGTCCAACAGCCCACCAGATTTTCTGTTCTCAATAGCAAAACGAATCTAAATGAGTAGCAACACAGCCATCAGAATGAACAGAACAGCACCATTTAGATATCAGAATAGAACAAAAAAACTTCAGTTTTGAAGCTGCTTCCATCAAATTTGCTTAGCATTGGCTTTCAATCACATGGTTAAGTCATTATTTCACCTTTCAAAGGTAGTAGATTCATAATGGTCGTCCTGGGCCTCAAACAACATTTTTAAAAGTAAAAAAAGACTTTTACAGGAGCTGGATTATTTGAAATAGCTGCCTAAAAGGCAAGATGTTGTACAGAATACCACATGGAGAGCAATAATTTGGGTACAGTTAATCCACAGAGACACAAATAGAAATCATTACAGAATAACCATAAGGAGACCACGACTGAAAAATTTTTTTCAGGAGGAAAACAAACCCACACCCCCCTATTTCTTTCATAAAATTGTTATCACATTTCTTTCATTGCACTTCCTGCTTGCGAACACTTTCCTGCTTTTTAAGGAGAAACGTATGCTTCCTCTTATGTAAAGTTACAGTAATAGAGCTTTGCAGCTCTTCCAGGATTACCCAGTTTTTTGTAACACATGACTATCTGCTTGCATTCTCCTGATTAGGAGGTTGTGTTTACAACTCAGTGTTCTGGCCACTAGAGCTGTAACATATTTTGAATTTCAGGACAGCTTTTTAAGTTTTTAGGCTATGATCCGGGGCCATACCAGAAAGAAGATCAAAAAGGAGTGTGCAGATATTTGTGGAAGTTCAAAGAAGCCACAGAGATTCAATAGTGATGTGGAAGTTAATTGGTCTCTGATGAGCCAATCCATTTAGCATTTATTGGTAGGTGCAAGATAAGAAAAGCAGATCATGAAAACACACATTTAACATTATTGTAGGTGTGTCTCATCCCTGTGAAGCATTTAGCCATGAGAGAACAATTACCCTTCGCAGACAGTTGGAAGTGTCCTGTCCAGGGCTGTTACCTGGAAAGCTGGGGTCCTCTCCCTGTCGATGGTGCGATGGACGTACACGTGTCCGTCTGCCACGGAAAACAATCCGACCTCTGGAGGCTCATCCACCCCAGGTCCACTGATTAAATACTTCAGTGATGTATTATATGGTCTGTTTTCGAACAGCTTTTGCAGAGAGAAGTAGGACAGTGCAACGTGAGCAGGGAAGACGGAACAGAAGTAAAAATAATTTAGATCAATTCTCTTTGTGCCCCCCTTCCCTTTGAGGACGGGGCCTCTCCTGGTCTCAGCCAGCCCCACAGCTCCCTGTCTGCAGCACGACTGCACAGTGTGCAGGGGAACCTCTTACCACTCCCACTCCAGAACCTTCTTTCCCCTGAGTGTCCTTGCAACTTCCCACGGGAAGGGCCAGTAAATCCCTCCCACCTCACAGTCCTACCCATTTCTGTGGAAATCAGGCAAGTTTGGACAAGTATGTTTTATGAAGTTGTTGTTTAATGCACACTTCTTGCCCTCTGCTCCCTGTGGTATTTCATTGCACAATTTGAGGTGATGAATGCCTCACTGAGCTTTAGGCAGAACTTTTCCTACAAGGTGGTTTGTACCTGTCCAGCATATTTGGGGAATGGTCCTTTGTCCTCCTCTTGAACATCAGTGGTGGTGATAATCCAGGTCCTTTTTGTTCGTTTCAAAGGTCGCAGACTGTCTGACTGATAAGAATCCATCCCCTATTGGATAAAGAAGTGGGTTTATCATCGCAGTTTGCACAGTTAGCTGTTGTGTATCTGTTATTATATAATATTGACTACAAACCTGAATACTCTTCCTTCTGACGGCTTGTCTTAAACTGAAATCTTCAATTTCATGAGAAAAACTGTCAGCAGCAGTAACCTTGTGAAAAAAAGAAAAGTGATTGTGACAAGTGTGGGTCACTAGAAAACCTTGATGTCTTGTCTGTGAGGAATTTGCTTTCACAGAAACATATTGATCCAGTTTTGACAGTACAGTATTGAATTGTATCTAACCCTTAACTCCACAAATATCATCACAAATATCATCCATCTCATTCCAGATGAATGCCATGACAGCTGTAAGGGCAATTCCTCTGGCCAGGCAATGCCAGTCCCCATAAAAATGCTGTGTCCATGCAGATAGCAGTCCATGGTATCATCTCTGTGGCTTTTCTGAAATCAAGTACCTCCAGTTCTTTAAATAGTCACCCCTGTCTCTCTGTGTCCAGTGCTCTTTTAGAAGTTGTCTGGTATTGGCAGGACATAAACTGACTTTTGCAAAAAAGAGTTAAGTCTGGGGAGTATTTCAGAGTCTCAGGGACTCTGTGGTGTGACTTGAAGTGTTCCAAACACAGCTGATTTACCAGAAGGTGATCACTGGACCAAAATCTCTAACTCAGATGAGTAAAATGAATCACTGAGAATGGTGGCTACACACAAATTGGCACAATTTGCCTTTTTATAAATGCAAGCTTCCTTCCCTGCCTCAAACATTGCTTTTTACTGGAAATCCTTCACCTCCGAGGACTATGACAGTGCTCAAATTAAACCACTGCCATTAGCTCACAGGTAACTTGGATACCTTTCTCCTTCTCAACATTGTCCTTAAAAATCTTGGGGTTTATTACTCATCCTATTAAATGTTTCCAAAAGTGGAACAGATTTCTGCCTGCCCAGACTCAGGCAAAGGCCTTTACCCCGTGACCTCATTCTGAAAAAAGAAAACACTTGTAAAATTGTCATGGTTATAAACCATGGGGTTTAAATGGGTTTTAGATGGGTATTTAAATGGGGTTCACCAGTAAGGCCTTGGAGCTGTAAAGCTGTTTATACCCAGGGAACAGCTCTGTGAGGTATAAACAGCAAGCAAGTCTCCAACTTGGCAATTGTTGGATCTTCTCCAGGTTCAGCCCTGCTGGACCCCCTGAACAGGCTGTTTTCCCCTTTTCTGTGTGTAGTCATTTTTTATTATTTTGGAAGCTTTAACTGGGTATTTTCTGGCTTCCCCACCCCTCGTGTGCACCTGCACGGGCATGGCTCGGGGTAGAGCTGTCTCCATTCCAGCTAGGGGCACTGCTAGAAAGAAACAACTGGGTACAGGACCATGAATCCCACAGGACCACTCATGGAAACACCACTGAATTCCTGGGGGGATGATGATGAACGTGGCAGGGTCACCACCAGGCACCAGCGTGCTCAGCCAGGAGTGAGCACTCCGGTACCCCCAGCAGGATGAGCAGAGGGTCCCCACCCCTGGAAAGCCTTTCCCAGAGACCTGAGCCCAGGAGCTGGAACAGAGGAACAGCCTGTTTCAGAGGCACTGCGTGGGGACAAACAGACTCACAGAGGGGTTAAGGTGGGAAGGGACCGCTGCAGATCATCCGGTCCAGCCTCCCTGCTCCAGCCGCCCCCTCAAGAACACCACTCAGGATAGTGCCCACATGGCTTCTGAGTGTCTCCAGGGAAGGAGACTGCATCATCTCTCCAGGCAGCCTGTCCCAGGGCCCAGCCACCCGCACAGTGAAGTTTTCCTCGTGTTCAGGTGGAATGTTCTGTTGCCATCTCCTGCCCGTTGCCTCTCATCCTACTGCTCTGCCCCCCGAGGAGATCCTGGCTCCGTCCTCCTGCCATGCCCCTCGAGCAGCCAGACCCGCTGCCCACATCCCAGCCCACACC